>CP139508.1:252841985-253247756 GCA_021014915.2 Artemisia tridentata subsp. tridentata | reverse complement strand
CTAACTGAAGCAATGGTGAAGGTCCCATCACTGACATGATTATTCATGCAAACATTGATCCTCTTGCCATAACTGTTCAAAGAGGACCAAGGAAGTCTGAGAAGAATGCTCCCTTCAAGTTCTCAGCATATGGACATGATGGGACCCATCCTGAAGATGAAAAAGAACAAGTGCGTCCCTGACCTTCTGGATGCCCTGACAAACAAGTATGAGGAACTGGAAATGGTAGCCAAAAGTTTAGGAATTGACCATCAGAAGGCACTTGCATCTCAAGGTCTAACAATCCCTGAACTAACTCAGAGCACAGGGAGGAAAAGGAAAGCAATAGGTCAGGAAATTAAACAATTCATTGCTGCTCTTCACTACAACAGAATTCCCTCTGAAGGTGTCAAGTTCATTCCTAACAAAGTGATCAAGCACCCTAAGTTTGGTATCTTCTTCATAGATGAGTTTAGTCAACAAGCCTTCCAGAGAGTCAGTGACATTCACCTGGTGGAAACCACAACCCTACTGGCCTACAAGCTGATGGCACTCCATGTGAAGAGTTCTGAAAATGATGAATTCATTAAGCTGATGGAGAAGATGATGAGTGAGAGACCCGAAAAGCAGGTGTTGGTGTCTAAGAAAGCAAAACTTGAACTCATGGGAACTAAGGAAGTCTGAGTACTTAACCCTGAGTATTTTGTATTAGATAGGACTGATGTAATTTTGAAGAATAAGATGATGGCCCATGTTTATTAAATCAGTGTCCTTTAATTGCTTTATAATATCTTCAGTGTAAGAAGAAGACCAATTGCTCACTTACACTGATCAAACACTTAGGCTATATTTATATCCAAATAGGGGGAGATTGTTGGGTCCATTCAGTACCCAAGCTTGCTTAAACAAGGATTTGAATAGAAATTAACCTAAGTGTCGTATATCCTTAAACGCTCTCAGGTCACTGAGTGAACAGTCACTCAGTGAGTTATCTTCAAGATGCCTAGGACGAGTCTAAGAAAAAGGATTCTCCATTCAGTGAGGCGGAACTCCCTGAATGGCACCTAAGCCAAAAAAGAAGATAATGGGTTCAGTAAGTGATGACAATAACTCACTGAACCCGAGTCTCCTCAAAAACTATGAAGAATGAAGACTGAAGACCAACGATTGAAGAACTATGAGACTGAAGGAAAGGCGGGACAAGGCGAGAAAGGTTTGAACTAACTTAGAGAAGTCCTTATCACTCTAAGGTCAAATTTTCCCTGAAAGGCTACATACCAAGAACAGTGTCATCGCTGTTACTCAGAAAGCACACTTGTACTATACCTAAAATAGGTTCATGTAACAATGACAAAATACATCAGTATTTTGTCCTGATTAGCTTAGGTCATCTTTTGTCTTGTACATAACGGTTGCTCTTTTACTTTTCTATAAATAGGATCATAAGATGGAGTAAAAGTGGACAAGTTTGTGCAATTAATGCTTAGACATTCACAAACCACTTTTACTACTCCATAGAGCAACCTTGTCCTGGAGATAGCTCAGTGGTTCCTGATAGTTGCCACTTAAGCTTAGCTTAAGTTTAGAGAGGAGACAATACCATACTTGTCATTTCAATCCCAAGTGTTTTTTCCGCAAACACTTGGGTATAGATTTTTTTTGATTAACTTCTAATAAGAATTTAAACATTGAAAAACTCTTGTCTTTATCCTTTACGTTTTTATTTATTTGTCTAGTTAATCAATACATTACTAAGCTATGAAACACGGTTAGCATAACTTTGTAGTTAATTTTAACCGTGTAACGGGAACAACAGTCTGATCTTCTTAATGTACGCAAGGTTCTTGGTCTTCATGCAAAGAATATACTGTGACAAATCGTAATTTCAGGTCATTTTCCAAACTTTGAAATTTACTATTCATGGATTGCTATTCTTCATTTTTGAAGTCAATTTACGACTTTGAAACATTATCAAAAAATTTACTATTCACAAAACACTATTCATTCCCGGAGGGAAATCACTATTCATGGTAACTATTCATCATATCATAAACTAGGTTTACGAGTATCTAATTCGCGTAACCGTAAGGGTTAAGCTGCGTAGTTCAGGAACATCATTATGAGAACATCATATAGACCAGAGTTAGTCTACATATCATCAGTATCATCAGATTCATGTTAAGGCTATTCACTATTTGCATTTTTAATCGTTTATATTAATTTTTATAAATAAACGCTTTTATACAAATTTTTATTCATGAACAATATACCCGATACTCCCAACAATGGTTCCAACATATTTTTATACTCATTACAATGTTACAAAAATTCTAGAACTATTTTACCCGGTGTTTTAAATTCATTTATTATATATATTCTTAAATATATATATTTACGATAACTTAAGTTTTTGCGAAACAATACTTATTTTAAACACCCGATACTTACACAAAATACATTTTTATAATTTTTATAACTTCATTACACTTTATTTTGTTCCGCTAAAAGTTATTTCTAGCTAACTCAATACCCAAATAATAAATATCTAACATTTTATATTACTAAATCTAGATTTTTATATACAAAATCATTCAACATTAAATGCACCAACAACTCACTCCCTTTTTGTTCTTTATGTCATTTGACAAACACAACACCAAATTTCAACTTTGATTGGATTTGCTAGATTTTGTACTTACAAATCTATTATATATTTAATTAAAATAGATATTTTTCCTTTATATACAAACTAACACTTATACACTCTCATTCTACACTTAACAAATTTTCCAAAATCTCTCTCTAGCTCCAAAACTTTCAGCCAAAGAGAAAACAAGAGAATAAAATCCGATTTTCACTAGTTTCGAGCATATTACGATCTATTACGGGTTTTATATTAGCGACGTACCGATTTGGAGGAACCATTGGAGTTTATATTGTTCTTGACCATTCTAAATATTCTATATTTTCAAGTAAGTATAAAAATAACTTGTATACCTTTCATTATGTATTTTATACGTTTATTATACATGTTTATACATTTATTAAGTTTAAATCTCTATTTAAACTCATAAATTACATATATCACCTTTGATAATGTTTTTGAATTTTTATGGTAAAATCAAGATAATATATGACTTACAAAATTTTTGGATAAGAAAAGTGAGTATAAACAAGCCTTGGAACATTTTTACATTGATTTATGAGATCTATGGTTATATATATATTAATATAAATTTATGGTTGTTTTACTAAATTTTTGTCATATATTCTAGATCTACACTTTATTATGTTGTCATGACTATTTTTGAACTATATATTGGTTAGAGAAAATGGTGGAAGAGATTAGGATAGATTTGGAGTTGATTTGAAGGGATTTTTAGTTTAGAAAAATGGATTATTCAAAATAGGCGCGGAAGCGCTGTCCAAATTTTAAGTTTTAGAAAATCAAATTATTTTTACAATGATTTAGTGAAAGAAATATAAAATAGATTTTATAACGAAAACGTGGCCATTTGAATGGATAAAAACGGATTTATAACGAAGGAGATACAAGTTTTCCAAATAATACTGTCAATAATTATTTTTCAGAAAATAATAGTTGCTGTCTGGATTTTCATTACGATAAAACCTAGCTTTACAAGATAAACCGAGTCCCCGAGATCTTAAAATGTGTTAGTATACTTTAATACCTTCGCGGGGATAGGTAGAACTTCGAAAACGAAACTATAACGAAGAAGTTATGACTTAACGAATTTACCGACGAAAATTATTATTTTGACAGCTTTTCTAATAAGGAATAGTAACCAGTTTTTATTTTTAGAAATAGATTTTGGACACTTTGGGTGCGGTATTAGGTAAAATGACTTAAACGGAAGCTGTAGTGTTTAAGTTCCTTATTTTCATTGAGTCACAAACTTATCAAAACATGCATTTTCAAAACATGCATATCGTAGTGACGATACATACTTGTTAAAAGTTCAAAAATTTTATATTTTAACTATTACTAAGAAATACCGAAGTAACGTTATTTTTATAACAAAAACCACAAACAAACATGTACGGGTGATATAACTTTCACAAATTGCATACACGACATCCTTTCAGGACCTAAATCATAACATTCATATTAGGTTGCGGTTAGACTCCGAGCCTCGTCTCCGTGCACTTTCCTTTTGGTTGTCATATCCGTTGCATCAAGTGAGTTTTCATAGCCCCGTTTTCAATTTATAATTTCATTTCTAAACTTACGGGGGAGAATACATTGCACCATTTTTCATACGGACCAAAGTATCAAATTCATTTACATTGCTTAAGTTACCTCATTGCCATGTTAAAGTCCCCTTTTATTTATCATGAACCGTTAATTACGTAGTAAGCAAGGGTGAGTGAATAGATCTATTGAAGGTGACTCCTCCATCTGGGTTGGTAGATCCAACCGGTCAAACGGATGCATTTCATTTAATATCAGATTCAGAGTGTCTGGCAAAACACTCTGGTGGGGCCATCATAATCAGTCTAGCTTCGGGGTCATGAGCTTAAGAGCCAATGTATGATTTTTATGTAGCATTCTTGTCATTTCACTTTATACTTGTGGTTACCGTACAGATTTATCATTTACATAAACCTATGAATCTCACCAACATTTTTGTTGACCGTTTTAGCAATGTATTTTCAGGTAATTAAGGCATTCACATCATGGCCTGCATGAGGACCTATCATAGAGTCGCGGCGACGACGCGTCTCACTTGTATTTTTATGCACTTAAACTATCGTTTGATTTATAACAAACTTATTTCCGCCACTTGACAAATCTTTTGGGACCTATCTCTTGTAAACTCTGAATGTCTTATGAAATCAAACGATGTACTTTTAAAACGACGCTTTAGGTCGTTCAATATGACTGTAACTGCGATGCTATGGTAGTCACGCCCCATGTATTCCATTCCGCTGCAAATCATGTATTTGGGGGTGTGACAGATTGGCGTCAGAGCTAAGGTTATAGCAAACTAGGTTGTATCATGGACCCTAGACTATAACCACATCATCATAGCATCTCATCATTTCATCATAAGTGCATATTCACTATACATGTGGTTTCATACATACATTATGCGGGTTATTTACTTTCATTTTACGTCGATTGTCACGGAGATGTCTTCAGATACCCATCCTATCTTCCTCGACTCGGATTCAGATGGGGACGATTCGTCATCATCCACTGTCCCGACCACACCAGTCATTCCTGTTCCTGTATCCTCCGGCGATGAGTCTGCTGAGACTGAGCCGTTTGAGGACACTTAGACCATATCTACACCCCCTGTACTATCACCACCCATTACACATATCCCCCTAGTTCCATCACCACCATTATCTCATAAATTGATTTACTAGCATTCTACCAACTATTTACTCCCATATGAATCGATTTTTCTTGTTAAAACAGAATTTAGACTACCATTTTACCAAACAACATGTTGAACACCATCTAAAACTTTTGAGAAACATAAGGCTACTTTGACTAAACCGAGCATCGCATCATTAGTCCTCAATTATACATAGCCTAATCACCTATGTATAATTCAGGAAGAATTATGCCATGAAGAAAACAATCATCTTTTCAAAAATTCCTAATCACAATCTTCATTCAAAACATCCCAAAAAGTAAAGCTTTGTAAACAAGTAAATTTTTCATAAACATCCCTATTGACAAACCCTCTCTAGGTACCTACACCACTAATTACTCACTTAACTGTTAAGTTGGATTTTTACAATTGACCTTTCTAGGAAAGACTTTCCATTTACAAGGAGTATTCCACGACATAAGAAAACATCGATGGGATTTCGGAACTACAAACAAGGACTAGAAACATACAGTAAGTTGATTCATAACACAACAGAAATCTTAAGACCTCACGAGGCAATCCAAATCACTATCTTTGGCATAGTCACCAAATCCTATCAGTTCAGAAGTACTAGTTAGACCAAGTAAGACAACAAACCTAAGTCATGATCCATTTTAGAAATGACCAAGTAAGTTGAATACTCATAGTTGCAAGACTTGCCTAATGTTAACCAATAGGCATTATCCGACACCAGAAACAAAATGTTAGACATCTAAGCATTCATGCAGACATACTTACCTGACTATTTCATCCTTTTTTAATGCTTTCAATTCAAACGAATTTTCTTTAAAATGCGTTTATACAAATCATATACCTTGTAGGAAAGTTTATTTATTCAAACTTGCAAATTCATTTATTCGGAAAAGGATTTCAAACAAAACCCTGCATATCGAGTCAAGATTTGAAAATCAACCACCATACTACAACACTTCATACATTTAGGATCTTGTGATTGACAAACAATAGCATGGAAACTTTTGACGAAGGAAATCTAGGGAAAACCTATTAAACAGTAAGAATTTTAGCAATCAAGACTAAGCACCTTAGGCAGAGGGAGACTCATATCGTGACATCAGTTAGAGCAAGACACGAGGAATCAAAACTATTACCATAGCTTTATCCTTCCGATAATGCCCTTTTTGACGAACCTATCATCATAGAATTAGTCACGAGACACGTTGTACAAATTTCAAATACTCTTAATAAAAGATAGTCGATACACCTCAAACCTCTGGCAATCCCTTTAAGATATATTCTTATCCCAGCAGATATACGCACGCTCTACCATCCTCAGACCAACGAACATTGAAGAGAACTATCCAAACACTATAGGACGTGCTCAGCACCGTATAATCCACTTTGAATCGTCTAGAGTAATATTTGACATTGACAGATTTCACCTTAAACAATAGCCATCACAAGAATATAAAGACTGCCCCCTTTACGGCACTCTATGGTCAAAGTACCAATCACCTATTGACAGATCGAAATTGGAAAAGCCCAACTTACTAGTCTAGGACCTAATTGGGAAACAACAAAGGAAAAATCGTACAGGTCAAGAATCAGTTACAAGCGACAAGAGAACAATAGAAAAGTTAGGTCGATGCATGACGCAAATCATGGGAATTAGGTGTCCCTAAGCCGCGAACCACTAGGATTCAAGTTGGAGAACGAGTTATGTCGAAAGTCTCGCCTTGGAAAGGCATGATACAATTTCAGAAATGCGGGGAATTGAACCCTAGGTATATTGGACCATTTAAGATTCTAGCTAGAATCGGTCGACTAGCTTGCAGACTTGAGCTTCTGTCAGAGCTCAGCAGCGTACATAACACATTTCATGTTTCAAACCTCAAGAAGTGTCTTTCAGATGAATCACTCGTAATTCTATTTGAAGAAATTCAACTCGACGATAAGCTCAATTTCGTGGAGGAACCAACCGAAATCATGGACCGTAAGTTCAAACCGTTGAAGCAGAGTCAAATTCCTATCGTGAATGTTCGCTGGAATTCTCGAAGAGGTCCCGAGTTCACTTGGGAACGGGAAGACCAGATGCGACTCAAATATCCACACCTTTCACCAATACCACTCCAGAGACCAACACTAACTGAATTCAACGACTGAATTCCTGTTAGGGTGGAAGACTGTGACAAATCATAATTTCAGGTCATTTTCCAAACTTTGAAATTTACTATTTATGGATTACTATTCATCATTTCACTATTCATCATTTCGCTATTCATCATTTTTGAAGTCAATTTACGACTTTGAAACATTATCAAAAATTTTACTATTCACAAAACACTATTCATTTCCGGAGGGAATCACTATTCATGGTCACTATTCATCATTTCATAAACTAGGTTTACGAATATCAAATTCGCGTAACCGTAAGGGTTAAGCTGCGTAGTTCAGGAACATCATTATGAGAACATCATATAGACCAGAGTTAGTCTACATATCATCAGTATCATCAGATTCATGTTAAGGTTATTCAGTATTTGCATTTTTAATCGTTTATATTAATTTTTATAAATAAACGCTTTTATACAAATTTTTATTCATGAACAATATATCCGATACTCCCAACAATGGTTCCAACATATTTTTGTACTCATTACAATGTTACTAAAATTCTAGAACTATTTTACCCGGTGTTTTAAATTCATTTATTATATATATTCTTAAATATATATATTTATGATAACTTAAGTTTTTGCGAAACAATACTTATTTTAAACACCCGATACTTATACAAAATACATTTTTATAATTTTTATAACTTCATTACACTTTATTTGTTCCGCTAAAAGTTATTTCTAGCTAACTCAATACCCAAATAATAAATATCTAACATTTTATATTACTAAATCTAGATTTTTATATACAAAATCATTCAACATTAAATGCACCAACAACTCACTCCCTTTTTGGTCTTTATGTCATTCGACAAACACAACACCAAATTTCAACTTTAATTGGATTTGCTAGATTTTGTACTTACAAATCTATTATATATTTAATTAAAATAGATATTTTTCCTTTATATACAAACTAACACTTATACACTCTCATTCTACACTTAACAAATTTTCCAAACTCTCTCTCAAGCTCCAAAACTTTCGGCCAAAGAGAAAACAAGAGAAGAAAATCCGATGTTCACTAGTTTCGAGCATATTACGATCTATTACGGGTTTTATATTAGCTACGTACCGATTTGGAGGAACCATTGGGGGTTATATTGTTCTTGATCATTCTAAAAATTCTATATTTTCAAGTAAGTATAAAAATAATTTGTATACCTTTCATTATGTATTTTATACGTTTAATATACATGTTTATACATTTATTAAGTTTAAATCTCTATTTAAACTCATAAATTACATATATCACCTTTGATAATGTTGGTGAATTTTTATGGTAAAATCAAGTTAATATATGACTTACAAAACTTTTGGATAAGAAAAATGAGTATAAACAAGCCTTGGAACATTTTTACTTTGATTTATGAGATCTATGCTTATATATATACTAATATAAATTTATGGTTGTTTTACTAAATTTTTATCATATATTCTAGATCTACACTTTATTATGTTGTCATAACTATTTTTGAACTATATATTGGTTGAAGAAATTGGTGGAGGAGATTATGATAGATTTGGAGTTGATTTGAAGGGATTTTTAGTTTAGAAAAATGGATTATTCAAAATAGGCGCGGAAGCGCTGTACAAATTTTAAATTTTAGAAAATAAAGTTATTTTTACAAGGATTTAGTCAAAGAAATAGAAAATAGATTTTATAACGAAAACGTGGCCGTTTGAATGGATAAAAACGGATTTATAACGAAGGAGATACAAGTTTTCCAAATAATACTATCAATAATTATTTTTCAGAAAATAATAGTTGTTGTCTGGATTTTCATTACGATAAAACCTAGCTTTACAAGATAAACCGAGTCCCCGAGACCTTAAAATGTGTTAGTATACTTTAATACCTTCGCGGGGATAGTTAGAACTTTGAAAACGAAACTATAACGAAGAAGTTAGGGATTAAGTCATAGAATAGCAATATACTTTTCAAAGTGTACCGTTTTGGTACGTGTACTTTTTTAAAGTTGTAGAATAGCAATGTACTTTCATAAGTGTTTCAATTTGGTACGTGACGATAACGTGTCACGCTATAAATGGTGCCACGTGTCAGAATTTCGGGTATGACACATCATCGTCACGTACCAAATTGGAACACTTATGAAAGTACATTGCTATTCTACAACTTTAAAAAAGTACACGTACTAAAACGATACACTTTGAAAAGTACGTTGCTATTCTACGACTTAATCCCAAGAAGTTATAACTTAACGAATTTACCGACGAAAATTATTATTTTGACAGCTTTTCTAATAGGGAATAGTAACAAGTTATCATTTTTAGAAATGGATTTTGGACACTTTGGGTGCGGTATTAGATAAAATGACTTAAACGGAAGCTGTAGTGTTTAAGTTCCTTATTTTCATTGAGTCATAAACTCATCAAAACATGCATTTTCAAAACATACATATCGTAGTGACGATACATACTTGTTAAAAGTTCAAAATTTTTATATTTTAACTATTACTAAGAAATACCGAAGTAACGTTATTTTTATAACAAAAACCACAAACAAACATGTACGGGTGATATAACTTTCACAAATTGCATGCACGACATCCTTTCAGGACATAAATCATAACATTCATATTAGGTTGCGGTTATACTCCGAGCCTCGTCTCCGTGCACTTTCCTTTTGGTTGTCATATCCGTTGCATCAAGTGAGTTTTTATAGACCCGTTTTCAATTTATAATTTCATTTCTAAACTTACGGGGGAAAATACATTGCACCAATTTTCATACGGACCAAAGTATCAAATTCATTTACATTGCTTAAGTTACCTCATTGCCATGTTAAAGTCCCTTTTTATTTATCATGAACCGTTAATTACGTAGTAAGCGAGGGTGAGTGAATAGACATATTGAGGGTGACTCCTCCATCCGGGTTGGTAGATCTAACCGGTCAAACGGATGCATTTCATTTAATATCAGATTCAAAGTGTCTGGCAAAACACTCTGGTGGGGCCTTCATAATCAGTCTAGCTTCGGGGTCATGAGCTTAAGAGCCAATGTATGATTTTTATGTAGCATTCTTGTCATTTCACTTTATACTTGTGGTTACCGTACAGATTTATCATTTACATAAACCTATGAATCTCACCAACATTTTTGTTGACCATTTTAGCAATGTATTTTCATGTAATTAAGGCATTCACATCATGGCCTGCATGAGGACCTATCATAGAGTCGCGGCGACGACGCGTCTCACTTGTATTTTTATGCACTTAAACTATCGTTTGATTTATAACAAACTTATTTCCGCGACTTGACAAATCTTTTGGGACCTATCTCTTGTAAACTCTGAATGTCTTATGAAATCAAACGATGTACTTTTAAAACGACACTTTAGGTCGTTCAATATGACTGTAACTGCGATGCTACGGCAGTCACGCCCCAGGTATTCCATTCCGCTGCAAATCAGGTATTTGGGGGTGTGACATATACAGTTGATGCCAAAGTGTGTACTTATCTGAAAAACACTAAGGGCAAGTGTACCCGATTAATGTTAGTAGTTGATGGTAAGTACGAGTTGTTCGCTAGAATAGATGTTTTTCAAACTAACCTAGTTAATTTCTAGAGCTTTTAAAGCGGGTTTAAGCCAAAAATTGAGTAAATATAAAAGTAAACTAATTAAACTATATATTATTGATAAGGATTTATTTGGTATCCTTTTAAGGGGTCATTTAAGCCAAAAATCGAGTAAATATGATCAAATATTGCCTCAAATCATTTCTTTTTGTATTTTAGGTACTTGGGACGAGAATTGGGGAAAACGGCACTTTTGGAGCATATTTGGACGATAAAGTGAAGAAAACGACTATGTCATGAAAAGTACGTCAAACTTGGAGGTCTGACGGCGTCACTAGACACAACGTGACGCCATCCCTTGTAAACTCGTGGAAGATTTCTAGTGTTGAGCTAACAAGTGACTCCTGAAAAGATTTTGAAGGCTTTATAACCTGACGCCATCAGGTGTAAAGTGGAGATGGGCATCACGCTTTATGCTAACAAGAGACGGCTCAGAAGGATTTTACAAGTGATGGCCTCAGATCCCTTTCTGACGCCGTCAGAGCGGCAATTACACAGACGAAACCCTAAACCACGGCGAGTTGACGGCGTCAGAGGCCATAACCTGACGCCATCAGAACTGTATTCCTATATATATTTTCGAAAGTTTTCATTGTTAAGGGGTGACATCTTTGGAGCATAAACACTAGTCGAATTTCAGCAGATTTGTAAGGGTTTTTCAACCCTTGAACCTTATGCTTTATTGAAGATAAGTTATTCGTTTAATCATTCAATATGTCTATGTGTTGTTTGATTAATTGTTTATCTTTTCTTCTATCTATCATGCTAACTTAAGTTTGTTTGTGTTTGCTTAGATCTAATGAAACCTAGTTATTGAATATTGGTTTGTTGTCTCGAGTTTAGTTGATTTTTATCGCGTTAGTCTAAGAAAATTGGCTGACCTCTTATATGTATCTAGCTTGAACGTCTTAAAAACGTAACCGTAGAGTGCACTATTGGTTTTGTTCGTTGTATTTATTGCTTGAATTGCGGCTTGTAGATCCTAGAAAACTTAATGGATGTTAAGGGATTTAGGGGAGACTAATATTCATAGAGTTGGGGACTTCGGCACCTCCCCACGACCAATAATAAGGAATACGAAGCTTCAACAAAAACAAGGACATGACAATTTAACAAATCAACTGGAGATAACTAGGGAGTAATTAAATCTAAGTAAACACGCTTTTCCTATCATAAGAAGTTCACCAATTTACTTTTTCTTGTTTTTAGTTTAATTTTAATTTTATAATTAGTTTTTGGGTTAGTTGATTAACAACTAATTCCGCCCACTCCTTAAAAACCGAGATTTTAATTGCTTTCTAAAAAATATAAAAATACAAAAAGAATCATCTCTTACCTCTATACCGATCTCGTCATACATCTTGACCTAACAACACTATTCCCCTAGAGAACGATCAATCCCTCGGACCTACCTATACTACACTACAACGATCAGGTACACTGCCTGGAGGATTTCAAGCTTCTCAAGATCCCTTGAGAAGTAAAACCTTTTGCGTGGACGCAATCCTCGCATCAAGTTTTTGGCGCCGCTGCCGGGGAATAGTTATTGTTTGGGTTCAATTTCTATCTCGTTTAGGTCTACTCACTAGATTCCTATCAAGTGAGATTTTTATTTTCTTTTTATTAGCTTTCTTTAGTCTATATTTTCTTCGTTCCCTTTGTTCGTATCCCTTCATTCGCCATCATGGTGGGTGAAGCCATCTTTGAACCTATCAACCAACAACACCAAGCTCCACCAAACCAACAACAACAACCACACCAAGACCCACTAATTAACCAAGACCCACCTCGAGCCCGTACTCTAGGTGAGTACTCCCGACCTAGCCACCAAGGCTATCGAAACACCATTGAGCTCCCCCAAAGAGCCAATGTGTCTCCCTTGCGATTCGACACCATCCGGTTGGTGCAAAGCGGATGTGGATTCCATGGACTTCGTTCCGAAGATCCAAATCAACATCTCAAGGATTTCCTCAAAATTGTAGATTTCATAGACCTTGATGTTGCAACTCAAGAGACGACATAGTTGCGTCTCTTCCAATTCTCTCTACGTGACCAATCTAGTCAATGGCTTGAGCGTTTACCTGCGGAATCCATCACATCTTGGGATGATCTCACCTCTCGTTTCCTTGCTCAATTCTTCCCACCGGGGAGAACTACCAAATTAAGGAACGACATCTTGATGTTCCAATAACATCAAGTTGAAACTCTTTATGAGGCTTGGACTCGTTTCAAAGACTTACTCCAAAAAGTCCCTCATCACGGCATTGATCTTTGGCATCAAGTCCAAATTTTTTACGATCATGTCAATCAATCCACAAGGCAAACCATTGACCAAGCGGCCGGTGGTAAGCTACGTGACAAGAATGCGGATGAATCGTGGGGAATCATAAAAGATCTAGCTCTCTATGACAACGAATGTTGGAATGACCCCCGCGAGTTGAGCAAAACGGTCAAGGCAATATCCTTCCCTTCGAGTAACTCAAGCATTCCCAACCGTAGGATCATGGAACTCGAAGACCAAGTCAAGTTTCTCATTAAATCCTATGAAGCTCCTAAACCTTCAAGTCAAGTGAACAAAATCACTTCTTCATGTGAGTTATGTAGTGGTCCCCATGACACTCGTGATTGCATGGAACTCCCCGAACAAGCTTTTGCGGATTATGCATCCTCGCGTACCGACGAAGCATGAGACAAGTGGTTCACTTTCAAACCCAAGCAAAACACTTATGGTGATTCATACAACCTATCGTGGAAGAATCATTCGTACTTTAGATGGAAACAAAACCAAAATTCTTCTCAAAAAAAATTTTCAAATCCACCTAATCGTTTCCAATCAAACGGTTCATCTTCGAACCGTACCTTCAACAATAATCCTTCCAACAATTGCAATAATTTTGAAGGATTAATGTCTAATTTTATGGAATCTCAAGAAGCTCGTGTGTCTAAATTTGAAGCCGATTTAAAACAACAACAAAGCGAGATGACCAATAAGATTGACAATTTGTTGAAAGCACTCAACAACCAAGTGATGACCCCATCAAGTAGAGTTGATAGAAACACAAGTGGGGGTAGCGAGGTTAAGGATCCTTCATCATCTAAATATGTTCACTTTGTTAATGCCATTACCCTAGTGCCACCAAATAGGAGTAGTGAGGAAGAAGACGAGGATGTCATTGAGAACAAAAGTGATCCTAAGGAGGAAATTAAGAATGATGATGAGAAGGAAGTGGAAGAAGTAGATGAAGATCACTTCAACAAGTTTCCTACAAAGGATGAATGCGCATATCATAAGTATTTATTTGAGGATCCTAAGACACCGTATTGCATAAGTTCACCAATCCTAAGAATGGGTGACCCATCTAGCATAAATATACCATGTAACATCGGGCGCGTGCATGTGTGGAAGGTCTACATTGACCTTAGATCTCCCATAAACATCATGACTAGGATCCACCACAATTGGATAATGAAAAAGCAACTTGGGCCTAGGAAAGATCCTGACACGGGTAGGGTGAATAATTTTGTAGGGAAAGTTAAGGGAATGCACGTATATGTAGGAAACTTCACATATGTTACGGATTTCATGATTGTTGAAGACATTCATCCGGTGATTGATAGTTGTTTATCTCACGTAGTGTTTAGAAAACCATTTGTGTATAGAAAACCATTTGTGTAAGTTTCTAAAATGACTTATGACCCAGCCTTAGGGATAATTAGATTTACGGATGAAACCGACGAGATTGCCTACCAAATGCCATATAAGATTGAGCAATTCCATCTTTTGCCAAACCTAGAAAATGAACTTAAGCAATCTGTCTACTATAGGAATGATGAGGATAAGAGAAGAGGAGTAGACCATGTGATGAGAAAGATATTTGATTTTTATAAAGAATGCTTACAATTAGGTCCGGAGTACAAAACCAAGATAGAAGATGACGTTGAGAACGTGACGGAGGATGGAGTCACGTAGTAGGGCATGACTTTAAGTCTAGCTACAAGACTCGTTAATAAAGAAAAGCGCTTTTTGAGAGGCAACCCAAGCTTTTTAATTGTTTGTGTGTTTGTTTTTATTTTGTTTGATTTCATATATATGCTCCATCCTTATTTGTTTATATTTCATGTTTCGAATATAATTTGTGAAAATGCTTTATTTTGTTTTTAACCTCGTCTTAACTACATATAAAGGTATTTTACAAAAAGATTAGTGTAGGGAAGATCATATTTGTTTATAAGAACGAATTCGAACATGAAAGATAACAAGTAATGATTAGCATATATTTATGTGATTGTTTAGAGTCAAATGCTTGTATCGAGTCACAATGAATGTTCTGCAGTTTTTCCAGGTTTTAATACTCAAATTTTTCCAGAAAATTTCCAGAAACAAAACCTAAAAGTACTGTCAGGTCATACCTGACGGCGTCAGGCTTAACACCCGACGGCGTCAGGCACTGTAGTAGCACAGTTTTCCAGATTTTTGTTTTTCTGCTGGAATTTAAATTTTTGAAAATTTTTAAGAATTTTAAAATTCCAGGAATCTGTAGACATTTATTTTGCAAGCATTATATATTACTTTGCTTTCTAGTTTAGTTTTAGTATATATAGTGTTTACCGCCGATTTTATGCGAGGTTTTGTGTTTCGTTTTATTAGTGAATTACAAGTTATATTGGACAAGAAGACGAAAGTATACATTGGAAGTGAAGCTTATCATGTTTGTTTTCTTGGAGGAAGATCTAACCATGTTTTCACATCGTCCATGCCGAGCAAATCAGGGGAGTATTAGTTTCTTTCTCTATTTTATTTTCCCGTTATCATAACTTTGATACTTTTCAAGAACATTGGGGACAATGTTCAATTTAAGTGTAAGGAGGGTAAAATGGGACACCTTAGAAACTATAACTTCGCTTGATATTTGTTTTGTCTTAGAGTAAATGTGTAATAAAACTAAGAAAGATACTTGTTAGGGCAATTTTAGCACCAAATTTAAATTTTTTTACAACATATAGGAGTGAAACTTTAGTTTTAATAAGCGTCTCATGGATAGAAATTATATAGCTAGCACAAAAACCCTTCCACTCAATAATTTCCACCCCAAAAATGTGAGGTTTGCCTTTAGATATACAGGAAAAAGCATTCACCTTTAATGCTTATGAGTGTACCAGTAGTATATAGATTCTAGAACTTGTGTTTGTGATGCATCCCGAGACTGCTAGTGAGACTACATTCGTGTGGTTAGGATTTACTAAATGATAAGAGGCATTAGGACAACCCTTGTTTTAAACCTGTATTATAATTAAGTTGGCTTCATTGGTCAAGTAATTTTCCCACACCTTTGCAATGTACTCATCTTTAGAACATGATACCGCTAGTACACCCCTCAGAGCATATCTTTTTTGCGGTTCTCGTGATATTTCGGTGGATTCCGAAATATTAAAGAAGAACATTGTTTACAATCCACCCCCAAATGTACACCCAAATCGCCTTAGCCTTCCTTGTATGCACTCATCTTTAGTGCATTATTGTTACAACATATATGTTTAAACCCCTTTGTTAATTGTCTAATCGGTTACATGGTTGCTAAGTCGAGTCATATCTTGTAAATACAATATTGGGATGATTGGGACTCATGGGTAAAAGTACTAGTTGTTATGGAGCGATGGGGAAGAACGTCAATGATTATTACCCCCATATGTGCGTTAATGTTCAAATTACTCCAAGTGTTTTAATTTTCTTAAATCGGGTCATTAGTTAGTTATGTGTAAAGCATGTAAAATTCAAGTGTATGGAGATTGCAAGATCCCTTAGATGTATTATTTTGGATGGTAGGGTAAGAGTGTATGAAAAAAAATCGAAAAAATGAAAAAAGAAAAAAAAAAGTAGAAAAAGAAAAGCGAAAAAAACATACGGACTACCATCCCGTATCTTTTATGTTTAAGCCAAAGATAATGTCAAGAAAAATACAAAAAGAGTAGTAGTTAGCGAGTCGAGTCGAGTCTTGGCTTAGTAACACCTCATTATACATGTAATTGACCAAGATAATTGACTTGCCACCAGTAAAATTCCCTATATCCAACAAACCATGTTTTCCATACCTTTACACCTAACGTTACAACCCTTGAAAAGCCCTCTTTGATAGTTTATCCTAGGTGCTTACGCCAAAGTGGTGGAGGTTTGATCCGTTCCCAAGAATATGATAATCTATGTACTATAACAGGTAGAGAGTGTTTCAATTTCAATTTTTCATATGTGTTATATAACTTTATACACCTGAGAGATGTGAGAATCCAAACACACTATGTGAGGTGCTAGTATATAATTTCCGTGCTTATTTTGACTAACGTGGAACGATTGTATGTTGTAATTACTTTTATATTAATGTTAAATGACCCCTATCTTGTAAATTGATTAGAATAAAAGCTCATTTGCTTGAGGACAAGCAAATCCCATGTGTAGTGATATTTGATAAGGATTTATTTGGTACCTTTTTAAGGGGTCATTTTAGCCAAAAATCGAGTAAATATGATCAAATATTGCTTCAAATCGTTTCGTATTGTATTTTAGGTACTTGGGTCGAGAATTTTGGAAAACTGCACTTTTGGAGCATATTTGGACGATAAAGTGAAGAAAACGACGAAGTCGCGAAAAGTAAGTCAGACTTGGAGGTCTGACGGCGTCACTAGATGTTGATGCAAATAATGTTCTAAAAACGTTATTTATATCTTTCGATAACTTCACGTTTTGAGGATGGAAAAATGTGAAAACACGTTACGTTACAATTAACGTAAACAAGTTTTTAGTCGAAAGATCCTATTTCTACGCAAATCACACTAGGTATGCACAAACAAATTTACAACTTGACAAATGATCAAAGAAGTGAATTTGTGTTTAAAACTTCACATTTTTAATGTGACAAAACATTTTTTCAAATATATACTTTACAAGTTATTTTTGAATAATTAAGAAATGTTTTATTGGAAAAATAAGTTCAAATAACATAACAGCTATTTTCCCCCCAAAATAAGCTCCAAACTTCCCCAAATAAGTTTTCACCACTAAAGACAAAAAGAGGAGCGTTTTTGTCTGGCACGGTACCACGGCACCACTAAATTTAGTGGTTCCGTGGGTGATTTAGTAGTACTGTGTCTTCATAACGGCTAGAATTTTTTTGCCTATAAATACCAGTCCTCTTCACAGTTTTGGGCATCCTTTTTCACACAGAACTTTCTGAGTTCAATACCCTTATCACATTTACGCTTCTTGATCATTTACTCTTTCGGGCATCCAACCAAGTGATCACCTTCATTCCTCTTCTAGTGCAAGAGAAGAACACAAGGTATCAAATAAGATACAAAGTGTTGTAGTTGCACTTGTAACACTTGTCACGTACTTGTTGTATCTTTGTATACATCAAGTTCATTTTTCTTTTGAGAGTTTGTGAGAGAAGATCATTGTGATTTTATAGAGATAATGAATATCTCTTGTAGCTTGTGAGCTAGTGTGTTGATCAAGTTAATCAAGGGTAGATAGGGTAGATTGAGTCAAGTGAGGGTTGATCATTGTGATCTTGTCGAGATCTTGGAGATCTCTTGTAGCTTGTGAGCTAGTGTATTGATCAAGTGGATCAAGGGTAGATCGGGTAGATTGAGTCAAGGGTGTTGATTCTGTGAAGTAGAAAGGATCGGGTAGATCGTGGTAGATTGGTGCTAGCTAAGATTAGCACTCAACATTTAGCTTAGTGTCGAAAAATAGGATAAGCGACGTTGTACGGTTTTCTCCGCCTGAAGGGAGGTTTGTTGACATAGTGCTTGAAACTCTCGAGTGTGGTACTCGGGGAGTGGAGTAGGGCGAAGAAGAGCTTCGTGACCGAACCACTATAAATCTCTTTGTCCAGGTTTGATCTTTTCATCTCTTTTCTTTACATTCATTCTTTATATTGCATAGTATAGTGTAGTGTTCATATTGGTGTTGATTGATTACAAATAAGATTCGAATCAAGGTTTTTCAATAGAAATGTTTTTGAAACAAATTAAAAACCGGTAAAACTATTCAACCCCCCTTCTAGTTTTCCATAATTGGTACCAGAGCCACGTCAGTCAAGATTTTAAAGTAAATTGTATTTTAAAAATTGAATCGATCAATGGATTCCGACAAATACCAAGAAGTGCAATCTATGCAAAGACCACCACTTTTCGAAACCGATTGTTTTATATACTGGAAAACAAGATTCGAAACGTATGTGAAATCAAAAGACATTGATCTTTGGCATATTATTACCAAGGGTGACTTTCAACCGATTCAAAAGAATCCGGAAACTAAAAGGGATGAAATAGTTCCTTATAGTAAACAAGGTGATGAACTTAAAAGAAAACTATCCAAAAATGATGAGGCTAAAATGATGATTTACAATGCTTTGCCTAAAAAGGAATTTGAAAGAATTTTCATGTGTAATATGGTAAAAGATATTTGGAAAACTTTGTTAGTCGCTCACCAAGGTAATAATCAAGTCAAAGAAAACAAGATAGATCTTCTTGTGCAACAATATGAACAATTTTCCATTTCGGAAGATGAATCTATTGATACTGCTTTTGCTAGATTTAATACTATTATTACTAGTCTTAAAGCTCTTGATGAAGGTTACCCTAGTAAGAACTATGTTAGGAAGTTTCTTAGAGCTCTACATCCCAAATGGAGAGCAAAGGTCACCGCCATTGAAAAGTCAAAGGACTTGGCGACATTATCTCTTGATGAACTAATAGGAAACTTGAAGGTTCATGAGATGATAATCAAGAAAGACTCTGATATAGTCAAAGGCAAAAGTGAGAGAGTTAGATCTCTAGCATTGAAAGCCAAAAAGGAGTCTAGTGATGAGGAATGCTCAAATTCTGATAGTGAAGATGAAGAGTATGCGTTAGCCGTTAGAGACTTTAAAAAGTTCTTTAGGAGAAGAGGTAGGTTCGTTAGGCAACCTCGTGATGACAAGAAGCCGTCATAAAAGAATCGAGTTGAGAAGAAAGGAACGAGTGATAGGAGATGTTTTAGATGTGGAGATTCTAATCACCTCATAGGAGAATGTCCTAAACCACCGAAAACCAACAACCAAAGAGCTTTCATAGGAAGCTCTTGGAGTGATAGCGGTGAAGAAGAAGAGAAGAAGCCCAACGACGAAACTTGTCTTATGGCTCAGGATTCGAATGAGGTACATTCCGACTCTTCTTATTATAGTGATGATAATTCGTCAATAGATGACAATAGATTACATGACGAATATAATAAACTATGCGAAGTAAGTTCTAAAATTTTAGGTAGAAACAAAACACTAAAATTAAAATTGCATGAACTCGAAGTGCAAGTTTTAGAACTAAAGGGTCAAGTTAAAAGACTTGAGAAAAATAAAGAAATAGATGTAGGATGCAAATCATGCATAAGTCTTCGAGTAGAAAATGAAAAACTCAAAGAAAATTCTTTAAGGATCATTAAGTTTGAAAAAGGGACAAAGTCACTTAATGATATGCTTGAAAACGTTAGGTATAGCGAACATGCCGGAGCGGGCTTAGGATTTGACCCGAATAAAGCTTCGACAAGTAAAACGAAAAAAGTAAAATTTGTCAAAACCTCAAGTTCTATCGAACAGGTGGACGGTACCATTAAAGGTACATACGGTACCACTAAAGTTAGTGGTACCGTCGGGTACTGGAGACAGAACTGAGTCAAATCTGAAAAATAATTCAAGTCCTAAATTACGTCACATAGTTGTTAATAGTGTCAAAGTACCTATTACTAGTAAAAGGAAGTCAAAAGTTTCTACAAACCCTTGTCAACCCCCGGACTTGGTTTTGTAAAACCTGATATTAGATCAAAGACTCCTTCACCTAGAAGAACAAATGTTCCTAAACCTCGGTCAAGAACTCCTCTACCGAGAGGTAACTTTAGAAGATAAAGTTATCCAAGTAACTTTCCCGTAACTTGGAATAACCGTCAACCACAAAGTTACTTACCATGGGAAATGTGTCCTCCATTCCAACATCCCAACCAAATGCAACAAATGCATAGGATGTTTAACACTAACAACTTTGGACCCATGAGATATTGGGGACCAAATGTTTGAGCTTCTGTCATGCTAGATAGATGTGGCTGTGAAACAACCTGAAGCCCAACGAATGGAGTATGATTAGTGATTGCACTAATCTTGTGACGCAAAGTTAATTCGTGTCTCATCTTGCTTAGCTTTCAACAAAGGTAGTCTAGTCTTCTAGTTTTAAGGGCAACACCTCAGGCTAAGGTACGCTTTCTTAAAACCGCCTTTGTTAGTAGACATGTCGAGCATGTAGTGATCTTAGAATCTAACTTAGTAAGCACTAACATAATGGACGTGAAAAGTGCATCTCCAAATGGTTTTGTCAACAAGGAGGTATATGTAGTACAACCTCTAGGATTTGTTGATCTATAAAAACCATATCATGTTTATAAATTCAAGAAAGCATTGTATGTTCTTAAACAAGGCTCTTAAGCTTGGTAAGACATATTAAAGGCTCTCTTACATAAACATGAAAATACCATGAAAATGGTTGACAACATGCCTTTCACTAAAAGACGAAATTCACATCTCATCATTGCTCAAATATTTGTCGACGACAATTATATTAAACTCAACTTGTCCAGAAATGTACAATGATTGCTCAAAGATCATGCGTGACAAGTTTGAGATGAGCATGATGAGTGAATTAAGTCTCTGTCCTAGCCCTCATATAATATTACTTGAAGATTGTATCTTCTTAAGTCTAAGTATACTAAAGTATATATATATATATATATATATATATATATATATATATATGTATGTATGTATAAGATATTTAGCTTAGGACAATCTTAATTAATATAAACGCCCATGTCTGCGGAGACGAATCTCACAAGAGACGATGAAGGTGAGAGTGCGGATAGTACTAAGTTAGGGGCATGATAGGTAATTTGATTTACCTAACGACAAGTAGGCCCAATATCATGTCTAGTGTATGCACTTGTGCTCGCTTGTAAGAAGGATCCCAAAACTTCTTACTTTAGAAGCGGTTAAGTGTATCTTCCGATGCATTAAAGTCACTATACACATGGGATTGTAATATCTCAAGGAGATTGGTGTAGAAACTGTTGTCTATAGCAACTCTGATAATGCGGGAGATAATGTAGATTGAAAAAGTAAGAGTGATGTTTGTACCTTCATAGGTTGTTGTTAAACTTCTTGGTTCTCCAAGAAACAAACAACTCTTGCTATCTCCACGACCGAAGTCGAATACGTAAGCGCCGGAAAGGCATGACATCAAGCAGTATAGATGAAACAAGCTCTAATCGACTGCAACATCCATCTCAACGACACTCCTATGAAGTGCGACAACCGAAGTGCAAATTGACTTGACCAAGAACCCCGTGGATTGCTCATGTACGAAGCACATCAAAGTACATCATCTCTTCCGTCGCAATAATGTCCAAAGAGGAATCATTTTCTTAGAAAAAGTTTCCCTCAAAGGACAACATCGTCGATATCCCAACCAAACTTCTCAAACGAGAATCCTCTAACTATCTTCGTCTAGATCTAGAAATGATGGAACACATTCCATGAATTTCACAATTCCCATGTGTTCAAATTCGTCCTTCACATCCCTCTCATGACTATTTGAATATTTCACTGGAAATATTAAAGTCATCTCTCCTATCTCGTCTCATAACTTTCTAAATATTTCACTGAAAATATTGAAGTCATTTCTTACGTCTCGTCTCATGACTTTTTAAGTCATTCCTCACATCCTCCTTATGACTACTTAAATATTTCACTAGAAATATTAAAGTCATCCCTTACGTCTCATCTCATGACTTGCTAAATATTTCACTGGAAATATTAAGTCATCCCTCACATCCTTCCTATGACCACTCGAATATTTCACTGGAAATATCGAAGTCATTCTTTATGTCTTGTCTCATGACTTTTAGATACTTCACTGGAAATATTAAGTCATCCTTTACGTTTCGTCTCACGACTTTTAATATTTCACTGGAAATATTAAGTCATCCTTCACGTTCCTCGAATGATTACTTGAATATTTCACTGGAAATATCGAAGTCATTCTTTACGTCTTGTCCCATGACTTTTAGATACTTCACGGGAAATATTAAGTCATCCTTTACGTTTCGTTTCACGACTTTTAATATTTCACTCGAAATATTAAGTCATCCTTCACGTTCCTCGAATGATTACTTGAATATTTCACTGGAAATATTGAAGTCATCTTTTCTGTCTCGTCTCATGACTTTCTAAATATTTCACTGGAAATATTAAAGTCATTCCTCGTATTCCTCCGATGCCTACTTATGCATTTCCTCGGAAATACTAATGTCATTTCCTGTCATTCCGCCTAGTCATTTCCATTAAAAGAGTTTATTAGGTATAAACTCTTCTCTCGCGTCAAAATGTCTTACTAATTAAGTGAGATTAATTCGTCAAAAGTCAAAAAGAAACAAAAACGAATCTCAGACATGCACGACACCACTAAAGTGGCACGGCACCACTAAACATTAGTGGTACCGTGTGTCTGATGAAGCCCGTTTTCTTCTATCCTTCCTTCTGCACATTCATTTAAAACAAAATACCCACTGTTCTTTTGCTGTCAAAACCGAACACCACACCCAAATCCTACTACACTCTTGTGAATCAAGATCGAGGCATTGCAATTAAAGAATATCAATCACTACAATATCAATTGTAAGTGAATTAACCTTAATTTCTTTCTAATTTGAGTCTAGGGTTTGTTCTTATACATAAAATCGAATAGGGGTTTTTCACTTTTAGTTGAATTTTTATGCAATTAGGACTAGGATTAGACAATGTATAACATTCATGATTCCCTAATCATAGGATTTGCATAAACCCACTTATCACATATATTCTAGTCCGAATTTTACTATTTATATTGGATTAAGATTAAATATTTTTAGTGGAATCAAGTCTAGGATACTTAAAATTGAATTAGGAGTCGTCAACATTGAAGCTTTTCAACTTTAAAAATTTTGGCGCCAAATTGTCACCTTTGCCAAACACCCATAATTCCATTGTTTTCAAAAAATTTCACAAAACTAGGATCATGAAATATTTTTCGTGCATTGTTGATGCAAACTAAAAACGTTTTTGCATGCATACATGATCTCACAAATATTGATCGAATTACATAATTAATGTGTATTCTTCGACATATTTGATTGAGCAAAAGTGAAGTTAGGAGCGTTTGGGTAATCTCATTAGTTTTGTTTTAAAGTCGAGATTACCGCACCTCCACATTGTTTGCATTTAGGCACACACACACTAGAAATGTGATCATAAAAATGCAACAAGTTGACATATACATACTTATATTTTTGTAGGTAACAATGCCTCGTGTTGATTATCAAGATACCAAATCCTACATCCCTTCACTCATTGATGACCCAAACATTTCCGATGAGCAAAAAGCTTATCTCCATAGAGTCAAACATCGATATATACACGAATGTCGTATAGTCGATGCATATTTTGTTCCTTTAAGTGGCATCCAAGCATGCTTTCCTACAATCCAATTTGATTGTTTATAAAAAATAAATGATTAAATTTGTCCTCGTTTCATTCTCGAATTCTACAGTCGTGTCCGTACCTTCAATGATCTTGAGGTTAATGTCTTCCTTGATTTTTGGATCCAAATCAAAAATATCATGTTGTCCATCACCGAGCTTGGTGACATTCTCGGTGTTCCTTCATATGGTCAATGTGCATACACAGAAGATCATTCTTTAGAGTCACTTCACTATCACCTTTAAAGTGAAGGTCCTTATCTTACCGAAATCCCCAACCTTGAAAGCATAAAACAACACGTCCAAATCCCTCGAGTCGCCAACATACACCAAAAGCGTGATGGTTCCATAGTTCATTTCGATCCCAATCGCATCTATCTCAAAGAGATTCTTCCTGATCTTAAAAATTGGGAACTCCTTCTGCGTGAAAACGTCTTGTGTCTTGCGGGAAACAGGGATCATGTTCCAGCAAGTCTTGCCCATATGCTCTATTGCCTAAGTACCGAGGAGCCATACAACCTCGCATACTACGTGGCAAAAAGAATGGCAAACATTCACAGTCAGTCCGATAAGCTCATGCCATATGGTATGTTGCTTACTCGTCTATTCCGGTGGGTTATGGAAAATTACCCACATCTTAATAGTATCGACTATTTTCTTGTTGATCTCGTCATGAAATCTCTTGGTGGACCACAACGCCGCACTAAGCCAAGTAGTAACAAAGGGGTTAAACGTGGTCGTAAATCCACCTCCGATGCTACTTTCTCCTCTTCCTCCTTCGGTCATGGATCGTCATCTCAACCTATGGATGAAGATGATGATGATGAGGTGACCGAAAAAGGAACGTCTCGTACTCGTACTCCCTCTCCCGACACTTTCTTTCATAACCTTGACACGTCATCATTTACACCAACAACCGACCTTCCTTACAACCAAACCAATCTTAGTTCGGTGATGAGAAGACAAACGACGATGTATAATCGACAAGTGTCCATGCATGAGCAAACGATCGGGGGGTTCAAGTCTATTGTAAAGGCACTCAAGGGGATCGGGAATTAGATTAAGAAGTTGGGGAAGTCAAGAGATTAGAAAATGCTAACTTAATTAGTATCACTAACTCAAGTAGTATTAAGCTATTAGTAATGGGGTCTTGGCTACGGCCATTTAACATTAACAAGTTTGAATTAACTTAGTATTTCTTACTTGGCATTGGTAACTTTGATTAGTTAATCAAGCTTAATGCTTAATCATTTTTATGAGCTTTACCTAGTTTATATCCTTTATTCTACATTTTTCTTGCATACACTAGATGATCAAATTGCTTGAAATATTGCATGCTTAATAGTAGCCTAAACTTAGATAATCACATGATCTTGTTAGTTGCTAGTTGTGACTAGTGTTTGGAAAACTATGTGATTATTCTTTTGTGAATTGAGGCAATAGGATTTGCTGCAAATAGTTTCCCTAGGATTACCCATTTAGGCAGCCTAGATCCTGCAGAATTGGAAAAACTGTCAACTGCATGTCACAGCACCACTAAATAGGGCACGGCACCACTAAATTTAGTGGTACTGTGGGTGATTTAGTGGTACCGTCCCCTGGGAAGACGTTTTTAACTGCTTCCTTCCACTTTTTGACCTTCTTTTCCTCAGAATCTGCAATTATGTGCTAATTCCAACACTCTCAGATCCCTATACTGTAAAACCCAAAAAATTTTGAACACGTAAAATACCCAGAATACCCTTCGATCTCAAATTCATAAAAGACGTTTAACGCATTAAAACATTTCATTCCGGATATAACCTAAGCATTTAACCGTTAATAATTGAACGAATTAAAATAAAGACTTATGATAAGCGAATGGTACACATTTAAATGAAATTACACGCCACTAGTACCCTCCATAAGATTACCATACCATAAACAAAAAAATAAAATTCTCAACAAAACATATTACAGTATATGTATTTTTCTAACAACTTAAGTAAAAATTGTGTCACCATTATTTAAAGATATGTTACATGTTTTCTCCAACCAAATCCCATAATAATAGCAATCTTCACACGTTTCATATTAAAATCAAATCATGCACATACTTTGTCAACCATATCCCACCAAATCAGTGAATTTCCTTTTTGGATATTACCATCACACGTCTGCCCTTATACCACACCTACATATATTCTTTTTGTCATAGTTGCCAAGACTTTTAAACAATAAACCCTAAACACAACCTACACATTGGCGGCTACTTTTCTTCTTCTTTATCCTGTTCGATTCAATAGGGCAGCAAAAGGACTCTTTTGTGCTTGCTACTTGGTGGTTCGAACGTGTGGACTGTTGCTGGTTCAAAGGAGGGATCGAGTGCATTGTTTTCTTTGTTCGAAGTGGTAAATTGACGTGGTGTTACAGCAGATTCGTGGGGTATTACGATTGCTTCGGTTGAGTTTTGCTCGTGGGATTCCTTTGGTTCTTTTGTTCTCTCTGGTGATCACGCTACGAGGGTATTGTATCGATCTTTTTATTCCTTTTGTTCGATCTCTTTATAACATATACATGTCTCTTGACACTATATAAATCCGTTTAAAATACTTATATGTATACGTTATAATGTCGCATGAAATCTTGGAATATAATACATGCAATAACAAACTAAAGATCTAATCTATGGACTTATTTGTGTCATATTATTCAACCATGTTTTACGCATGAACATGACTCTAAATACACGACCTAAAAACCGTATGAAACTGATCCTAAGCGAAATAAAATAAAAGAATAACACATGCATGTTTTGTTATTGTTTCGAACCCATACAGTGAATTAAAGAGGGTGTCGAGTAGAGTGGAAACGCATGGTTTTATGTGGTAAATATAGATGTTGTGTTGCTGTGTTAATGAGACACTAGGTAGGCTGTTTGTGAGTCGAGTTAGGCAGGAACAAGGGTGAATTTAAGTGTGTTTTGGCGTGTAAAAGGGGCTGCAACTTGGGTCTTGTGTGTGTCATGTGGTGTTAAGTGAGGGTCGAAAGGGTCGTGTTTTGGTCTAGATAGTAAGTCAAGTCGTGTGGGCTTAGTTTGATCTGAATGGTGTACAAGAGTGTGAATGAATATATGTGTGTACGAAGGGTTGTGTGTGTTTCGGTTGGAGTTAAGTATTCGGGTGTGCATGGTTGTGATGTCGAGTATTGGATTTGGTCTGAGCTTCGAAAATGTTTGAGTCGGAATGAATTGAATGGTTTCTAGGTGTGCTAAGACTTAAGTTGGTAATTATGGAAATAAGTTACGTATTTAACCCTAACCTTTGCTAGAATGACATATTAAAACCTAAGCTATGATTTTGATTATATTAAACCTTTAGGTCTATTAAACTGTCAATTGTAATCCTAAATTATGGAAGTTACTAAATATAAAAAGTTACTAATTATGGAAAGTTACTTAATCTGGAAGGTTACTAAATATGGAAACTTGCCAAATATGGAAACATGCTAATTTTGGAAACCTGCTAAAAATAGAAAGTCACTAAAAATAGAAGGTTACTAAAAAAATGGAAAGCCGACTAAAATGAGTAATCTGATTTAAGATAAGTTATTAATCAGACGATCATAAATTCGTGTAGATTCGCTGAAGATGGAGTTTACTTCTGATCTTTTCGTTTCTAGTTGTGTTTTCACTTGCGGTCTAAGGTACAGATATTCTACCCTTTTTCAGTAAGGGTGCTTTCGTTCTCATGACTTTCTTGGTCTTGATCCATTAGGATTCCCTAAGCCATTGCTATGTTCCCTTATACTTTGATTCGTTCTTCATGATCCATTTGACATTCGTTCATTATGATCCTTGTGATATAATACTTGATAAAATTCGTTCGTTACCCTGTGATATTAGTATTCGAATCACTTTACACTTCGAAGGCTCATTTGATTTTGGTGACTAGATGTGAAAACCTTTCTTAATTATATCATGGAAATGTTTTGAGAAAAACTATTTTAAAATGATGTTTACGAACGATGCGATACCACTTTTATATGGAATTTTGCTATCTTTTATGAAAACTAATTTTTTTAAAGACTACTTTTATGAAAACCGTTATTAAAGCTCATTTTTATGAAAATCATTTGATAAAGATTTCCTTAAATAAACCATTTGATTATGAACCTTCGATTATAAACCTTTGACGATGAACCTTTGATACTTTGATGACTTGACATTTGATCCTGATATGATTCCCTTATTTGACTCATAACTTTCATTGTATGATTGTCATTCCTATTTATTCATTCTGACATTTATTTAAATGTCTCTGCTATGCTATGCTTATGTTTGCCATGCTTAATTGAGTTACTATCTTGTTTCTTTTGCCATGCTAGATTATATTTGTTGTATGCTATGATAGATCTGTGCCTGAGCTTACCTAGTTGTGGAGGTACCATGACCATGTCTTTGATGGCACCTTAGGCATGACACTCCCGTAGAGGTGTGATAGATCTACGGCGTTCCCCCTTATGTTTATGTATTATATTGTGATCACTATTGGCCATTAATGCGTGTGTGTGCTTAGTCTAGTACTGACATACATACTTATGTTAGGGAGCGTATGGATGCATCCTAGGTTTTATGTTTTATGTGATTATGGTGACCAGGTGGTGTGTGCCTTGCACTCCTTCTCACACTTTTATTTACTTAGAGGTCTCCCCTCTTCGTATACTTGTTATGCTTTAGTATGATTTGACGTATGGAGTTCTTATGGCACATCCTTATATGAACCTTTTCATTATTTCATTCTTTCTCTCGATTCAATTATTATTCAGTTCTCATGCATTCCTGATTTTTAGTTCTCTTTAAATTCGTATGACTTTCATAATTATACTTTCGTTTTGTATTCTTATTCCTTCGTTGCTTATGCTTATTTACCGTCCTGTTATGTTATATATATCTGTTCACTGGGCTTTTTAAGCTCAGCCGCATTTCTTTCCATGCGGCAGGTTTTAGATGGAAGCTGGGTTATGAGTGGAGAGCACTTGGGACTTAGAGGACATTACTTCATAGCTATCCTGGATTAGAAATGACTAGAAGTAATTATGATTGTAGACTTATAATTTATTATTGGATTTTTCCCCATGTAACCTTGTATTTCAGATTTTCCCTTTGTAACCTTTGAATTTCATTTGTATTAATTAAGTCTTATGCTTGTGTTTGCTTTGATATGTCACCATAACGTAATACTTCTACCCTTATCGGGTTAGGGTGTTACATATACTCACCATCCTATCCATCCTTGCACGCTTTGATTTGGCTATTTAAGCCCTTATCATGCATTGATCTTCCTCACCATTCCACACACATCATATACTCACCATGTCTTCTACCATGGCTATCACCTCTCACAAAGCAAAGAAACCTAGGCTAAACATTAAACTATCCAATGAGATAATTTTCATTGATCTCACATTGGATGATGATGAAGATGCTCACACACCACTACCCTCAACCAATTCAACCACATCAATCTCTACACCTTTAGCTCCATCAAAAGCCACTTCAACCTAGCCTACCTCATCATCATCTTCCACCATTAGGGCTACCACACCATTACCTCCACCTAGTCCTCCTCAACCATTAGCACTAACCTTTACCCTATCACCAACAACTCCTTTTGAGGTTGGGTCCAACACATCATCATCTTCCGCCTCTCCATCACCACAACCACTAATGGGTCATCCCATTTTTTATCCTTTAGAGCAACATAGCTTGAGTTGTGCATGTTGTCATCACAACCGAAACCTCATCTTCAACCTTAGGGATGAGTTGAACTTTATGTTCTCCTACCTTGAACACCTCCTCACACCACCACAAGGACCTATCATACCACCTCCTCCACCAACCAATAGCCCAAACAACTAAACATCTTCATGTTTAGTTCCCAAAATAAAAACTTAGGATCCCTTTTGTTATTTGAAGCAAATCTTAGAGCCTCATATCACTTAAGATTTCTATATGCTTCTTGTTGATTTTTTCTCTTTTTATGTTGTAGTCATACTTATGTATGACATTTAATGTTATGAATGAATGGGTTTTTTTTATGTGGTTGTTTATCGTTTATGGTGTTTGACTACTAAGCCAATTTTTTTTTTTTTTTTTTTTTTTTTTTTTTTTTTTTTTTTTTTGTGGTTGGATATTTGTCGTGATTGCTACATGTTAGATATTGTATGTTTGTCATCTAACTTTGTTTTGTAGTAAGAATCATTGCTCGATTCCTTGGTGTCCTCCAAACGAGGGGGAGTATACATCAAGGGGGAGCTTTAGCAACCTTTTTGCTTCGACTAAAAGGAGGAGAAATGGGATATAAACTCATTAAAAACTTGTTAAAATTGATTTTAACTTAAAATGAGTTTAGGTTTTGTCATCATCAAAAAGGGGGAGATTGATGAGGCAAATAATGTTCTAAAAACGTTATTTATATCTTTCGATAACTTCACGTTTTGAGGATGACATAATGTGAAAACTCGTTACGTTAAAATTAACGTAAACAAGTTTTTAGTCGAAAGATCCCATTTCTACGCAAATCACTCTAGGTATGCACAAACAAATTTACAACTTGACAAATGATCAAAGAAGTGAATTTGTGTTTAAAACTTCACATTTTTAATGTGACAAAACATTTTTTCAAAAATATAATTTACAAGTTATTTTTGAATAATTAAGAAATGTTTTATTGGAAAAATAAGTTCAAATAACATAACAGCTATTTCCCCCCCCCCCCCCCAAAATCAGCTCCAAACTTCCCCAAATAAGTTTTCACCACTAAAGACAAAAAGATGAGCATTTTTTTCTGGCACGGTACCACGGTACCACTAAATTGTACCGTGGGTGATTTAGTGGTACCGTGTCTTTATAACGGCTAGAATTTTTCTGCCTATAAATACCAGCCCTCTTCACAGTTTTGGGCATCCTTTTTCACACAGAACTTTCTGAGTTCAATACCCTTATCACATTTTCTCTTCTTGATCATTTAGTTTAGTTTTCTTTTGTTTAAAGAGTGATCCAATCATCCAACCAAGTGATCACCTTCATTCCTCTTCTACTGCAAGAGAAGAACACAAGGTATCAAATAAGATACAAAGTGTTGTAGTTGCACTTGTAACACTTGTTACATACTTGTTGTATCTTTGTATACATCAAGTTCATTTTTCTTTTGAGAGTTTGTGAGAGAAGATCATTGTGATCTTATAGAGATATTGAATATCTCTTGTAGCTTGTGAGCTAGTGTGTTGATCAAGTTGATCAAGGGTAGATTGTGTCAAGTGAGGGTTGATCATTGTGATCTTGTCAAGATCTTGGAGATCTCTTGTAGCTTGTGAGCTAGTGTATTGATCAAGTGGATCAAGGGTAGATCGGGTAGATCGAGTCAAGGGTATTGATTGTGTGAAGTAGAAAGGATCGGGTAGATCGTGGTAGATTGGTGCTAGCTAAGATTAGCACTCGACATTTAGCTTAGTGTCGGAAAATAGGATAAGCGACGTTGTACGGTTTTCTCCGCCTGAAGAGAGGTTTGTTGACATAGTGCTTGAAACTCTCGAGTGTAGTACTCGGGGAGTGGAGTAGGGCGAAGAAGAGCTTCGTGACCGAACCACTATAAATCTCTTTGTCTCGGTTTGATCTTTCCATCTCTTTTTTTTTTTTACATTCATTGTTTATATTGCATAGTATAGTGTTGTGTTCATATTGGTGTTGATTGATTACACATAAGATTCGAATCAATGTTTTTCAATAGAAAAGTTTTAGAAACAAATTAAAAACCGGTAAAACTATTCAACCCCCCCCCTTCCAGTTTTCCACACTAGACACAACGTGACGCCGTCCCTTGTAAACTCGTGAAAGATTTCTAGTTTTGAACCAACAAGTGACGCCTCATAAGATTTTGAAAGCTTTATAACCTGACGCCGTCAGGTGTAAAGTGGAGATGGGCGTCACGCTTTATGCTAACAAGAGACGGCTCAGAAGAATTTTACAAGTGACGGCCTCAGATCCCTTTCTGACGCTGTTAGAGCAGCGATTACACAGACGAAACCCTAAACCACGGCGAATTGACGGCGTAAGAGGCTATAACCTGACGCCGTCAGAACTGTATTCCTATATATATTTTCGAAAGTTTTCATTGTTAAGGGGTGACATCTTTGGAGAATAAACCATAGTCGAATTTCAGCAGCTTTGTAAGGGTTTTTCAACCCTTGAACCTTATGCTTCATTGAAGATAAGTTATTCGTTTAATCATTCAATATGTCTATGTGTTGTTTGATTAATTGTTTATCTTTTCTTCTATTTACCATGCTAGCTTAAGTTTGTTTGTGTTTGCTTAGATCAAATGAAACCCAGTTATTGAATATTGGTTTGTTGTTTCTTGTTTAGTTGATTGTTATCGCGTTAGGTTAAGAAAACTGGCTGGCCTCTTATATGTAACTAGCTTGAACGTCTTAAAAACGCAACCGTAAAGTGCACTATTGGTTTTGTTCGTTGTATTTATTGCATGAATTCTTGCTTGTAGATCCTAGAAAACTTAATGGATGTTAAGGGATTTAGGGGAGACTAATATTCATAAAGTTGGGGACTTCGGCACCTCCCCACGACCAATAATAAGGAATGCGACGCTTGAACTAAAACAAGGATGTGACAATTCAACGAATCAATAGGAGATAACTAGGGAGTAATTAAATCTAAGTAAACACGCTTTTCCTATCATAAGAAGTTCACCAATTTACTTTTTCTTGTTTTTAGTTTAATTTTAGTTTTATAATTAGTTTTTGGGTTAGTTGATTAACAACTAATTCCGCCAACTCCTTCAAAACCGAGATTTTAATTGCTTTCTAAAAAATATAAAAATACAAAAAGAATCATCCCTCACCTCTAGACCTATCTCGTCATACATCTTGACCTGACGACACTATTCCCCTAGAGAATGATCAATCCCCCGGAACTACCTATACTACACTACAACGATCAGGTACACTGCCTGGAGGATTGCAAGCTTCTCAAGATCCCTTGAGAAGTAAAACCTTTTGTGTGGATGCAATCCTCGCATCAATTATACTACGTTTGTGATCAATAATGACAATGAAGTGCTAGCCATGTTACTTCTACTAAGTTACTAGTTATTTGTTTATTAGTGCAATGATTTAAGGAGAAATCCGTAGACAACGCATTTCTATCTAAGTTAACTAGGCCAGATTTCTCGGTGTCTTAATCCTATGCATGCAACCTATATCCCTGAAGCAATTTATCGGTCTAATTAGTTACAAACATGCAATAAGTGGTGTCAACTAATCTATACGATTTACCTGCGGTAACCCTTTGGTCCTAGTGAAACATACTCTTCTCACACGGTTACTTTATGGAAAAGCACTATACTAACTTAATAATTTCTCATTATTTGTCTAACATCGGGTTCCTACTCCTTGAGTCCTAAGGAAGGGCACACACAAGCTGGCTTTTTACCCCATCTCATGTATACCAACCATAGTGATACAGACCACCTATATAGCTAAAGAGCTACACTATGATGATCTAGACAATAAACATCAAATGCAAAACAAGTAAACGAGTACACTATTTGAACGGTAAACACATAAATTATCCAAAACAATGTATCAAATCTTAATAAACGAAATGACATAAACAAAGTAGTCATACCATGGTTAACACCCAAGGGTGTTAGCCCATAATGTAGGTAGCAAATACAAAGGAAATTACAAACTATTCAAAAATGAAAGATATAATGTAATTGACGTGCAAACCGATTGAATACACGTTATATGATGATATGGAACCTTCTCCTCTTGATCTACTGGCTTGTGGGATTGAATTCTTGGTGGAATGAGGCTGGAACTCGGTTGTGGGATTGAATTCTTGGTGGAATGAGGCTGGAACTCGGTTGTGGTGGTGAGAAAATGTGTATAAAACCCGTATGTGAGGGTTCTATTTATCGCATTCTGTCTAGGGCACCGATACGGCGTATTGGGTAGTAATACGACATATCCAGGATATCTTGAGTAGGGAATAAGAAATAATATTCCCAACATATACGTGCGTATCTTTAAATACGGTGTATTGTGGAATAGTGATACGCTATATTCTTCATAAATCTTGACAGCTTGGATTGGGGATAAGATCTTCAATACAGTGTATAGCCAGGGTTTCATACGCCGTATTCCTTCAATATTTGACTTGGGCTTTGACTACAAAGCTTTAGATATGGCGTATTGACAGAGTTTAATACGCCGTATGTCTTCTAATTCACCAATACTTAGTGAATTCTTTCAGGTGTTGATACGGCGTATCTCTAGAAAGGGTATGTCGTATACTCTTTGTAGGTTGCATACAAATTCTTCATTTATGCTCCAAATCGCGTTGTTTTCACTGTCTTTAATGAAACTGCTCCATAAATGCTATAAATACCAAAGTAATCAATTAAGTATCAATTCGGATATAAACACATAATAAATGAGCAATAATTGTGGGATAAATGATAGGTAAATATAGCATACATTTGATGTTATCAAGTATGCTCAAGTCATAATAAATAATTATACGGCTAAACACATGTGAGCCTATGGGGTTACACACTTATACATAAAGGTACCATTTAATACATTGTATCTATCGTATTTACGTTATTGATAACCTACGTTACTCAAGATCAATAACGGGTTACTAATTACTAAGTTGAGTGTTAGTAAATTGGATTTGACCAAACCAAATGGGCAAGCCCATTTGGACGTCCAAGTGGCCGGACTTAAGCGGAGAAAATCCTTTGGGGGTTATGTGTAACTTACATGTTTATTATGGAATGAGATTATTATTATTTAATAACACATTAACAAGGTTACACAAATCTCTCTCCCTCCTCTCCTCGCCCTATTCAGCCGTGACTCGCATAGGGTTCTTGGGTTTTGATCCTAAGCCTAAATCTATTGTAGTTCTAGGCTTGTTGACGCAAGAAGGTTAATCGAACTAGCATCAAGGTGGTATACGGTGCAGTGTTGTGTGTTTCTAGATAGAGGAGATCAACTTCATTGATCTCTTGGGTTTCTATAATAGATCGGGTATTGGTGACAGTCTCCTAGCGATCTAACCGAATCCAGCTTCAAAGGTATCCGTTTATTTGTTTTCATTCGACTGATCATATGACTCGATGGATCCGTATGGGTGATTTGTATCCGCTGCGTTCTTATATTTATTTTATGTTATTTGTATCTTAAATCACCAATATATGCGCCTAAGTTGGGAAATGGTGTATGTTGTGAAGAAGTGGAATTGGCAGATGATGATGTAGCGGGTTGTGGTGCACTCGAATTGGCAGACGTGTATAAATCAATAATGAAAATAGTAAAGAATTTAGACAATCACGTTGCACAATATTGACCAATTTGTAAGTATTCATCAAATGTATCAGGTGTTGTGCCATATGCCAATTGGCGTAGGCGGTATTGCATTTAATAATAACACTAAAACTCATTTGACTTGTACAATTTGGTTAGACTTTAAAGAATTCAAAATGCTCGGGAAGAGGATCGACAATATAAGTAGATATACCTTCGACTAGGGATGAGCATTCGGACCCGAATCCCGGTACCGAACCGGAACCTTATCGGTACCGTACCGAAACGGTACCGAATCCGGATACACGATACGGGACCGGTACCATAAATCGAGCAAAAAAAATTCGGGACAACTAATACAGTACCTGTACGAAAACGTGTTAGGAATATAAATATTCATGTGAAAGACTCGGTCACCCCGAGTAAATATTAGCCTTAATTAGCTCGTAGGATTAGTAGTATTAATTTAGATATTGTAGTATTTGTGGAGTTGGGTCGGGTCTTTACCCACTGTCAGCTCACTCCAGAGCACACATGGGGCGTTTATGCTTGTTGTATAAATACCCTCTCCCACCAAAGGAGAGGGTTGGACCTTCTCATTTTCTTAATCTAATATCGCATAGTTTCTCTCTCAAAAGGTTCCTTCTTCTCTCTTATTTCTAACTAGATTCGGCCAAATCCACAAGAACCATACATGTTATGATTTGATATTACTTACAATTGGTATCAAGAGCCTTGGTTAGATCTTTTGGTTTGTGGGTAATTGGATTTTTTATTGGTTTTGTGGTTTTATTTTGGTTCGAATAGTTCTTAGTGAAAACACCTTCGTTTGATCTTGTTTGTGGTTAGACTTAAGAGATGTTTGTACTTTCTTCATTAGGATTGTTGTATAAGCCTAGTTTAGTGGTTGCATAGCGTGTTTCAACCGTGTATTGTGTGTTTGAGCAAATTTGAGTGGTGTTTTGTGTTTGTTCTTCTCTGCGATTTGACTCTCGGTAACATATTCATTGTTACGATTTGAGTTAAGTTGGGTGTTGTTGGTTGCGATTTGGTGTATTATTCTGCTGCGATTTGGCGTTTTACTTAAAAGGGGAAAGAAGGAAAATCGCAAGAAAGTGACAGTTTTGTCCGGTTGTGAATTGCGATTTGATATTGCGATTTGAGCTTGCGATTTGAGTATCTGCGATTTGATTAGCTGCGATTTGACTAGTTGCGATTTGATTAGTTGCAATTTGACTAGTTGCGATTTGACTAGTTGCGATTTGACTGATTGCGATTTGACCAGTTGCGATTTGACATTGCGAGTTGATACTTGCGATTTGACTTATTGCAATTTGGTTAGTTGCGATTTGACTTATTGCAATTTGGTTAGTTGCGATTTGACTTGTTGCGATTTGATTAATTGCGACTTGACTTGTTGAGAGTTGATCAGTTGCGATTTGACTTCTGTGACTTGAAAACCTTATCATATCAGTATCTTACGGTTTCTTTTGTTGATTTTATAAAATCCCGCGAAAGATTCGATTTCTCGGTTTAAATCGCAAGAGTTGTAAAGTCCCGTGTAAATTTACATCATGGCAAGTACTTCTTCTGATGACATTCAAGCTGCCGGGTCCGATACCCGCCCTCCTATGCTTGATAGGATGGATTATGAATCATGGGCTCAAAGAATACGACTTTATTGCTTGGGAAAAGAAAATGGTGTTAACATTCTTAAATCCATTGATGAAGGACCGTTTCAAATGGGCACCACTAGAGATGTTGTCACTACTGCTGAAGATGGAACTGTCACTTTTGGAATCGACAGGCCACGCACTTACAACGATCTTAATAAGGAGGAAAAGAAGCGTTATGATGCTGTCATTAGAGCTTCTAACATTGTGATTCAAGGACTTCCCAAAGACGTTTACAAGCTTATCAACTTCAACACTGAAGCCAAAGCTGTTTGGGACAATGTAAAAATGCTTCTGGTTGGATCTGAACTGACCAAAGAAGATCGTGAATCTCAGTTGTATGATGAGTTTGAGCATTTCAAGATGAATCCTGGTGAAAACATCACTGACTATTATGTGAGATTTCACAAGCTTGTGAATGACATGAGGATCATCAGGATGACAATGCCAAATATCCAGCTCAATTCTAAGTTTGTGAACAACATGTCACCTGAGTGGGATAGATTTGTCACTTCCGTAAAGCTTAACAAAGGATTGAGACAGGCCAACTATGAACAGTTGTATGCTTACTTACAACGACATGAAAAGCATGCTGTTTATGATCGTCAATTGAGGGAAAAACTTAATCCAACAACATCTAATGATCCTCTTGCATTTGTCTCAAATGTTCAGCCGCTCAATCAATCCTCACTTGATCAAGTTTATCACCATCCCTTTTCATCACAAAATCAGACATCATTTGCTCAATCATCGTTACACCCACCATCTGCTGTGAACTCCCAACTGGATTCAGGATATTCTCATACTGACAAGATGATTGATAATCTCTCCAACCAAGTTTCTTTACTTGTCCAACAGTTCAGAGCAACACTCCCTCAAACCAACAACCAACTTCGAACTTCATCAAACCCATGTAATCAAGCAACTATGGAGGATGGAAGGGTTGTGGTTCAGAATGTTCTGGGAAGGCAGAATGTGAATCAAAGGAACATTGGTTGGGGTAATATACAGAACAGAGTTGGGAATGCTAATCAGGGACAGGGAAGGCAAACCAAGTGTTACAACTGTGGTGGACTAGGACACATAGCAAGGAATTGCACTCAACCAAAGCGTCCACTGAACTCTGACTACTTCAAAGATAAGATGCTGTTGATGCAAGCTTAAGAGAATGGAGCAGCTTTGGACGAAGAAGAGTTATTGTTTCTTGCTAGTAATGAGGGGAACACGTTTGATGCTGATGTGGATGATCAACCAGTTCAGGACTTGGCACTAAATGATCCCAACATCTTCCAAGCTGATGACTGCGATGCTTTTGACTCAGACGTTGATGATGAACCCACTGCTCAAACCATCTTCATGGCTAATCTGTCTTCTGCAGTCTCATCACCACAACAAGCTGGTCCTTCCAATGCATCTATCATACATGAGGTACTAAAGTTGTATGACACATATAACATGGTAGATGAACAGAAGATTCCCAACAAAGTACAACAGACAGATGTTGTTGAATTAGAAAATGTTGATATGGGAAATAGTAATGTTATCCCATATGAACAATATGTGAATCACAACAACGTGTCTGATGTACCAAGTTGTGCATCATCTGTTGTAGATAATGCTTGTGAGTTGCATGAGAATACTGTGTTTATCCCTGATGATTCACTGACTACTAGACTTAATATCTATAAAGATCAGGTGGCCATATATGAACAACGTGCAAAATTTGAGCTAACTGAACGTGAGCAGAAAATGGATAGTCAAATTCGTACATTCATAACAGAACGTAATTTAAGGGAAGAAACATTGAAAAAGGAGTTATATTCTTTACAAAAACAACTGGATCAGACTGTTAAACAAAAACAGGAGATTCAAGAAAGTGTAAATATACTAAAACAAGATTTCAAAGAAAAAGAAACAAAACTCTTAAATGATTTTTTTTCCAGACTTAAAACGTTAAAGAATAAGATTGAAAACAAGTTGTACACACAAGACCAAACTAGAAAAACTGCTCAAATGATTCAAAAGCATAAAAGGTTGTGTGATGAAAATAGTGAAAAGGATGCAGGTGAACCTAGATCAGCTTTACTTAAGAGTGTTAAAGTTGCCCAACCTGCCTTATATGATGCAAATGTAATGCTTAAGCCTGGTCATGCCCCTCCCGATGTGTCATCATTTGAAGAGAGTAATGAGATCGAAGTAATAAGTAGAGAAAGAATGGTTGAAAAAATGAAGGATCCCAAATGTATAGCAAATTGAGTCATAATCAAACCCCATGATTACTATGAGGAGAACCGATTGACTGTTTTTGCACCTCAGACTAAGTTGACGCCAGAACAGATATTTTGGTCTTTGGATGTAGAAAGGAGAAAGGCCGAAGAACTTAAAGCCAAAACTCCACCCCTTAGAAAAATAGCGGCTGCAACGGTGTACCCACCCAATACACCCAGGCACTTAGTTCCTTTAACTCTTCCCACAGAATGTAAAACTCTAATTAGCGTATATGTTCTTTGTCAACTATTTGCTGATTTTGATAAAACATGTAAGAAGAGAATTACGCCAACGGGAATTACTGAAGGGGAAAGGGGTTTTGAACTAACAAAAGAGTGTTACTTAACTGATGTTATTCCATTCTTTAAACTCCTCAAGGAACATTTTGAGGGCATGAAAAAAACCCTTAAAACTGAAGTAAAAGAGATGAAAGAGGTATTTAAAGATATGGAAAACGAGGTGTCCCAAAATGCGATAGAACTTAAGAGTCGTGAGATTGAGAGAAAAAACATTCTCATCACCAATGAGAATTTGATTGCTAGATGTATTGCACAGGATGTGTTTTATACTGCTACTGATTCTGCATTAACTGTTTGTCAATTTCATGAGTTGTCTATTGCATTGAATATTTCCCAGAATCGTGTTGTTGAGCTTGAGGGGGAGAATTTAAAATTGCATGAGAAAATCCAAAACGATGACCATGATAACATGGTCAGGCATTTTTCAAAACTAGAGGTTGATAATATTAATTTGCAATTAAAATATCAACATTTAGAAGAAAGAGTTAAAATCTCAAATGCCAAGACATCTTTGGATGCTCCTGAATTTGATGCATATTTTGAATTAAGCAAACGAGATGAAAAAATTCAAGCTCACACTAACACGATTCGAAAATTGAGGGCCCAAATTGCCCAATTAAAATCAAATAAGAGTGATGTGATTGGCACCCATAAACCATCGTCTTCAGATTCTCAGAATTTTTACTATCAAGACACCATCAATAAATTACAATATGAAAATGAGTGTTTTCAAGCTGAAAATTCAAAAATCAAACAGCATTACAAAGAGTTATATGACTCGATTAAAGTCACACGTAACAATCACAATAAAAAGATAGCTTATTTGCTAAATGAGATTGAGAATCTAAAGACTCAGGTGAAAGGGAAAATGCCAATCATCACTAGTGAAAATGTTGTTCCAAAGATTTCTGCTTGTAGAAAATATGCAATTGATGTTGTGACTATCCCGCTTCCTCTTAGAAACAATAGGTCAGCTCATCAAGTTTATCTCACTCATCTTAAGAATAGTATTGACATTCTTCGTGAGACCGTAGAAGAGGATAGGATAGAGAAACCACTAGATAGTGCAGTTGTAGATGCCTGCTTCCTCACTAAACGATCTCAGGAACTCTTAGAATACGTCATTGGCACATGCCCTAAGATTGATAACAAGCGAGATAGATTTATTGCATCATCCTCAATGACTAAGAACAAGCATGTAACCTTTGATGTACCACTGAAAACATCTGAACCCAGCACATCAAAACCAGAAAAACAAATGGCAGTGAAACAAATTAATGTTCCCATCATTGCTTCTACAGGAGTAAACTGTGACACTAAAGCTAGCGGGTCAAAGCCCAGTCGCGATACAAAGAAAGATAGGACTGCACCAGCTAAGAGTGCTCATGAGAAGAAAGTAGAAGTCCACCTTAGGAACAATAAGTTTGATTTGATCAAAAAGAATCGTGTTGATTCTAGTATTAGCTATAAGCATACTGTAATTAATTCGAATTCTAATGCTATTTGTAAGACATGTAATGAATGCTTAATTTCTGGTAATCATGATGAATGTGTTGTGTCATTCTTGATGTCTTCTCAATGATCCCAAGTTAAGAATGTTAGAAAACCTAAACTGAGTAAGCAAATTTGGAAAACAACAGGAAAAATGTTTGCTAATGTCGGTTATCAATGGAGACCCACAGGAAGAAAATTCACTTTAGGAGATCAGTGCCCCTTAACTAGAATGACTAATCATAAAGTAGTGACTATTAAGGAATGGAAGCCAACTGGTCGGATTTTACCTTTAGTGACACAATGCCCTGTAACTAGGTCAATTGCTGCTACTAGTGATGTTTCCACTGTGAATACTATGGCATCTATGAATCCTGTAGTTCCAGAGTTTGTTTGTGCTAACCAAACGGACCCCAGTTGCACGTGGGGATCCACCTTTTTCAGTTATCCATCGTTGTCTGTTTTTAAATGCAGGTCGTACAAATCGTCCTTTGGTATTTGGACTCAGGCTGCTCAAAACATATGACCGGGGATCGCTCACGGCTCAAGAATTTCGTGAATAAATTTATCGGGACAGTTAGATTCAGGAACGACCATTTTGGGGCGATTATGGGTTATGGAGATTATGTGTTTGGTGACAGTCTAATTTCCAGGGTATACTACGTGGAAGGACTTGGGCACAATTTGTTCTCTGTTGGTCAATTTTGTGATTCCGATCTTGAAGTTGCTTTCAAAAAACACACATGTTTCGTCAGAGAATTGGATGGTATTGATCTCCTTAAAGGCAGTCGTGGCACTAATCTATACACCATCTCCATTGAAGACATGATGCGGTCCTCTCCCATTTGCTTGCTGTCAAAGGCCTCAAAGAATAAATCATGGCTTTGGCACCGTCGTTTAAATCACTTAAACTTCGGTACCATAAATGAACTTACTCGCAATGATCTTGTACGAGGTATGCCCAGATTAAAGTTTGAAAAAGATCATCTTTATTCTGCTTGTCAAGTGGGCAAAAGCAAGAAGCATACTCACAAACCCAAAACTGTCAACACCATCATGGAAGTTCTTCACACCCTTCACATGGATCTATGCGAACCAATGAGAGTGCAGAGTATAAATGGGAAGAAATATGTTCTTGTGGTGGTCGACGACTACTCTCGGTTCACATGGGTGAAGTTTTTGAGAACCAAGGACGAAACTCCAGAGGTTATCATCAAACTTATCAAACAGCTGCAAGTAAGACTCTACAAAACCGTCAGAATCATCCGCACAGACAATGGGACTGAGTTTGTTAACAAACAACTCATTCAAATTTATGAAAGTATTGGCATAACTCACTAGAAAAGTGTTCCACGCACTCCTCAGCAGAACGGCGTTGTTGAAAGACGAAATCGTACTCTCGTGGAAGCTGCACGAACCATGCTGATATTTTCTAAGGCACCAATGTTTCTTTGGGCGGAAGCAATTGCTACAGCTTGTTACACCCAAAACCGATCCTTGATGCATACTCTTCACAACAAAACTCCCTGTGAGCTGATACATGGCAAGAAACCAGATCTTTTTTCTGCAAGTGTTCGGTGCTCTATGCTACCCGACAAATGACAGTCAGGATCTGGGAAAACTAAAGGCTAAAGCAGACATAGGATTCTTCGTTGGATATGCACCAGATCGCAAGGGATATCGAATCTACAACAAACGAACCTGACAAATTATGGAAACCATTCACGTGACATTCGATGAGCTGACTGAGCAAACGGCTCCTGGACACACAAGTTCTGGACCCGCACCTAATCTTTTGTCTCCTGGACCAATTAGTTCAGGTCTTGTACAGCATCCCACTCCTGCAGTTCCTTATGTACCCCCTACCAGTGAAGAGTTGAAGAATTTGTTTGATCCGATGTTTGATGAATACTTTGAGCCACCAACGGTTGATACTACAACTGAAGCTCCACCTGTACCTCCAGTTGCTGATGCTCCAATTCCACAAAATTCAGAGGGTCCGTCTGTATCTGTCTCAATCAGTCAAGATGCACCATCTGCCAGTCACTCACCATCATTATCAAATATTCAATCTCCTTCAGTACAACAAGGCTCTGCAGTAGACAATTCTTTTGAAGTGAATCCTTTTGCTCCTGCTGATGATGTTCCATTCGAGAATATCTTTGCTCCTGAATCTTCTACAGAGATATCTTCTTCAGAAGATCTTAACACGACAACATCAGTTCCCTACCCTCAACCACATGATCATCTCAGAAAATGGACCAATGATCATCCGATTGACAACATCATTGGAAATCCTTCTCGTTCGGTATCCACGCGAAAGAAACTTGCCACCGATGCATTGTGGTGCTTCTTCAATTCCGTACTATCCAAAGTCGAACCCAAAGATTTCAAAGATGCTTTGTCAAAAGACTGCTGGTTTAATGCAATGCAAGAAGAAATTCATGAGTTTGATCGACTTGAAGTATGGGAATTAGTGCCTCCTCCAGATTGTGCAATGATTATCGCTTTAAAGTGGATCTTCAAAGTTAAACTCGATGAGCATGGTGATGTTCTGAAAAATAAGGCACGACTTGTTGCAAAGGGGTATCGTCAAGAAGAGGGCATAGACTTTGAAGAATCATTTGCACCGGTTGCTCGAATTAAAGCTATCAGAATCTTTCTCGCTAATGCTGCCAGTCAGAATATGACAGTCTACCAAATGGATGTAAAGACATCATTCTTAAATGGTGACTTGAAAAAGGAAGTCTATGTAAGTCAACCTGAAGGATTTGTGGACCCTGATCGTCCTACTCACATCTATCGCTTGAAGAAGGCCCTCTATGGTTTAAATCAGGCACCTAGGGCGTGGTATGACACTTTGTCAAAGTTTCTTCTGGCAAACAGATTCTCCAAAGGTGTTGTTGATCCTACACTATTCACTAGGAAAACGTGCAAACATCTACTTCACGTCCAGATCTACGTAGATGACATTATTTTTACCTCCTCTGATCCTATGGAATGTGATCGGTTTTCTAAAGAGATGAGCTCTAAGTTCCAGATGTCTATGATTGGACAAATGTCGTTCTTCTTAGGTTTACAAATCTCTCAAAGTCCCGGAGGCATCTTCATTAATCAATCCAAATATGCAAATGAAATACTGAAGAAATTTGGATTCGATTCAAGCGATCCTGTTGACACTCCTATGGTTGAGAAATCGAAGTTGGATGAAGACCTCTCTGGGATCCCTGTTGATCAAACCAAGTTTCAAAGTATGATTGGATCCCTAATGTACCTCACCGCTAGCAGGCCAGATCTCTTGTTTGCTGTATGCATGTGTGCTCGGTACTAGTCTAAACCCACCAATAGCATCTGGAAGCGGTAAAGCGGGTCTTTCGATACCTTCAAAGAACTATTCACATGGGTCTCTGGTATCCTAAGGACACCGTCATTGCACTCACGACCTATGCAGATGCAGACCATGCGGGGTGTCAAGATACTCGTCGAAGTACATCAGGAGGTGCTCAGTTTCTAGGGGAAAAGTTAGTAAGTTGGTCATCTAAGAGGCAAATGAGTACATCTATATCTTCCACAGAGGTGGAATACATTGCCATGTCTGCGTGCTGTGCTCAAATCCTATGAATGAGATCTCAACTATCGGACTATGGCTTTGCATACAACAAGATCCCTCTGTATTGTGATAACAAAAGTGCTATAGCTCTTTGCTGCAACAATGTCCAACACTCCCGATCAAAGCACATCGATATCCGGCATCACTTTATAAGGGAACAGGTTGAGAAAGGGGTTGTTGAACTTTACTTCGTGAGGACTGAGTTTTAGTTGGCCGATATCTTCACTAAGGCACTCCCAAGAGAACGGTTCCAATTTATTCTCCCGCGACTTGGCATGAAGAGTTTGATGCCAGAAACCCTCAAGCGTCTTCAGGAAGAGAATGAGGAGTAATGGATTTGCCTCACATATCCTTGTATATATTTTAAACCAAAAAGAAAAGAGAAAAATATAAAACCTATAAAAACAATAAAAATAAAAATAAAAACACAAAAATACCAAAAATAGTTGCTCTATGCATGTCTTCTATTTATCGATAACATTTACGGTCCTAGAAATGTCATTCAATAATGACACGGGACTTTAAATGAAGCTCGAGCAGAAGTTCAAATAAATTGTTAAAACATGTCTTATCGGCTTGCAGTTACTTCAGACTGTAACCCGTTCCTCATTATGGGGAAAGCACGTTGCCAAAAAGACGGCTGTTCCTCCCACTGGGTGAAGTTCACCCGGGCATGGATTACTTTATATCCATGGTTCTTCGATTTGATGTACGTTTCAGTGCATCATTTCTCGTATAAGAAGAGAAGTCTTCTTTACAACACATATATTTTTCCATCTATGATTCTTTAGGAAAGTATTTGTGCTAAACTTGGTGGTACCATGATTTTTGAATATCAATCAGAATTGAACTTTTCAAAAAAATCTATCACTCAATCAATGACTACAGCTCTTTAAATAGAAAATGGGTCATCGATTGAGGGGGAGAGTGATTTCAAAAAATTTATATCATCAAAACAAGTCACGTTGTACATAATAAGCAGTGAACTGAATGAAACTTGTTGTTATGTGTCAGTGTATGAATTTTTAATTCAAATATCTTTCAAAATTATCATACCTGACACAAACATTCTCCCTCATTAATTGAGGGGGAGCATTAGTATGTTCCATTATTAGCCTATATTAAACCTGACCACATTTTCTCCCATATTTTATAAACTTATTTAAATCAATTGGGATCACAAAATCTCAAAAGGTTTGAAATTTCTGATCGGGGGAGAGAAGGATTTCAAATTTCATGGTGCATTTTCGGTGATGTGTGTATTTAATTGTTGGTTGTGTGTTTTGACACGCTGTGGTTCGAAATCACTCGAAAATGCACCATGAAATATGAAAACTTTTTTGGTTTAACAAAAGACGGGAAGAACCGGATTGGTACCAAGTACCGGTACCGGTTCCGGTACCCGAATCTCGTTCAATACGGTACCGGTACCTCCATTTCATGCTCGGGAAAAAAACGGTACCACTAATTCGGTACGGGTTCGGTACCAATCTGGTGCCGTGTAAAATAGTTTCCTACTCATACAATATCGACGTCTAATATAATACTCCGGATATGTAATAATAACCAAGTTTCAATATTTTTTCACTAAAGTCACTCAACTTTGTTTTAGTTAAAAAACAACTCAAGTTTTATTATTGTTTCTCTAAAATCACTCAAACTTTATTTTCAATATATAAATCGTTCAACTTTAAATATTGTTTTAGTGTTGTGAAAATTTTGAATATTTATTAACCAAAAGGTAAAAAACTATTAAATTTGGTTATTATTTTACTATATGTATTATATAAAGTTAGTTGAGAGAAGTTAAATTCTGAGGCTAATTATTATTCAAGGTAAACTAAGTGATCCCTATCTAATTGAACAATTATAAAAGTTTTTTTTTTTAATCAATTCCGGTATAAAATTCACTTAATTATAAAAATATGAGTGGTATTACAGTTGAAAAAAAAACTTTGAGTGATTTTTGTAAAACAATTTTGATAACTTGAGTAGTTTTTTCTAGTTGAAACAAAGTATGACTTACTTTAACGAAACAATTATAAAAATTGATTACTATTGTATAACATTTTCCTTTTTGGATTATCACCAAAATAGTCGATCATCAAACGTTCTTCTGCAACTTCGCGTTCACAGTATATTGGGTTACGTATTCGTGATTTGAGCTTCTTGTTGTTGCAGCGATTGAGGATACTCATAAGCTTTCATCAAAAGCAAATACTCACTTTCATCATTGGATTCGTATACAACATCTTTCAGATTCATAGTTTACAATATTTGAAGTTTTTTAAGTATTTTCTAGTATACAACATCTTTAGATTCACGTTCACAGTATATTGGGTTACGCATTCGTGAACTTTGAGCTTCTTGTTGTTGCAGTGATTGGGGATATTCATAAGCTTTCATCAAAAGTAAATACTCACTTTCATCATTGGATTTATATACAACATCTTTCAGATTCATAGTTTTATAATATTGAAGTTTTTTAAGTATTTTTTAGTAGAGAAGATAAAGAAAGTTGTATGAAAAATGTTAAATAGGGTATGATATATATAAATGAGGGATTGAATATATATATATATATATATATATATATATATGTTACTTTATTTTTACCAGTGGAGGCCAACGGCTATTTTTTCCTCATTTTCTCCACTTTAGCACAAGCCAATTTACTTGCATTTTCTTTGTGTGTGTGGTGCTGTTTCAACTTGGGTTGGCACCGACCATAAGTGACCATACCCTTTGCTATAATATTTCAAACTGGTGCAGTTGACGTTATAAGTACCGAGAAAGCCTATTTTTACTTAGACCATCCGTAGTGAGGCGCTATAGGCCCCAAATCATCCTCTATAACGCCCCAAAAACGCCCCGAATCCATAATCGAAGGGCGCTATAGCCCAAAAAAAAATTCGAGCGTGGATAGAACAACGCCCGCGCCCCTCTCTTCTAATTGGTTAATTCTTTGGTTGTGGATATGTGTGTCTCGAACAAAAGAAAGAAAAACAGAAAATGGAAACAAATAAAAAAAAGAGTAGAAATGAATGTTTAAACAATGACTTACAAGAAGAATTTATGCAAAGGAAGCAAGAAAAAAGAAGCAAGAATTATAAAAATGTTAAGATGAACAGAACCAAGCCAAATTGACATTGCAATAATTGTATGAAAAGCTGCTTGTTTTTTTACGGTGAACTCTGCCGCTGTTGTCGACATGATGATGAGTTGTGCGGTGAGCTTTAGGAGTTGTAAGGTTACAAGGAAAGATGTTAGATTTTGACTTGTGAGTTTTTGTACACTTGTAGACTTGTAGCAGTTGTGTTTAAATGTACAAAGAATGCGTGCCTGTTTTTTCTTTTCTATAATGAAATTGTCTTTTTTTTTTTTATATATTATTTAGTTTTATTAATTAGTTTCAGTGATTAAAAAAATAAAAAATAAATAAATAAAAAAGTGCCACATGGCACAATATACCCCTACTACCACTCCATCACTTTTTCTACCAAGCCCCAACATGGCTCACACTGCCACATGACGCAAAATGCCCCATCATCTCTTACACACCACTACACATGGTCTTACGTATTAAGGGTGCATCTCTTTTCTTGAATTCTTGAAATTCTTAAAACTTAGTGACACTTATATATGACAGTATTATAATTTAATATAACTTGAAAACTTCAATCAAACACTATATGGCAAATGATAAACAATATTAATAATCTAGTACAACTTAATCAACTATCTATACTACTTATAAAGAGAATATCTCTTTTTGTTGAAACTTGAATCTTAAACTTAAATTAATATAGTTTGCCTAAATTATCTTTAAATACTTTAACTTGCTAACTTTTCAAACAAACACTATATTAATTTTAAAAATCACACGCTTTAACACACACTTTGCATCTATGGTCAAACCAGAATCACGATTTCACAATTATAATTATTTGCCATTATACACTCTCGCTTTGCACGATCGCTTTGCACGAGTATACGTCTAGTATATATAACCTCTCCACCGAGCACTTTTAAAGATGAAAAATAACTATTAAGAAGGAATTAGAGGGACGTGGAGACCAGCACGGCAGCACACCGTATTTATCCCACATTGGAGAAACATCTTTCAACCTTTTCGCATCGCATGTCAGTACACCAAAAACAATAAAAGAAAAGATTTTTATAAAAATAGAAAGTATATTCTTCCCCACGTCAAGCATGTTATAAATCCCAACTAAAATTATTCATAACTTTATATAATTCTTCTACGAGCAAATTCCGATATTAGATCAATCGCTCAACTTTTATATCTTTACTAGACCAAAAAAAGTGTTATTCTCAAACTAGATCGAGCGACTTGCGACTTTTTTACTTTTGATAAGAAGGTGCCAAGTGTCACCAAAAAGTTTGTGCCAATTCATTTTTTATTCTGCATGTGTAAGCTATAAAGTCAGGTACTTTTCGAACGACCTAAATTAAGCGACTTTTATGTACTTCAAGCGACATTTTATTTTGTTATTTTTTCTAAAAGAGTTAGCTACATTTTTTGTCCTTGTAGTTTGCCGGGTATTTCACTTTCAGTCCAATTTTTTAAAAAGTTTCGGGTTTAGTTATCATCGTGTTTTCCATCACGCTTTTTTGTTATCATCATGTTTTCCAAAAAAAAAGAACCTAAATTTCTAACCATCTATACCATCTCTTATAATCCTCTTTCTTACTTTTTTCACATTAAATAAATCCAAACAAACCTAAACCCATCACTCTAATCTTAATCCTACTCACAAGTCGACGAACCACAATCCGTCAACAATCTTTAACTCATCAACATCCACTAAAGACTCAAACCAATTTATCAAACAGAAAAGGAACGGAAAATAAAAAGAAAGAAGAGAAAATCCAAACCGTATCAAACAAACCCATCAATAACAACAACCCACAAACTATCCTATCTCCATCTCACGTTAAACTACATCATCAACTATCAACAAATATATATATATATATATATATATATATATATATATATATATATATATATATATATATATATATATATGGAGACTTTCTTGCGAGAACCATCTTATCTGCGAGAACTGACTGAACCACCAAAAACATACATGCATGCCTTTTAAAATAAAATAAAAATACATGCAAATCATCCATAATCGTAAGTATCCACCTATGTTCTTCAATATCATAATGAACTCATCTTCTTTTTTCACAAAAACCTTACACACGGCCGCAATATTGTCATTGCACTCCTTATAAGAACATACATGCACACCTTCAAAGAAAAATTTTGTATTTCCAATTTCTTGTCAAATTCTTTAGAACAACCATGTTTTTTTTTAAAACATATATGTTGTTTTTAGAACATATGTGCAAAAATACAATTATTGAAGGCGAGCATGTATGTTTTTGATGGTTCTGTCAGTTCTCGCAGATAAGATAGTTCTCGCAAGAAAGTCTCACTATATATATATATATATATATATATATATATATATATATATATATATATATATATATATATATATATATATATAACACGAGATCTCAGTCAAGTTCAAACTTTCGTACAATCATTAATGATGTTGCGTTTGAACAAAAACCCATCATAGATATGTGAGAATCAAATCTCATTCAATATTCGAAAATTAAAGAAAGAACAAAAACAACTAATGTTTCATTCCTTCTTCCTTTCGGTTAGAACCACAAACGAAAACAAACATATCAATACCTACCTGAGACCTTAGTAACAAGATCTTAAAGCCAGCACCTTGCGGTCTTCATTCTTCAAACAAGCAGAAAGAATCATAAGGTTTTCTTGTGTATGTGTAACGGGGTGTAATACAGAGAAAGATAGGTACTGATTGTTGTGTGTGGTTCGGATCTACAAAGCAAATAGAAAGGAGTAGATTTAGTTGGTGGCATTTGAATGGAAGGATTCCGTCGTGTGGGTGGCCGGATTCTGTCGTGGGTGACCTCTAGCAGAGGAGAGAGAGAGTGTGTGTGACTCTATGTGTGAGTCTGTGAGAGTAATATTTTAGATATGGATACGAGACTTTTTAAACTATTAGACTAAAAGTGAAATAACCAGTAAACCACAAGGACCAAAAATGTAGTTAACTTCATTTTTTTAGAAAATAACAAAATAGAAGGTCGCTCAAAAAGGACACGCCTTTATAGCTTACACATGCAGAACATGCCACTTGGCGACTTCTTATTAAAAGTAAAAAAGTCGCAAGTCGCTAGCACTTTTTTTGTCTAGTAAAAATATAAAAGTTGAGCGACTAATCTAATGTCGAATTTTCTCTTCTTCTACATAGTATTCTTACAAAAAAAAGGGTAGGTAACAAGAACTATTTTGCTTGCTTGTTAATTGGGTTAGTACTTTTTTTTGCTTTGTATTACTCGTATATACTTAGTTTTCTTAAAGATTATTATATAATTGTATGTTATATAATCTGTTCTAGTATGTTGGTTGATACCCATTTGGCGTTTTAAGTTTTTCCATTAATTAAGTTGTAGTATTGATTTCTTGGGCAGATTTTAGAATTTTGATATGTATGTATATATATATTAGATACAGTTAATATTAACAACGTGATAATGTCATTGTGTTGTTACAAATAACCAAACTGAGGTTTTTGATGGTTTCTTTCTTTGTTATGGATTTGGAATGAAAGCTTGGTTTATAAGATAGGTTTAGAGATACTCAGATATATATGATATACAGGTTACTGTATTCGGCCTTTTTGCACATTTGGAAGTGGCTAATTATGAAATGTTGCCATTTGATTGTATGAGTTTTGGTATTTAAATATGAGAAAAGCAAAAATTCTGTAACATAATAACAATGTCATTGGATTGTTTAAAGGAACTACATTAATGTTTGGATGGAATCTATGATATGGAACTAGAATTAAGGGTTACTTCAAATAATGGGTTAATAGAGGTTACTGTATTTTGCGTTTTTGCACATATGGAACTGGCTTAGCTTAATGGGCCACTGGTTTAGTATCGTTTTTTGTTGTTACGCTGTATGGCTTTAGTTGGCGAGCAATTAGTATGCTGTTGGTAGTTAAAGTTTTGGAGTTGTGATGGAAGTTCAACTAGTTCAATTCGAAATTGTTTTTGTTGGAATTGTTATACTAATCTATGGAATTGTCGTTTCAAAAATCATTGCTAGGATGTGGATTCATGATTTATTATTTCCATTTGATTGTTTGAATTTGGTATGTAAATCTCAGATATAAAACTTAGGTTAATGTATTGCGTGCTTAATGGGGCGTTTGGAATGCTTGTTTCCAGCTTCTTGTATATATTTTTATTTTTTTCAAAGTGGTTATATAAGAATAAGCAGACGAACAATTAAATAAGCAATTCCAAGAAGAAAAAAAATGAGGAGTTGTCATTAAGGGTCTGGAAAAGAACAAGTAAATGTCTTAAATTGGAATTGGAATTGGAATCGGGGCTTGTTTAAAAATGGGTTTGCACGTTTTAAAACGGCTTTCACTAATACACTAGCATAGTAGCAATGCTCTTTCCTTATACTTGTATTGCTTTAGTTGGTAAGAAATTAACATGTTAATAGCAGTATAGTTTTGGAGTTGAGAATGAAGCTCTACTGGTTCAGTCTGAAATTGGTTTTATTCCAATTGCAATAAACATTTTATTAGGTTGTGAGTTTACATAATTACATGGGTGTCATGATTGGTTAAGAATTATGAGTTTGCTGAATAAATGGATAAACCATACTACAAATACTTATGATTCTCCTAGTTTGTTATTATTAAGGGCCATTTTAGATCTATTTAGGATAAATGTTTGTAATTTAACGTCTTAGAAGCAAAACTGTTGATTGTAGGATGTCAAAGAATGTAAATAATTGTTTTTTTTTTTTTTTTTTTTTTTTTTTTTTTTTTTTTTTTTTTAATTTTATTATGCTTTTGATGTTTTAGAAGTTAAGATGTCAAACATAGACATTGAAGGAATCTTGAAGGAACTTCCAAATGATGGGCGTATCCCGAAGACAAAGATTGTATGCACCCTTGGCCCTGCTTCTAGATCAGTAGAAATGTGTGAGAAGCTTCTGAGAGCTGAGATGAATGTTGCCCGATTTAACTTCTCACATGGGACCCATGACTACCATCAAGAAACGTTGAACAATCTCAAAATCGCTATGCAAAATACTCAGATCTTGTATGCTGTCATGCTTGATACCAAGGTGATGTTGGAAAATTTAGTGCACTTGAGGGATCAATTCATATCTGGTAATGGGCTTGGAGGTACAGAGTGTACACCCATTCAGGTCCCTGATTACCCTGACTCAAATAGTGGTTTGTGGTTCTACTGCTAGTATTAACATTCTACTGCTGAAGCAGAAGTTTCTACTGCTAGTGTTAATGTTACTACTGCTGATGCATAAGTTTCTACTGGTAGTACTATAATAGTACTGCTAGGCAGAGTATCTACTGCTGGAACCAGGAAAGAATTTGTAACAACTTTGACCTATTTATGGGAAGTTTTAAATTCGTAATTAAGACCTTAATTATCTGGTCTTGTAACCACTATGGCTAGAATAGAGAAAAATTATGAGGAGATTAATTGGCCAATTAATTCTCATAATTCCTTTTGACTAGGTTTGAGTAATCTCTATTTTAAATAGAGATCATCACATCAGCATGGAGAGACGACAGAAAACAAAAAACACTTGAAAGCAATTCGTTTTTGATTTTGTGCCTAAAACAAGAACGTCACTTGGTCTTATCCCATAGAGATATTCGTGCAACCCAGGCATAGGGTCGAATAGTTTCTATTGGAAAGTGATAACACGATTTCAAGTGAATATCCGGTACCTTTAATTACTGATCATCTTTACCCTGTTCTGGGAACACACATCAGACCCATCAAACTCAACCAACAATCAATAGAAACTATTCAGTGATAATCAATGGCTGCTGCTATGAGGCATATGGCTGCTAATTTTTCCAAATTGGAAAAGTTTGAAGGTATCGATTTCAGAAAATGTCAAAAGAAGATGCACTTCTTGTTGTCAAGCATGAATGTGGTGTATGTTCTGAGCACTTCCATTCCTGAGGATCATGGGGATGATGCTATTGTGGAACAAATAAGGAACATAAGTAAGTGGGAGAATGATGATTATGTCTGCCGAGGATTAATCCTCAATGGTATGTCTGATTCTCTATTTGATCTTTATCAGAATGTTGAATCTTCTCAAGAACTATGGGATTCCTTGGAAGCCAAATATATGGCTGAGGATGCATCAAGTAAGAAGTTCCTTGTAAGTAATTTTAACAATTACAAAATGGTCGATTCTAGACCTGTCATGGAACAATACAATGAACTTCTTAGTATACTTGGTCGATTCACACAACACAAGATGAACATGGATGAGGCTATTTCAGTCTCTTGTATCATTGATAAATTGCCTCCTTCTTGGAAAGATTTCAAGCATATGCTGAAACATAAGAAGGAGGAATTAACTCTTGTTGAGTTGGGCAGTCATTTACGCATTGAGGAATCACTCAAAGCACAAGATAGTGACAAGCCAAAGAGTAGCAATGCTACTGGTCCATCAATTGTCAATATGGTGGAGCATAACAACTTCACCAGGTACAATGACAACAAGGGAAAACGTAAACATCAGGATAGCACCAAAACTGATCTTAACAAGAAGCCAAAAGCTACTTGTTGGAAGTGTGGTAAAACTGGACACTTCAGGAAGGATTGTAAAGGTGTTAAAATTGGCAATAAAGCTAATGAATCAGGCACAAGTGGATCAGGGAATGGTAATACCAATTCTCTAAAAGGTCAGAATATATTTGATAAGTCTTTTGATATTTATTATGTTACATATATATCTGAAGTGTACTTTGTGCAGGATGATGATGTTGCGTGGTGGGTTGACTCTGGAGCAACAATTCATGTGTGTAAAGATAGAAGCTGGTTCAAGACCTATGAGTCAATGAATGATGGTTCTATTCTTCATATGGGAAATGAGTCAACAACCCTGGTGCATGGAAGAGGATGTGTGGATTTAAAATTTAGTTCTGGAAAGATAGTTTCTTTGTTTAATGTTTTACATGTTCCTGATATTAGAAAAAATTTGGTTTCTAGTAGTATTTTGAATAATTGTGGTTATAAACAAGTGATTGAATCTAATAAGTTTGTTTTATCCAAACGTGGTGTGTTTATTGGTTTTGGTTATTTGTGTAATCAAATGTTCAGGCTTAACATTGTTCATGATATTGTTGATTCTGCTTTTATGTCAACCTCTAAATTAAATGATTCAACCTTATGGCATGCTAGACTTGGCCATGTACATTTTAAGAGAATGCAAGATATGTCCAAGGATGGGTTAATTCCAGCCTTTGATATGGACACTGAAAAGTGTAAAACTTGTATGATGAACAAGATAACTAAGAAACCATTTCAAAGTGTAAAACGTGAAACTAAAGTGTTGGAACTGATTCATATTGATTTATGTGATTTACATGCTACTCCCTCTTTGGGGAATAAGAAATACTTTGTGACCTTTATTGATGATGCTTCTAGGTTTTGTTATGTTTATTTATTACATACTAAGGATGAAACATTAGATAAATTTAAAGTATTTAAAACTGAGGTTGAATTGCAACAAGAGTCCCTGATCAAGAGATTAAGGACTGATAGGGGAGGTGAGTACATGGATACTCTGTATTTTCAGTCTGTTGGTATAATCCATGAAACAACTGCTCCCTATACTCCTCAGCAAAATGGTATTTCTGAAAGGAAAAACAGGGTGCTAAAGGAGATGGTTAATTCCATGTTGTCCTATTCAGGGCTGAGTCAAGGGTTCTGGGGTGAAGCTATGTTGACAGCTTGTTATTTACTAAATAGAGTTCCCAATAAAAGGAACAAAATAACCCCTTATGAACTCTGGACTAAAAGAAAACCCAACCTGAACTTTCTCAGGGTTTGGGGTATTGAATGCATCTTTGTTGGATATGCTGAGCATTCCAAAGCATATAGGTTCTATGTTATTGAACCTAATGAATCTGTTTCAATTAACTCAATAATTGAATCAAGGGATGCAATTTTTGATGAGAATAGATTCTCATCAGTCCCTAGACCAAGTCAGAGGATTCCTAATGGAACTAATGATATTGGTGTATCAGAGGTCTCTGATGAGGTTGTGGTTCAACAACCTGAACCTGAGCTCAGAAAGAGCAATAGGGTCAGGACTCCAAAGTCATTTGGACCTGAGTTTCAATTATATTTAATTAAAGGAACAAGGGATGAGGTCTCTGACCAATACTCCTATTGCTTCATTGTTGAGGATGATCCCAAAACATTTGAAGAAGCAATGAAGTCCCAGGATGTTGCTTTCTGGAAAGAAGCAATAAGTGATGAGATGGATTCCATCATGGGCAACAACACTTGGGTGTTGGCTGATCTACCACCTGGTTGCAAGCCTCTAGGCTGCAAATGGATTTTCAAAAGGAAAATGAAGGTAGATGGAACTATTGAAAAGTTCAAGGCTAGACTAGTCATTCAGGGCTTTAAACAAAAGTCAGGGATAGACTATTTTGATACTTATGCCCCTGTGGCTCGTATCAGTACCATAAGATTGCTAATTGCTTTGGCATCAATTCACAATCTGATTATTCATCAGATGGATGTGAAGACAGCTTTCTTGAATGGTGAATTGGATGAGGAGGTTTACATGAACCAACCTCAGGGCTTCATCATGCCTGGCAATAAAAACAAGGTGTGTAAACTGATTAAGTCCTTATATGGACTGAAACAGGCACCTAAGCAATGGCATCAAAAATTTGATGAAGTGGTTTTGTCTAGTGGTTATTTACTTAACCAGTCTGACAAATGTGTATATAGCAAATTTGATGAATCTGGTAAAGGAGTCATCATTTGTCTATATGTTGATGACATGTTGATCTTTGGCACTGACCAAACTCAAGTTGACCTGACAAAGGAATTTTTGACATCAAAGTTCTCCATGAAGGATATGGGGGAGGCTAATGTTATCCTTGGTATAAGGATTAAACATGAAAGTAACAAGATTTCTATATCTCAGTCTCATTACATTGAGAAGGTGTTGAGGAAATTTAATTACTTTGATTGTACTCCAGTGAGTACTCCTATGGATACAAGTGAGAAGCTTATGCCTAATACTGGTAAGGCTGTATCTCAACTTGAGTATTCTAGGGTAATTGGCTGTCTAATGTATGCCATGACTTGTACAAGACCTGATATTACATTTTCTGTGGGAAAATTGAGCAGGTATACTAGTAATCCTAGTGCTCATCATTGGCAAGCAATTCAGAGGGTACTGAAGTATTTGAAGAGAACTATGGATTATAGTCTCTCATATACTGGTTATTCTTCAGTAGTAGAAGGATACACTGATGCAAGTTGGATCAGTAACACTGAAGACAATTCATCTACAAGTGGCTGGGTATTCCTACTTGGTGGAGGTGCAATTTCTTGGGCATCCAAGAAGCAAACTTGCATCACCAGTTCAACAATGGAATCTGAATTTGTGGCCTTAGCAGCTGCTGGTAAAGAAGCTGAATTGTTGAAAAACTTGCTTCTTGAGATTCCATTGTGGCCTAAACCTATAGCACCTATTTCTATCTGTTGTGATAGTGCTGCTACATTGGCAAAGGCTTATAGCCAAATTTACAATGGGAAGTCTAGACACTTAGGTGTCAGGCATAGCATGATTCGTGAGCTTATCATGAATGGGGTGGTATCTATAGAGTTTGTTAGATCTCAACAAAACTTAGCTGATCACTTGACGAAGGGTTTGGCTAGAGACTTGGTTTTAAAGTCTGCAAAAGGGATGGGTTTGAAGTCCAACTTAGTCACTGAATGCTAAGACACCCAACTCCCTCCTGAGGAAACTTGGGAGTTGAGTTCAATGTGGAAAGCTGAACATTTAGTGGATTGGAGCACATGTTTTATTATCATCCCAAGGTTGTGCTCAGAACCTGCTGAAAAGGAGGATGAAGTCTTTACTTCTCAATGGTTATTTTCTTTGAAAGAGTGCTAAGCAGGAGCATGAATAAAGAGGAACCACCTATGTAAATGTTGAAGTTTTGCCACTTCAGAAAGCTTTGGACTTTTAGCTTTTACAACATTTATGAATTGGATATGGACACATGGCTTGTATAGTGTCAAGAGCATTTAAGTATTTGAAAACTTGTGTGTATTTTATCTTCAGGTATTCAAATGGGTTGAAGGGTTCAATTCATAGAACACCCTAATTCTCGAATATTTGAACGTGTAATGTACTAAGATGAGAATTCAATCTTCAAGATATTTTCATTTATGCACATGTTTGTTTAATGTTTAATTTTCATGCAAAGGAAGTGAACTAAATTTGGGGAGGATTGTTGGAAAATTTAGTACACTTGAGGGATCAATTCATACCTGGTAATGGGCTTGAAGGTACGGAGTGTACACCCATTTAGGTCCCTGATTACCCTGACTCAAATAGTGGTTTGTGGTTCTACTGCTAGAATTAACATTCTACTGCTGAAGCAGAAGTTTCTACTGCTAGTGTTAATGTTACTACTGCTGATGCAGAAGTTTCTACTACTAGTACTAAAATAGTACTGCTAGGCAGAGTATCTACTACTGGAACCAGGAAAGAATTTGTAACAACTTTGACCTATTTATGGGAAGTTTCAAATTCGTAATTAAGACCTTAATTATCTGGTCTTGTAACCACTATGGCTAGAATAGAGAAAAATTATGAGGAGATTAATTGGCCAATTAATTCTCATAATTCCTTTTGACCATGTTTGAGTAATCTCTATTTTAAATAGAGATCATCACATCAGCATGGAGAGACGACAGAAAACAAAAAACACTTGAAAGCAATTCGTTCTTGATTTTGTGCCTAAAACAAGAACATCACTTGGTATTATCGCATAGAGATATTCGTTCAACCCAGGCATAAGGTCGAATAGTTTCTATTGGAAAGTGATAACACGATTTCAAGTGAATATCCGGTACCTTTGATTACTGATTATCTTTACCATGTTCTGAGAACACACATCAGACCCAACAGGTGAGTTTTTAAAGATTAAACAACAAACTGATGTTTAGGGTATGACAAATTACACAAAAAGGTAACAAAATTTGATATGATTCATCTTTTGGCTAACCGGGACAAATTGGGACAACAGTGCTCAAACTTTCAAATGTTCTGTTTGTAGTAAACTTTGTATATGAGGTATCCTGATAGCAATTAGAAGTCACGAATATGAACGCTTTCAGATCGATTAAATTGGAGTGTATACCAATTAACGACCGGATAAAATCTAATTGATTCAAGTTTGTGTATGATATTATGTTTGCATAAAATTGTGATCAAAATTAGTTTTTGATCAGCCCTATCGGTTCTATATATTTCGGTATCTCCAAATTGAGAATATACAAAATAGTATATAGGGTTCAAAACGGTTTATAAGAAGCCTAATAACTGTAAAACAGTTATTTAGAAACTGCATCAACCTAGCAGCAGAATCGAATTCAACTAGCAGCAGAATACATAACTAGCAGCAGGATCGAATTCAACTAGCAGCAGAATCCATAACTAGCAGCAGGATCGAATTCAACTAGCAGTAGGATCACCAACTGCCAGCAGTACATTCTTATATAACCCATAACCAGCAGTACCTTAGCACCCAGTTAGTCCTGTTAATATGCAACTAAGTGTCGACCCTTATTTGCATATTAAACACAATTTATTTTACTCTAAAATACCAACAAACCTCCCCCATTTTAGTGTAATCACAAATTAACTAACTAGTCACAGCAAACAATCAAACTAATGCATAAATGAAATGTCGAGACGATTGAATTTCATATTAGTATATTACGCATTCCAAATATTCGAATATCAAGGTTTCCCGAAAGATTGAACCTTGTAATATTACTATTGAATACATGAAGATAATATACACATTAGTTTTACATACACAATTTCTTACATGACACATTCTTTTACTAGCCTATGTCCCTATCCTTCATAAGTATATGAAAGCCAAGTCCCAGCTTCTTGAAGCAGCTAAACTTCATACTCATATAGGTAATTCTTTTAGTCTTGCACCTGCAAATGCAATTTTTCAAAAGAATTATTAAGAAGATATACTTCAACCTATCTTAACTTGTAGACCCGAACACATACCTTGGGATAAGTTATATTGTGCTCCAAACTCTAGATGTTAAGCTTTCCACATTGAAAATTCAGCACCTAACATCATATTAGGTGGGAATTGGGTATCTTAATGATGAACTCAAATAAGTACATTTTATTATCATCATTTATCCTGTTTATTTGACTTGTTTTATTATATTATCTATGAGAATCGATACATTAATGTTTACTTTAGTAATTCTCAGGTAAAAACAAGCATTATGTGAAACTTGACGATTTTGGACTAATTATGGAGCAAAACAAGCAAGATGTCAAAAGCCTACTGAAATCCAGAAGATCAAGCTCGTTCTACTCCAGATACGCCGCAATATACTTCTAACATACGGCGTATCACTATCAAGATTTCACAAGTTACAATCCAAGACAGCTAAAGTACATGCGCCGCATACAAAGATCAAGATACGCCGCATCTGAAGACGGTGTACGAATATTCCTGAATATATTAATCTTGGACCCCACGCGAAGTTAAGTCAATGCGCCGCATCTATCTACTCAATGCGCCGCATCGATCCCTCAGACAGAAACTATAAATACCCCAAGGTCAGACGAATTTGAGAGTCTTGGACTGTGTGAAGAAATAACCCTAGAGCCGAATTCAGACGACCAAGCAGCACAAGACACACCTCAAACAAAGATACAAGAGCTGTAAGAAGGTCCTGCATGTATTCAATTCATTAAGTAGTTTTGTTTTATTGTTTTAGTACACTTTAATTCATCAGGATTGATGGGCTTGTGTCATGTGACTACGGAAGATCATGCACTCCCCTTAATATTGCTTTCCCATTAATTAAAGTTTATATGTTGATGTATTTGGTGACTTTTATTAGTGCATTGATAACCTCTGTGTCTAGCTGAGTCTTGCTTGGGTCGCCATGCCCCTTCCTCGCCTATTTGTTTTATCGTCTCTTGAATAAATAGGATAGACATAAGTAATCATTAAAGGTTTACTCGCCGATAAGATTAGAGCCAACGAGAAAGGTTTAATTATATACACTTCATATAAAACTAGAAATAAAACAAGTGACAAGCTATTTAATTATCAGGACAGGTCTTCTTATTGTCTCGAGTATCTATCTGTGTACGTGTGTGCTAATCGCTGATTCGTGCTCATTAGTTTAGTTTTCTATTTAATTATAACCAAACCGTGTCAGTCTCTCAGGCTGAACCCCCTTGCGTTAGATTAGGTTGTATAGCTAACTTAGGATATTAAAATACTGATTAGAATAACTAGATAATACGTTCCACTCTTAGTGATCGACACTCTACTTACCATTATATTCATATTGACCGGGTACACTGCTCGTTAAGTGTGTGTGTTATTGATAAGTCGGCTAAATATAAATTTAAAACTTGAGTAGGCATTAATACTGCTAAACCGCAACGACACGCATGCGCAACAAGTTTTTGGCGCCGCTGCCGGGGAGTGAATTGTTATTATCTGTTAATTTAATTTAGTATTTTAATTAGGTTTTTCTTTTTAGTTTTTTTTAGATTCTAACCACTAACCCTGTTATATTAGATAGATTGCATTCATTGTATAATTTGCATATTTTCTGTTTTTGTTTGTTTTCTGTAATTTTTGTTTCTTTTTGTTTGTTCTTATTTTTGTTTTTCTTTTTTTCTATTTTTTCGCATTCTGCTATCTTTGTATTGTGCTGATACAAACGATACGGCGCATCTGTTTTCACAGATACGGCGTATTGCGTTTAAATTTTATAAAATACAACGCGTTTAATAAATTCGAGTACGACGCATCTTTCCCCAAGATACGGCGTATTCTGTTTTTAATAAGAAATTTTTCTAAACCCTAACGCCATACGACGCATCTGTTTTAACAAATACGGCGTATTTTCTATTTAAATTAAAAACAGTTTTTCGAATTATTAAACAAAAGCGACGCATCGATCTTTATCGATACGGCGCATCTGCTAAATCAAAAATCTTGTATTTTGAAACGTAACGAAAATACGGCGCATTAGCTTTTGTTAATACGACGCATTTAATTTTAATAAATATAATCGATTTTTGATAATTTAAATTTGATACGGTTCATTCTAATTCATAAGCGGTGTATCTGTTTTCTGAATAAAAGTCTGATTAAATTTTAACGTAATAAGATACGGCGTATCCAACTTTTTGATACGGCGCATCGTTTGCAGAGATCAGCAACTTTTATTTTTCGTATTCCATTTTCGTTGTTAATTCTCTGATTTCATACTTTCTTGAACATACCCTACTGATGCTTTTGTGATGATTTCAGGAAGTGCATGACCAGGAGTTCAACTAAGAACTTGATTAAACCTTTCGAAGATCCTGAACGAGCCTTACATTCGCTTAAAAGGCTTTTCAACACAAAAAGCTTTGAAATTTCAAGTTCGTTCGAGCTTGATTAATTTTCTGAAGAGAAGGAAGAAGAAGAAACAGAAACAATGACGGAAAACACTACTATGGAGGAATACATGAACAAAACCCGTGCCGATTACAGTTCAGGAGTTGCTAGACCGAAGTTTGATGAAAAGTCAAAGTTTGAGTTGAAGGGTCAGCTTCTCAAGGAGCTACAATAAAATGCTTTCAGTGGAACAGAACATGAAGATGCTAATGAACATGTTGAAAAAGTCCTCGAGATTGCAGATTTGTTTACTACAGAAGGAGTCTCTGACGATCAACTTATGCTATGAATCTTTCCAATTTCGCTTAAAGGAGCTGCTAATAAGTGGCTAAGGAATGAACCTGCTAGTTCAATCACAACATGGGAAGATTTGAAGAGCAAATTCCTGAAAAGATATTGTCCACCTGCTAAAACTGCTAAAAAGATGGAGGCTATCAAAAATTTCAAGCAAGAGCCTGATGAAACTCTTTATCAAGCTTGGGAACGATTTAAAGACTTATTGATGAAATGCCCTCAACATTATCTAAGTCCAATGCAGGAGATAATATTGTTCTATCAAGGATTGGACGTGCCTACTAGACAAATCTTGGATGCTAAGGGAGCTGTGCCTCAAATGAGTGCAGCCGATGCTAGAAAAGCTATCCAAGAAGCTGCTGACCACTCTCAAAAATGGCACGACGGAACCTCTACTAGATCTAAGAGCAGCACTAATTTTGACGGGTTTGCTGCAATTCAAGCTCAATTGGATAAAATTAGTAGAGAGATGAAGAAGCGTGATGAGAAAGTTTATGCTGCCCAAGTTGGATGTGAAAAATGCGAAGGACCTCACTACACTAAAGATTGCCCTAATAAGAATGAAAGTGAGACTTTTGAAGAAGCATACTACACACAATTTGGACAACCATTCCGACCTTCAGGAAGATTTAGGGAAGCTGCTCCGGGATACTATCAAAAGAACAACTATAATCCCACTTATCAAGAAAGGAGGCAGACTTTGGATGACACTCTAAAGCAAATTATGGCCGATGCTGCTAAAATACATGAAGAGAACACCGCTATGATCAAAGAAATCCGAGCCTCAACGGATACTATAACAAGAAATCAAGGAGCTTTGATCAAAGCATTGGAACAACAAATCGGACAAATGAGCAAGGTTCTTCAGGAAAGGGGATACGGAAGTTTACCTAGCTCAACTGAATCTAACCCAAGAGATCATGTCAAGGCCATATGCACTACTGAATAAGTCACGCCTAACATACATTTTCCTAGAAGATTGATGATTGGTAATGATGCTGCAAAGCCCAAATTTTTCTTTAATTCTTCAATCAGTTTAAGAAGGTTACTCAACGAGAAGGCAAAGATTGAAGAGGAGATCAAGGCTACAATGAAAGAAGAGAGCTCTGCAACCGACTTACGTGCCTTGCCTCATAAAGAAAAGGACCCAGGAAGTTTTACTTTACCTTGTTCAATTAATGACTTATCTTTCAATAATGCATTAGCTGACTTAGGAGCTAGCGTTAGTGTTATGCCCCTAAAGACATTCACTACCCTAGGACTAGGAAAATTAGCATCAACTAAGCTGCTTATTGGATTGGCTGATAAAACGGTAAAACGACCTGAAGGGGTTGCTGAAAATGTGCTAGATAAGATTGAGAAGTTTGTTTTCCCCGTAGACTTTGTTATATTAGATATGCCCGAGGATGTTAAGATTCCTTTAATCCTTGGAAGACCTTTCTTGTCTACCGCCCATGCTAAGATTAATGTGTTTAAAAGAAAAATCTCATTAAAGGTAGGGAACAATAGACTAGTCTATAAGTGCCAAAATCCTGCTAAAAGCATAATTAGAGGCGTCTATGTGCTAGGATTAGGAGAACGTATGGACCTCGATCTAAAAGCTAGGCTTATGGGAGAAACATTGATTCAAAACAACTCAACTAATCCTAATCATGAGAACCTCGAGGAATTTATTGACCTTAATGTACCTACCGAGCTTAGGGGCGATATTGTTAATGATTCTGATGATGAGTGGTATGATTGCGAAGTGATTAACAAACGTAGGAGAATAGTTGAGAATACAAATTTGAATAATGATATATTTATTGAACTACCACCCCACCTTGCATATTTATGCCTATATAATAATAAGAATTTCCCGTCTATCATTTTGTCATCTCTGCCCGAAAGGGACAGAACTTTGTTTATACAGATATTAAAGAAGAATGGCGTGGATATTAAGGACGAGCAAGGAGTGTTCAATATTACTGGACTGGCGATGAGGGAGCGCAATGCTTCCGACTCTTTCAGTGATCGGTATTAAGGAGCTGAACGTGAGTCTAACTTGAAGACTCTGGAATAAAGACAAGTGCTGACCGGGAGACAACCCGATGGAAAATTTTTTACTTTTCTGTACTGTGTCGAGTCTGTCAGACCTGCAGAAGATGCGGCGCATCTCCATCATAAGATGCGACGCATCACCTGCACTGGTCATATCTTATTTCATTTTCTGCATTTTTATTTTTGACTTTAAAACTTTCTGTCAGTTTATTTAATGCGGCGCATCCCTGGTTAAGGATGCGACGCATCTTTTATTCTGATTCGTATTTATTCCAGGCTCGATACGGCATATCTTCTTCCATAAGATACGGCGTATCGACTGACCTGATGATTTACAGTTTAATTTTTTAGGTTTTATTTTTACTAACTACTAATGTATTATGCAAGTTTGAACCTTCTTAACTCAGGTGTGTTAAAGTCTAAATGGTATTATAGATTCCTGCATTTTTGTGGATACATCATCTATGAAGCTTAAATGTTCTAATCCACAAGAAAGTTGATTTTTGCTCTTATACGAATAATGGAGGATCATACCGAGCAAATCTCAGGGGAGTTTTTCTGTTCTAATTCTTTTAATTTCCAGTTTTTAACCTTTGACACAAACAACGAGGACGTTGTTTAACTTAAGTGGGGGGAGGGAGAATTATAACACTTACTTGTCCTAAACTTTTTCAAAATATGCTTAAAATGCGCTTAATATATCAAAATTTAAATTTTTTTAGCATGTTTTTGTTTAAAGTCTAAATTACATAACCGCACACATAACTCTATTCTTTCAAAAATATTAAAACTTTAGTGTGCTGGTGACTTGTAAACTTTAGAACTTGGCTTGTATACTATTCGAGACCACAATAATGAGTATTATCTATATAATTGGAGTGACTTGTCTAAATTGGTAAATTTCTAGGATTACACCCAAAAAGCCTAATATATGTTGTGTTATTAACTAACTACATTGGTTAGTTAACCCCCGTATAAACCCTTTTGTTTACTCTCACTTTTATAGTAAGATACCCCTAGAAAAAACCCTCAGAGCCATTCCTTTCGTTTCTTACACCTTTGTTATAATGTTTCGATACACCCTTACACCTTAGCCTACCCTGTAGATTAAAATCCGTGGTTAATTGCTTTAGGCAAAGTGTGTTTTCTTACATTACCTGTGTTCGCGTGCGTAATTCATTATCTTTGGTTAGGTCGGGAAATTGCACAATGCAATTGGTATGAAAGTAAATATTGTATAACTTTTAGTTTATTTTTCGTGTGTTTGCTACTTTCGCTATTACAGTTATTTCTGAAAGTATGAAGAGTATGGAAAAATTATCCGGAAAAATAGTGATAGTAGTAAAGTTGTGAAATTTTACACATATATGTTAAAGTTTAAAAAAAAAAAAAAAAAAAAAAAAAAAAAAAAAAAAAAAAAAAATCGAAAAAAAAATAGAAAAGAAAAAGAAAAAGGAAAAGTTGGAAGTTTGTTTTAACCAACTTATGTAAAGTTTTGTATTAAGTGGGAGATATCACCACTATTTGCTGTTGTATATTATATTTATGGATTGAATGGGAGTTGACCATTATGGGAACGCCAACTAAGGTTATTCTTTGATTGAGATTTTGTTGAGTATAATTCGTGTCTACCTAAAGCGTGTGTTTCAAGTGTTAAAGTGTGAGTTATTCAATGATATGAGTCTTATTCACGGGATGGTTGGGAAAGTGATTAACCACACTTAGAATTTTAATTTATCTGTTTTGTTTATTTTTTTTATTTTACACCAATTTGTATCCCAAATATTATCCATACCCTATATCATTCTTCATCCAAACCTTTGATTTATTGAGATTAGGGATTTGAGCAATCTTAAGTATCGTAGTCGTGGATTCGGCTATGTATTTATGATTTTGTCGCCCTTTTTGATATAATATTATTGGTGAAGATTACTTGGTCCTATCTTTAGCCTATTCGAGTTAAGGATTTGAGCAATTGCAAGTATCGTGGTCGTGGATTCGATCATGTATTTGTAATTTTGTCGCCTTTTCTGGAATGTGAGATCGATAGAGATTAAAAAGGATGATCAACCCTTAACCAACAAACCTGTAGGGTATTCACAATGCAAGAAACACAAGTTTGAGGCTTAGATTTGGATCGAATAAATAAGATTCTAGAGAGAGGTAGGAGAGTTGGAACCTTAGAGAGAGAAAGTTATGTGTGTTAGATTAATATGAGAATGAGGTCCAACCCTTCCTTGGAGTGGGAAGGGGTATTTATACTTCTACATATTTGTGCCCCTAGTGGGCTGTGGAGTGAGCTGACAGTGGGGAAAGCCCCGACCTACTCCACTATACTAATAATAATAACTAAGCTACTAATAATATTACTGATAATTCTATGAGCTATGATGTACTAATAATTACTCGGGGTGACCGAGTCTTCAGCTGAATATTCATATTCCTAACAATCTCCCCCTAAGGGAGGTCACCCCGGAAGTAATGTTCTGAACTTCAGCACTTCTTCCTTGGATCTTGACATCATATCTCGTAATCATTGAATCTTCAATGTCATAGATTGTTGTGCAAACATCAGTGATCTGAAGATGACTTCTCTTTTGTCTTGGATGAACTTTGAGTAATCATTGAAACTATCATCCAACTTGAGTCTGCAAGTCATCTTTTAGTAGTAGGTCTCCATGTGATGAAATAAACATAGAACCGACATGCTCACACTAATCAGGGTCATGATCTTCAGCATCAGAGTTAGCAGAAGCTGTGTTGAAGGTCTTTTGGTTGATCATGACTTCTTTGATGATGATGTGGTAGAGTGAACATGTGGTGATGGATTGACATCTTTTCTGCAACCAGCTACAGCAGCAACCAGCTACAGCATTCCACAGCTACAACCGCCAGATATTCCTGCATCCGACAGTTAGCAATAATTCGACCGGTACTTACAAGTTTGGACTTCGAGATAGTTAACAGCATAGTGTGAAAACTCTCTCTAATCCTTACCAAGACCGTTCCTAATCGAAAACCCACAGAGGGCTTTTTAAGATTTTACCGTAGTAAATCAACGATTAGGTGAGTCGCTGGAGATCACTCCACGACTGTAGACCGGTTGAAACCGCTGTGACCACTAAGCGTAATCCACTAGGAATTACCGAAGTGACCTGCTTTCAGGGCTGCTTGATGTTGACCCTCGCAGGAATTTCCATTCAATCATTGAGAATTACATTAGTAAATTCTCTCATAAATGTTCTGGCAGATTGCTAAGATCTGCGTAGGACTCATGAGTTTACAACTGGAGTCCTTAATGTTGAACAACCAGTGTAGAAATAATTCGTGTCCCTATGAGATCTTATTATGCATCTCGTGGCTCTAGACTCGATAGTGCGTTTTGATTTAGTGAGCGGAGGCTGGAGAGGACTGCCACCTTTTCAATATCATCTAACTCGGAGTGAGAGAGACGATAGAAATGTATTGAACTCCGTGACAATTGAAACAAGAGTCCTTTGAGGGACCTTGAGTGGCTAGGGAGGGTTGTGCAGCGTATCACTGGGTCCATGATACTTTGTCTTCAATGCCAGCAATCAACTAAGTGATTCTGACAGCATATATATTGACCCGGTTTCTGCCTAAGTTGTAAGGAGGGCTATTTCTTTTCACCCTTTCTCTTTACAATTCTTTTTCATTCTTCAACCCCTTCAGTGCTTACCGAGACTTCATAACTAACACCTTGTTGGGTTTGTTCCAGTGTCAGCTCCATCTCAGTCGGCACTCTTCCCTCATTCACTTTTCTCCTTTTTAAATCACACCTAAGGACTTCTACACTAACTAGTGGATTATCCCTGGGTAGATCCCTCCGGCTCTGGCGGGATCATGGGAACTTGAACCTATCCTAACCATCCTTATAACTCCATGTGTTAATTAAAATGGTCGGTCTTTGATATTCATCCATGATTGCCAAACCAAATCCTTGAGAAATCTCTCAAAGTGTTCATGATTTTGAAACACATTTTTGCAAACACTTGAGAGTTTTATATATTTCAAATGCTCCCCCTCAACATGTGCTCGGTTGATTGTTTTATAAATTTGCACATGTTAGGTAGAGCTCGCACTTTTTGAATTGATCCACTTTCAGTGAACATGACCTATTCGAGACATGCTTACATCACTAGTTAGACTAGCTTGAAATTATTACCCGGCCTGGTCAAGTTCACAGAAAGTTTCTCGAAATGGTACACTCTACTCAGATACATCTTTTTCGAGACACGCTTACATCACTGGTTAGACCAGCTTGAAATTATTACCCGGCCAAGTCGTATCCTTTCGATTGATGGCAATTCAAGTTTCGTCAATTCATTGGTGAAATCTGAGCCTTGCTCACGTGAGATGCCAAATCCTTTGTTTTGTTAAAAACATTTGCTCCCCCTCAATATGTGCATCGATATTAAGAAAGATTTTCGCACATATGGAAGAGCTTGCATTTATGACCAAAACATTTTGCTCCCCCTCAATATGTGCCTTGATATGCAAAATGGTTTAGCACATACGGGAGAGCTTACATTAACATCCAAATCATCACATTTGGTATCCCGATCATAGACCGCATGCTTCTCATGTTGTTGCAGGTAAGCATACAGCTGTTCATAGTTGGTATCCCTTAAACCTTTGTTGAGTTTGACAGCAGTAACAAATCTGTCCCATTCAGGAGTCATGTTGTTCACAAACTTTGAGTTAAGTTGGATATTGGGCATAGTCATTCTGATCATCCTCATATCATTCACCAACTTATGAAATCTCACATAGTAGTCTGTGATATTCTCTCCTGGGTTCATTTTGAAATGCTCGAACTCATCATACAGCTGTGACTCACGATCTTCCTTTGTGAGTTCTGACCCTGCCAACAACATTTTAACGTTGTCCCACACAGCCTTGGCTTCAGTGTTGAAATTGATGAGCTTGTATACATCCTTTGGAAGACCTTGAATGACTATGTTTGAGGCTCTAATATCAGCATCATACCTCTTCTTTTCTTCTTCATTAAGATCATTGTAGTTTCTAGGTCTGTCGATGCCCCAAGTTACAGTCCCATCTTCACCAGTTGTAACAACGTCTCTGGTGGTACCCATCTGATAGGGTCCTTCGTCAATTGACTTAAGAATGTTAACACCATTATCTTTTCCCAAGCAGTAAAGTCTTATTCGTTGTGCCCAAGACTCATAATCTGTCCTATCTAGCATAGGTGGACGAGTGTCAGATCCTGCTGCTTGAATATCATCTGATGATGTGCTTGATGTGGTAGCCATAGTAACTACGGGATTTTACAGATCTTGTGATTTAACCGAGAAATTGAGTCTTTCGCGGGAATTACTAAAATCACCAAGACACAAACCGCATACACGCTGCTGGAACAAACCGAGTAGATACAAACCGAGTGCACCCTGTAGAGACAAATCGAGTAGACACCAACCGAGTATACTCCTCAGAGACAAGCCGCGTCTACACAAACCGACTACACGCTGGAGGGACAAAACGAGTAGGCACAAACCGAGTAAATTCCTTAGAGACAAACCGAGTCTACACAAACCGAGTACACGCTGGAGGGACAAATCGAGTAGACACAAACCGAGTAAATTCCTCAGAGACAAACCGAGTCTACACAAACCGAGTACACGCTGGAGGGACAAATCGAGTAGGCACAAACCGAGTAAATTCCTCAGAGACAAACCGAGTCTACACAAACCGAGTACACGCTGGAGGGACAAACCGAGTAAGCACAAACCGAGTACGCGCAGCAGGGACAAACCGAGTAGACACAAACTTCCAAGCACGTCGCTTTCACTGCCTTTTGTCTTTTTGCCTAAACAAGTAATAAGACAAACCGTATCTGCGAATTGACACAAACCGAGTCCAAGAACATGTCCCAAGGACACAAACCGCTACGAAGAATACAACACTAAACACCCACGAATTATCCCAAAATCACCACACCGTACTTAGATCTGTGAATCCAAACACCAAATACCACTCTAATACTATTCTTAAGCTAGAAAGTACAAGGTATAACAACTTCTAATCACTAAACAAAGCACAAAATGGAATTTATACTACTTATCAAATCGAACCAAAAAAAAACCTCAAAAACTACACAAATCCGTGAATACCAACTCTCATGGACCTAACCATGGCTCTTGATACCAATTGTAGGGTATTCACAATGCAAGAAACACAAGTTTGAGGCTTAGATTTGGATCGAATAAATAAGATTCTAGAGAGAGGTAGGAGAGTTGGAACCTTAGAGAGAGAAAGTTATGTGTGTTAGATTAATATGAGAATGAGGTCCAACCCTTCCCTGGAGTGGGAAGGGGTATTTATACTTCTACATATTTGTGCCCCTAGTGGGCTGTGGAGTGAGCTGACAGTGGGGAAAGCCCCGACCCACTCCACTATACTAATAATAATAACTAAGCTACTAATAATATTACTGATAATTCTATGAGCTATGATGTACTAATAATTACTCGGGGTGACCGAGTCTTCAGCTGAATATTCATATTCCTAACAAAACCCTTTTTACCGCTTTAGACTTGTTAACTTCTTGGCTTTAGTGGGGGAGATGCGTATACTTGCCAAGCCTATGATAGAATATTCGTCACGACTAAGCAACTAAACGATTTAGAATTGTTTTACATTAAAAATTATTTTGGTTTCTACTTCGTTAAGTGTTTGGTTGTGTGATTATGACAAAACGAATACGTGCTTAAATATAAAAATAAATCCTAATATCTTTTAGGATACATTTTCATTTGATTAATTCTAAGGTTTACTTGGGGACAAGTAAAGTTCAAGTGGGGGGATATTTGATGAACTCAAATAAGTAAATTTTATTATCATCATTTATCCTGTTTATTTGACTTGTTTTATTATATTATCTATGAGAATCGATACATTAATGTTTACTTTAGTAATTCTCAGGTAAAAACAAGCATTATGTGAAACTTGGCGATTTTGGACTAATTATGGAGCAAAACAAGCAAGATGTCAAAAGCCTACTGAAATCCAGAAGATCAAGCTCGTTCAACTCCAGATATGCCGTAATATACTTCTAACATACGGCGTATCACTATCAAGATTTCACCAGTTACAATCCAAGACAGCTAAAGTACATGCGCCGCATACAAAGATCAAGATACGCCGCATCTGAAGATGGTGTACGAATATTCCTGAATATATTAATCTTGGACCCCACGCGAAGTTAAGTCAATGCGCCGCATCTATCTACTCAATGCGCCGCATCGATCCCTCAGACAGAAACTATAAATACCCCAAGGTCAGACGAATTTGAGAGTCTTGGACTGTGTGAATAAATAACCCTAGAGCCGAATTCAGACGACCAAGCAGCACAAGACACACCTCAAACAAAGATACAAGAGCTGTAAGAAGGTCCTGCATGTATTCAATTCATTAAGTAGTTTTGTTTTATTGTTTTAGTACACTTTAATTCATCAGGATTGATGGGCTTGTGTCATGTGACTACGGAAGATCATGCACTCCCCTTAATATTGCTTTCCCATTAATTAAAGTTTATATGTTGATGTCTTTGGTGACTTTTATTAGTGCATTGATAACCTCTGTGTCTAGCTGAGTCTTGCTTGGGTCGCCATGCCCCTTCCTCGCCTATTTGTTTTAGCGTCTCTTGAATAAATATGATAGACATAAGTAATCATTAAGGGTTTACTCGCCGATAAGATTAGAGCCAACGAGAAAGGTTTAATTATATACACTTCATATAAAACTAGCAATAAAACAAGTGACAAGCTATTTAATTATCAGGACAGGTCTTCTTATTGTCTCGAGTATCTATCTGTGTACGTGTGTGCTAATCGCTGATTCGTGCTCATTAGTTTAGTTTTCTATTTAATTATAACCAAACCGTGCCAGTCTCTCAGGCTGAACCCCCTTGCGTTAGATTAGGTTGTATAGCTAACTTAGGATATTAAAATACTGATTAGAATAACTAGATAATACGTTCCACTCTTAGTGATCGACACTCTACTTACCATTATATTCATACTGACCGGGTACACTGTTCGTTAAGTGTGTGTGTTATTGATAAGTCGACTAAATATATATTTAAAACTTGAGTAGGCATTAATACTGCTAAACCGCAACGACACGCACGCGCATCACTTAACATGAGAGTTTTCATATGGACTTTAATCCTAATCCCACAGCTAATCCTTTCACGAGATCTCTACATAACCCTTTGGTTAAATGATCAGCTAAGTTCCGATGAGTTGCAATCCACTCAACGGATATGACACCATGCATTATGAGCTCACGAACCATGTTGTGTCTCACACCTAAGTGTCTCGACTTGCCATTATATACTTGACTATAAGCTTTAGCCAAAGTAGCCTGACTATCACACCTGATAGAAATAGAAGATAATGGATTTGGCCACAATGGAATTTCATAAAGCAAATTCCTTAACCATTCAGCCTCATTACCAGCCGCTGCCAAAGCAACAAACTCAGATTCCATAGTTGAGTTTGTTATGCAAGTCTGTTTCTTTGATGCCCAACTAATGGCACCTCCCCCAAGAAGGAACACCCATCTAGATGTAGAAGAATAATCTTCTTTATTGGATATCCAACTTGCATCGCAATAACCTTTAATTACCGAAGGAAACCCAATGTAAGTTATCTTATAATCGACCGTTCCTCTCAAGTACTGAAATACTCGACCCAAAGCTCGCCAATGAAATGTACTAGGATTGCTAGTAAACCTACTAAGCTTCCCAACTGCATATGCTATATTCGGCCTAGTACTTATCATGGCATACATTAATGATCCAATCCTTTTTGAGTATTCAAGTTGAGACACCGCTTTACCTTTATTGGGTAATAGCTTAAGTTGTGGATCCATGGGAGTACCTATGGGAGAACAATCCTTGAAATTGAACTTATCCAAGATCTTCTCAATATAATGTGATTGAGAGATTGAGATACCCTTGTTCTCACGTATGATCTTGATTCCTAAGATCACCTCCGCCTCCCCCATGTCTTTCATAGCAAATTTAGATGACAAGAATTCCTTTGTCTCATCAACATGATCTTGGCTGGTACCAAAGATCAACATGTCATCTACATACAAGCATATCATGACTCCATTTCCAGAATCATCAAATTTACTATAAACACATTTGTCAGCTTGGTTTAAAACAAAACCACTTGCCAAAACAACCTCATCAAATTTTTGATGCCATTGTTTAGGAGCTTGTTTTAATCCATAAAGAGATTTTATTAATTTACAAACCTTGTTTTCGTGTCCAGACATAACAAACCCTTCGGGTTGTTTCATGTAAATCTCTTCATCTAATTCACCATTCAAGAATGCAGTTTTCACATCCATTTGGTGAATTACAAGATTGTGTATAGCAGCTAATGCCAATAACAATCTAATGGTAGAAATCCTAGCAACCGGAGCATAAGTATCGAAATAATCGATTCCCTTCTTTTGTCTAAAGCCTTGGATTACCAACCTCGCTTTATACTTATCAATAGTGCCATCTACTTTCATCTTCCTTTTGAAGATCCATTTACATCCTAATGGTTTACACCCAGGAGGTAAATTAGCCAATTTCCAAACTTTATTTTGCAAGATAGAATCCATCTCATCTTGGACTGCTTCTTTCCAGAAAGCAACGTCCCTTGAAGCCATGGCTTCACTATATGTCATTGGATCTTTATCAATATTGAAACAATATTGATATTGAAAATTAATTTCATTCCTAGATCCTTCAACTAAGTATAGTTGAAAATCATCACCAAAAGTTTTGGCATTTCTAACTCTCGTACCCTTTCTTGGTTCAGTGCTTGTCGATGGTACATCCTCGGTATTAACCGGTGCCTTCGAACTAGGATTCATGTCCTTTGGCCTTGGTATAGATGTGAATCTTTCTTCATCAAAGATTGCATCTCGTGACTCTATCACCGAGTTCACTGAAACATACTCATTGGATTCTAATACATAGAACCTATAAGCATATGAGTTTTTAGCATACCCAATAAATATGCAATCTATACCTCTTTCACCTAAAGTCTTCCTTTTAGGTTCCGTGAGCCTAACCACAGCCCTACATCCCTAAACCTTGAGAAAATTCAAGTTTGGTGCTCTCTTGTGCCAAAGTTCATATGGGGTTATCTTATTGCTTTTACCGGGAATGCGGTTTAGCAAGTAATAAGCCGTTAACATGGCTTCACCCCAAAATCCTTCACTTAACCCAGAATAAGACAACATTGAATTCACCATTTCTTTCAATGTCCTATTCTTTCTTTCAGCTACACCATTTTGTTGTGGTGTATATGGAGCTGTAGTTTGGTGTATTATTCCGGTAGATTGGAAATATACCGGATCATAATATTCCCCTCCACGATCGGTACGTAAGGTTTTCACCAACTCTTTTTGATGAAGCTCTACCTCTTGTTTATAAATCCGAAATTTATCAAGAGCTTCATCTTTTGCATGCAATAAATAAACATAGCAATAACGTGATGCATCGTCAATAAAAGTTATGACATATTTCTTATTACCTAGAGATGGTGTAGCATGCAAATCACATAAATCACTATGAATAAGATCTAAAAGTTTGGATTCACGATTTGCCTTTTTAAATGGTTTTCTAGTGATCTTAGTAAGCATACAAGTTTTACACTTATTATGGTCCAATTCAATAGATGGAATCATGCTCATCTTTGACATTTCTTTCATTCTTTTATGATGAACATGTCCTAGTCTAGCATGCCATAATTCCAAGTTACTAATTTTAACACTAGACACAGAATCAACCATACAAATCGAATTAAAAGTAGAAGGCATATCTAAATTTAACATAATCATTCCATTACATAAATATCCAAAACCTACAAAAGAACCATGTTTTGAAAAGATATACTTGTCGGATTCCAAGACCTGTTTGTACCCAAGATTATTTAGAATAACACCAGAAAGCAAGTTTTTCCGTAGACCGGGCACATACAATACATTACATAATGAAATTGGTTTTCCAGAAGTAAACAATAAATCTACTAGTCCAATGCCATGGATCGGTTCTGTAGCGACGTTTCCCTTTTTTAAAACACTTCCGTCATTTATTGTTGCAAGTTCCTTGAACCATCTTCGGTCCTTGCATACATGACACGTCGCACCAGAATCATACCACCAAGCAATATCATCATCCTGTACATAGAATGATTCACAAACTAATGACACATAATTCTTTACCGAATTAGTATTAATTGTTAAAAGCAGACCTCCTTGTTTCGGATCACCTTTGGATCCACCACTAGTACCAGCATCATTCTTGCCTTTTCCCACACGACAATTACGCTTGAAATGTCCTGGTTTCCCACATTTCCAACAGTCAACATTCCCGGACTGTTTTGCTTTCTTCACAAACCCTTTCTTGTTGCCACCTCCTTGGAACTTACGCTTCTTATTATTGTTTCCTTTCTTGGAACTAGGACTAGTATCTTCTACCAAATTAACAGTAGAACCACCAATGTCCTTGTCCTTTTCATTCACCCATGTATTTTCCATTCTTCGACACCCTTCCTCAATACTTATAGTACTTCCTAATTCAACCAAATTGTATTCATCCTTCTTATGTTTCAAATTGGTTTTGAAATCCTTCCAAGAAGGCGGAAGTTTGTCAATAATAGACGCCGTCGCTATGGATTCGTCCATTTTTAAACCATGTTGGGCAAAGCGACCAAGAATACTAAGACACTCATTGTACTGTTCCATAACAGAACGTCCGTCTATCATTTTGTAATTCATGAAATCACTAACCAGGAATTTCTTACTGGATGAATCTTCTGCCATGTACTTGGCCTGAAGCATGTCCCATAATGCTTTTGCAGATTCAATGTTTTGATAAATATCAAAAAGAGTATCACACATACCGTTTAAGATTGTTCCACGGCAAATGAAGTCATCGTTCCAGAACTTGTTTCGTTTTCTGGTTTGATCAATGGTTTCGTCCTCCACTTCCTCCGGTGCTGGTGTTGTCAAAACGTACACAACTTTCATCGTTGTTAACAAGAACAACATCTTTTTCTGCCATCTTCGAAAATCATGCCCTTCAAATTTGACTAACTTCACAAACTTTGATGTCATATCTCGCACTGATTCGCCTGCCATCTTATGAATTTAATCGATCTTTGTAGTAAACTTTGTATATGAGGTATCCTGATAGCAATTAGAAGTCACGAATATGAACGCTTTCAGATCGATTAAATTGGAGTGTATACCAATTAACGACCGGATAAAATCTAATTGATTCAAGTTTGTGTATGATATTATGTTTGCATAAAATTGTGATCAAAATTAGTTTTTGATCAGCCCTATCGGTTCTATATATTTCGGTATCTCCAAATTGAGAATATACAAAATAGTATATAGGGTTCAAAACGGTTATAAAAACGGTTTATAAGAAGCCTAATAACTGTAAAACAGTTATTTAGAAACTGCATCAACCTAGCAGCAGAATCGAATTCAACTAGCAGCAGAATACATAACTAGCAGCAGGATCGAATTCAACTAGCAGCAGAATCCATAACTAGCAGCAGGATCGAATTCAACTAGCAGCAGGATCACCAACTGCCAGCAGTACATTCTTATATAACCCATAACCAGCAGTACCTTAGCACCCAGTTAGTCCTGTTAATATGCAACTAAGTGTCGACCCTTATTTGCATATTAAACACAATTTATTTTACACTAAAATACCAACACTGTTTTAAGGTAATTGGTTACTGTTACCTGGGTTGACGAGGCAGCTAATGTATCGGTAACTTTGACCGTGTCACATGGCCCCTGAAAACTGTATAACGAGTTCAAAATTTATCCTGAATGAAAAAGTACTAAAAATTTGAGCCTGTTTTTAATAGAAATAAAGTGTGTTACCTGAAAATCTGAAATAAATGTCAGATAAAAGCTATATACCTTTTTCTATGAAATTTTCTCTTCAAAGTCGATCTGTTTGACCACAAGTCAAAGGATGGAAGAATGTATGACTTACAACTTGCTATTTCAGGGACCAGAAATTCGAACTGGTTTTTTGAAGGATGAAAAACCTATTCAACTCAAAGAAGGCCGGGAAATCACTATAAGCACGGATTACACCATTAAGGGAAATGAGGAGATGATCTCCATGAGCTACAAGAAATTGCCTGTTGACTTAGACTGAAGGGAGTGCAGCGAACCAAGGCTGGAATGCCTGGAACACCGCCCCCCCTAGGCGATCCAGGGGGTAGGCGATACATATGGGTCGCCGGCTTCTTCTGTACTTGTGTCATTGTATGTGAGTATATATATTGCCTGCTACTTCTGCTACTTGCCTGCTACTTCTGTCATTTACATATGGGTCGCCTGCTACACCACTCCCCCTTTTTTTTGAGGCTACCCAATATGCTGACTCAGCGCCACGTGTCGCGAGTCGCCCCTTAGTTGGGTAGCCCCACTCCCTTCAGTCTTAAAGCCTGGCAACACCATCCTGTGTGCTGATGGAACCATAACCCTAACTGTCCTTTCATGTGATGTGGATCAAGAGACAGTGGGATGTCGGTGTGAGAATACTGCCATGCTTGGTGAGCGGAAAAACGTGAATCTTCCAGGTGTTGTAGTCGATCTTCCAACACTCACAGAAAAGGACAAAAATGGGGTGTACCTAACAACATTGATATGATTGCTCTCTCGTTTGTGCGAAAAGGGTCTTATCTTGTTAATGTACACAAGGTTCTTGGTCCTCATGCAAAGAATATACAGTTGATGTCAAAGGTATGTACTTATCTACACACACTGCACTAATGCTTGTTGCGCATTGGATATCACTAGTAATGGCAAAATGGGCAGGTTGGGACGCATGTCAAATTGGGTGCGGGTCAAATGAGTAATCTTGTCTACATGTCAAAGTGGGTTGGGTTGTATTGAGCCGAAACACTTTTCATCCACCATTACAATTTTGAAATGAAAATTGTTATTACTGTCAGTAATAATAAAGATTTTAACAAAATAATTTGAGTCTTATGCATTGAATACGTATCGGGTGACTTTCAACCCGTTTGGCATGATATCTTTAAGCTGATCTTATTGTTTCTTTGTTTAGGTTGAAAACCAAGAGGGAGTAGAGAATTTTGATGAAATCTTGCGTGAGACAGACTCATTCATGGTTGCTCGTGGAGATTTAGGAATGGAAATTCCAGTTGAGAAGATCTTCTTAGCTCAAAAGATGATGATTTACAAATGCAATCTTGCTGGAAAACCTGTTGTGACAGCAACACAGATGCTTGAATCCATGATCAAATCACCTCGTCCCACCCGTGCTGAAGCCACTGACGTCGCCAACGCGGTCCTTGATGGCACCGACTGTGTCATGTTGAGTGGTGAGAGTGCAGCCGGGGCCTACCCTGAGATAGCTGTGAAGACAATGACTCGAATTTGCATTGAAGCAGAATCATCTCTTGATTACGGGGTCATTTTTAAAGAAAGGATAAAGTCGACCCCTTTACCAATGAGCCCATTGGAATCTCTTGCATCATCTGCTGTAAGAGCAGCTAACAAGGCAAAAGCAAAGCTAATAGTGGTCTTAACCAAGGGTGGAACCACTGCCAAGCTGGTGGCCAAATACAGACCTGCAGTCCCTATATTGTCGGTTGTGGTTCCTGTTTTGACTACTGATTCATTTGACTGGTCATGTAGTGATGCAGCACCAGCTAGACATAGTCTTGTTTACAGAGGCTTGATTCCCATTCTTGCTGAGGGATCTGCTAAAGCTACTGATGCAGAGTCAACTGAGGTGATTTTAGAAGCTGCTTTGAAATCAGCAAAGGGGAAAAGATTGTGCATGCCTGGTGACTCTGGTGGTTCTACATCGTATCGGCGCTGCCTCAGTCATTAAGATTTGTGTCGTGAACTGATTCATATGGCTTTGCTTATTTATGCATCGGAAGGCTTTTTTTATTTTTGAGTTCTGTTGGATCTTACTTACCTAAGGCAGGCAGTTTCAATAAGTACCGTTAGTCGTGAATTTAAGAAGATTTGTTTCTAGAATAATGTTTTGCTGAGAAGTTGAAATCAAACTCTAATCTACTTATTCCTGTAATTACAAAGTCTTATTTGAGTTATAAATAAAGAGCGCATTAGAGACTTTAGTAGTTTTACAATGAAAATTTTCCATTTGGTATTGGAATTGTGGATACTTAAGCTATAACTTTCTAACGATGTGCTTATGCATTTGGTTTCATTTCTTATCCTAGATAACTCAGTGTATGTGATGAGCTATAACTGTGTAAAAATTAACCACCACTATCATTAATACAACCAACACCCCTTTACTTTTATTATAAGCTCAATAAGAATCGTCCTCAAACACGTGCCATCCAAACATACAAAGAAAAAGAGTCTGTCCCCAACAAGGGTGCGATCTAAGAATACAAAACTCACACTACAAAACACTTTCGTAACTGAACGATTACAAGGTTTAACAACTGAAAACCAGACCACAATCACAACTTAAAAACGAGTGAGAAAACTGGGAAATGGGAGAGAGAAAAAAGCCGAGTCATGAAACCCTAGATCCAGACGAGAGGATATATAGTTTCATAGTTTAACTTCAGTCCCTGAACAATAACAAATATGCTAAACCAAGAGCAAAATAATTGTTAGAGTAACAATATATTCATAATACCCTTTAAGGTTTAGAAGCTTGATAAAAAGAGAGATAATTTCACCCGAATTTGTGCGATTGTTTGTGGATACAACAATCTGTTCAAGCATAAAATCTTGCATCTGAAAAATCTGAATTGGTCTTCATGATAGATTTTGGTTCCATATATATAGTGCATCAATGGGTTCCAGCAACCATTTAAACTCTTCAAGAATACTGTTATGTTCATGCAACGTCACAATGAAAAGCATAAGGTGGATTATTAAAAGTAATTTTAGAATTTTCAATTAGAGCCCAAAAGCTCCAAGGTCCGGTACCCATCTTTGACCATTTAATAATCTCTATTATTGAGCCCAATTAAGCCTAAAACCCACTACTAAGCCCGCTACTATGGACTTCAATTATTTGTTAGTCATTGGCTGAAAGTCATCGTTAAAAATTTAAGTTTCATTGCGGCTCCTATTTAGTTTTTCCATGTTCCAACAAAGATGAACCACCAAAATTTTGATGTATTTTTTGCTTTCTTATTTATCTTATTTTTGGCTATCAAACTAATGTTCAATCCCAACAACGCACTGTTATTTGTTTAGTGACACATATTGAAATATTAATTTATCAGTGAATAGCCATGAAATCCATAATCTAAATATGTTTATCTAAGTTAGTTCTAAGTTCTAACCATATAGAGAACCATCTTCTTTCGGTACTAAAACTTAAAAAGAACCTACAACGAATGGAATGAAACAAATAAGACCCTCCGTAATGGGTGTCTCAAGACCTAGTTTTGAATCATCATCACCGAGTTTCCCTATTATTACACTATCTATGGAGCATGCGTCTTCAACCCAAATAATGCAAGACTCGTTTGACTGCACGACCGAATCGTGAGAAGTGTTTTATGAGCCCAATTTGAGTTGTGTGAGTTGTTATTTTGTTTATGTGGGGTATATTTGTGTATAAGTAGAGCGTATTTGAGTAATGAAGTTGATTGTAGAGAGAGAAAGTTGAGGTGACGGTAATGAATGCGGTCTTGGCTCCTTGTAATACTTAGGGTGTGTTTACTAAATTAAGTGGTTTGAAGAGAATGTCTTAATTAGCCTCTTAAATTGGAGGCTTTGGCTTTGGTGAGTCTCCCAATTAAGAAATACTATTACGTAGTTGTGAGTGAAAAGGTATTTTGAGATGTGAGTGTTGAAAGTGTAAACACTGATTTGACACTCAGCGACGCTCAAATGGCTATTTTTATTTTATTTTTTATTTTTTTTTGAACGAGAAGTTAGTACAATACTATAGTTTAGTGAAATGGCTAAATTATGTCAATTGTCATACCTTTTGTTCTAATTTCCAGATTTATAAGAAAACCAAAAGCTATAATTACCTAAAGAGTAAACTCCAAAATACACCCCTGTGGTTTACCCCATTTCGCACCATACATCACTCTCGAAAAAGTTGCAACATATACATCCCCCGTTAGTAAAAGTTAACTTATATACATCCCTCCGTTAAAATAAGGACAAACGACGCAAATCATTTCTCCGTTATCTCCTAACGAGATAGAAAATGTTTACACCGTTAGTCCTCTGGGTTAACTGTATTTGCACCGTTAGTCATTTTTTACGTTTTCGTCCATTTTTTTACGTTTTCGTCCATTTTTTTTACTTATTATCTAAAACCAAGGGACGAAATTACATATTATCTAAAACCAAGGGACGAAAACAGTTTAACTCAAAGTAGTTAAATACAAGAAATTACATATTATCTAAAACCAAGGGACGAAAAAGTTCAATTTGTGGAGTCAATCCAGTTGCCATTACTCTTTGTAACTTCATTTCATCTTCCATTTTGATTGCATTCATTTATACCAACACTTTTCTCAAAGACTTTCATCCATTGATAAACTATAAGGGTGCGTTTGGTATCCCCTATGGGAATCAAACTATAACTATGAAAGTGATTAAGGGTGTTTGTTTAAGATGAAAGGGCCCACCACTATGACTATGAAAGTGAGATATTATCCATACTCCATATACATCAAGAGAGGTGGGAATAGATCTTTCATAGGTGAGGGACCCACCACTACTATCAAACTCATACTTATTGTCATTCATGGCACTAAGTTTTCTTCTTATAATACTCTAATTACTTTTGATATTGTCTCATTTTTTAACATTACAATATAATTATCTTTTTTAACTATAAATAATTTTTTAACATCTTGTGTTGTTATTCTTATTCTAAAGCATTAGAAGTGATTTACCATTTGATCCAGTGGGCCGAATGTTAAATTGTTCACTGCGTTCGGGTAATTTATTAAGGAATAGGATGTAAAAATAGAATAAAGTATCACTCATATGTACTACTAACTTTGTCCAATTTTTTACATAGCATCTTCTATATATAAAAATTCACTTTTGGTATATTTAATGTGGAAGAGTAAATGTGCACAAAAATTTGTACGGTACAACATGCTTAAACTCAAAAATATATACCGAAATAAAATGTTATCATATAATCAAATCACATATCAAATACAATCATGGTTCACTTCAATGCAATTACTGCACAACTCTTCACATGACCTGCAATTAGTGTAGGTACAACAAAAAAGAGAATGGAAGATGAATACGAAGTGTTACAAATAAATACCATCTAATTAAATCAAAAATGTCTTTAAATGTGAATCTTTTCAATTGCTTCTTTGAATATTATAAATAGACAATTATCACCATCTTCACCACATAATTTTTTTTTGCACCAATCTTCACCACCGCCCCATGTATCATCATGCTCGAGTGAACCAGTGTTAGAAATCATACCAGTATGCAGAAAAGTAACTGATAGTATCATTTAGCCATGGGTAGTCGCTAAAATCTTGGTGTCCACACTCATGGACAATAACCCATAAACCCATCTGGACACTACCTTGAAGGATCCAGTAAATCGGTCACGCCACATACGAAATGGATGTTGGTAGGCGAGGGACGGGCATGGCTAAAACATAGTATAAAAAGAAAGGAAAAAAAAGAGATCAAGGAAAATGTATGATGAGGATCGGAGCAAAGAACGGTTATAACAGTGTGGTAGTATTGCTTTCTTTATGTCGCTAAAAGTAAATGGTGGTCTCGATGTGTCTCCGTTTTCAGTTGGGAGAGAAGAAATGAGAGGGAGGCGGAGGCTATATGATTAGGGGTGTGTGACATTATAACTTTACCCTAATGTCATAAAGGGTTAAACCCACGAGTATCTTATTTGATAACAAAGTGTCATAGTAGATTAGAAGTTATCAAATTGGGTCGGGCTGTTAGAATTAGTTATGATGTCCATGTCTATTTCGTTTATCTAATACGCAAATACACAACATTAAACTAAATAGCCATCAATCACTTTCAATAATCTAATAGATAGTTACAATATTTTAATCATTAGTCGACATACACTATATATTCATAATTAGTGAACTTTACGACTCAAATATATAGCATATGTTACATATACAGGGTCATGTATGCATGTCACTTTATGTACAATTACTTGAAAAGACATACACTTTTGTTTCTCAATAAATGTACATATTAGAAAAAAGTCTCTTCACGTATACTCTTTTAATGTGAAGAAAATAACTTAAATATTGGAATGCCCTTTACGTGAGATGTCGCATCAATTACAATGTTATCGAATCGTGATATTTGATCAAAGTACATTGCTTTTGAATATACAAGTTATACGTTGTTATATTTTTTAGACTCACCATCACGTTAACAAGTCAACAAATTATTATAACATTGCGCAATGAACATCAAGATACAATTCGTGCAACCCACGGGTTTTCCACGCCTCGTGAAGAATAAAATAATCATCAAGATTAAATTGCAAAATCAGAGTCACATTTAGTGAAATGAATTGTTGATGAAATGCCATTTGTAGTACAACTTGATTTAAATAGCTTCAAAATCACCATACCTTTTTATTGATAATGCAGCTCGATCTCATTATTTAAAATGGCTACTACGTCCATTCCTCATCGGTGGAAATATGATGTTTTTGTAAGTTTCAGAGGTGATGATATCCGTAAAAACATCATGTATCATATGTTCAACGATTTCAAGCAAAAAGGAATTTATATTTTAGAGATGATAGAGAGTTGCCTAAAGGAGAAGAGATATCTCCTCATCTCTACAAAGCCATTGAAGAATCAAGGTTTCTGATAGTAATTTTCTCCAAAAATTATGCTTCTTCATCTTAGTGTCTCAGAGAACTTGTCAAGATACTTGAGTGCAAGCAGATTGAAAGTCCCAAGTATGTGACCTTTTATGATGTTAAACCTGATGTGGTGAGGAAACAAACTGGGAGCTATGCTGAAGCGTTTGCCAACCACCTTAAAAGGGAGGGCTTTACATGGTTTGAGCTTGTGTGGCGGAAACCAGGGTTACCCCAGAAAAAAAAGATTAACAGATAAGAGGTGGATAAATGGAAAGCAGCTTTATCCATTGCGGCTAACTTATCTGGATGGGATCTCCAGGACATGACAAATGGGTAATTTTCTTTATGTGTGTTGTTTTCTCACAAACACCTTATTACTAAAGCTTAACACCTTTTATTATTATTTTTATTTATATATATATATATATATATATATATATATATATATATATATATATATATATATATATAGATGGGATATTATGAGAAGGGGTCTTATAATGAAAAGTTTAGAAAGGATTGTGGGAGTGACATGTGTCAACTTGCCACATCATATGACATGTGTCAGCCCCCCCCCCCCCCCCAAATTTATAAAACAAAACATTGCAGTAAATTTATAAATGTGATGCAGTATAAATTTTGGCGAGAAAAAAAATTTGTTTTTGGCGAAATTTTTTTTTTCGGCAGAATTTTTTTTTTATTTTGCGGGAAAAAAAATTTCGGGGGGGAGGGGGGGGAATTGTGATGCAGTAAAATCATAATTGTGCGTGATGCAGTAAAATCATAATTGTGATGCAGTAACTTTATAACCGTGATACAGTAACTTTATCAATGTGATGCAGTATAAATTTTGGCGGGAAAAAATTTTTTGGCCAAAAAAGAATTTTTTTTTTGGGGAAAAAAAATTTCGAGGGGGGGGGGGTGGAGGGGTGAGGGGTGGGGGGTAGGTGACACATGTCATATGATGTGGCATGAGGATGACACATGTCACTCCCACAATCCTTCCTACCCTTCTTATTATAAGATCCTTCTCATTGTATCCCTGCCCGATATATATATATATATATATATATATATATATATATATATATATAGATCTATATATATATAAATAAAAAGACAAATATCCGTACATTACATAAAAAGATTTTTTTTTTCAAAAATTTTCTCGACAAATTCCAAAAAACTTCCATAAGATCAGGTATGTTGGTGCATGAAAAAGTTGTGAAGAAAGTTTTTATAAAAGTGGCTATTTTTTCCGAAAAAAAAATTATGAAAAAATACGTTAGTGCATTAAATCTCTTTTTCATGCATCAAAAATTCGTTTTTGCACCCAAGTTTTTTTTGACTTTTTTAATCAAAATAACATTGCGCATCTAACTAAAACAAGTTAAAAATTTTGTGCATCAAAATTTTTTTGCGCATAAAAATTTGTTTTTTGTTCATTAAAAAAACGTATAAATACTCAAAATCAGAAAAACTTCTTTCACAAAAGTTTTATGCACCAACATACCCGATCTTATGGAAATTTTTTGGATTTTTTCGCGAACTATAAAAAAAAAATTCTTTTTACGTAGTGTACGGATATTTGTCTTTTTATTTTAACTTTACCCTATATATATATTTTAATGGTTAAACAGGTACGAGTCCAAGTTTATTGATTGCATCTCCAAAGAAATCCTCAATAAATTATGTGACGGACCCTTGCATGTTGGTGAAAACCTTGTTGGCATGGATATGCATTTCGACAAATTAAAGTTGTCTCGCTTTGTCAGGTCAGATAAGGTTAACATGATTGGAATATGTGGTATAACCGGAATAGGAAAGACGACCCTTGCCAAAGCTATTTATAACTTGATGTATGTCCACTTTGAAGGAAGTTGCTTTTGTGAAGATGTCAGAAGACAGCAAGACCTAACTCAAGTTCAAATGCAGCTTATTGATGACATCATGAAAACAAGAGAGCTGAAGATATCGAATGTCGGTCAAGGGATTACGGTGATAAAGAAAATGATGTCATCGAAGCCGGTCCTACTTGTTTTGGATGATTCACACATGCATCATGATTAGCTGAGAAGACACATTTTTGACATGTAGGACAGACAAATTCAATATTCTTGTTCAAAACAGCAACCTTAACTTTGTCACTACAGTCATTTGAAGCTTGTTTCTTTGTGTTTGAAGAGGAATTCTTAGTGTTGCATTCTACTTGTTTAACAGTTTCTACTTGTTTAAAGCCAATCCCTAGTCTTTTGTTGAATGATTCTAGGTAGTGGTTTACTACTACTAGCAGTGCCTTGTAATGTTGTAGAATTCATCACCCTAGGTTTTGTACCTAAAATTCCGTCTTTTCGAAGCTGTGCCTTTTTCCTAGCTCTTTCTAGGTAGGGATTGTTGTTTGAACCAACAGATTCTTTAACAGTATTTGTGTTCACACTCGGTGAGCTATTCCTAGGGGCACACACATTAGCATTTATCTTGTTGTCCTTTGAATTTGTAGTAGCATTCCCAGACTCTTTTGGATTATCTTTTGCACTTTTGTCTATTGCCCTATATGTTTGAGATGTAGAGACAGACGCAGTATTGGGACTAATCCTAGAAAGATCAGGTGCTATCACATTTGGTGTTTCGACAACAGCTTTTCCTTTTGCTTTTTCTTTGGGCAAGGGTGAAGGAGCAGATTGTGAAATTGACATTTTTGGTTTTTCAATAATTTCTTCACCCCTCCCTTTTTGACATTCATGCTGAGACTTCAAAAGATCAATTTGTTTTTGCATTTCATTGTAAGAACGTTCATACGACATTTTATCATACTTGCATTCTTCCTTTATCTTATCTAGTTGTTTAAAATATGCGACATTTTCTTTTTCAAGCTTTGCAAGAGCATTTTCATATTTTGAAACAATTTGGGAAGTCTCAGCTCGAAGTCTTTCATCGTCTTCGATAGAATACATTTGATAAATAATGGACATAATATCAGTTGAAAGAGCTTCTTCAGAGAGTGCGTCATTTTGTTTTTCCAAAACTTTGATTTTTGCAATGTTTTCATTGGCTTCAAGTACTAAGGATGTGTGGTCCTTGACAAATTCAGTTACTTCTTTGATAATTGTGTTCTCAACATGAATTGCTCTTGCATGTATGCCAGATACAATGGGAGTAATCTCTGTTTCGAACATCTTTTTCTGTTCAGTTTGAAAACTTGAAAACCAATCATTGATTTTAGTATTAGTTTTGGTTGCCACAACATCTTGAAGCATTTCAACTCTCCTTTTAAGATCGGCTAAAAGTATTCTAGCTTCACTTGCGGAAGTGTCGGTAGAGTACATTTGTTCGATGTTAGAAAGGTGTTTTGACACAACTTTGAACTTTGAGGCAGCCACTGGTTTTTTGAAAAACATAGGTGACTCTTTTTTAACAAGATGAACTCCAGCAACTTTGTTAGCTTTATTATAATCGATTGGCTGGATTTCTCTGTTCAGTTGTCTCATTTTGTTTCGACTCTCTTTCGTAAGCTCAATCGTTTCAGACGAATTATAACTAGCAGGTGGATCATGTACATCATTTATAAGATTACCATTAAATAGCACATTCTGTTTTTGCTGAGCTTTCTTGAGATAGCAAGGATTTTCACAACCGAGAGCCATTTTCTTCCTTGTGTGTAAAATCGGGTTTTGATCGTTAATTATCATGTTAAGCGTTTGTGTAGAATGACCCGTTTTTACAAGCAATTCGTCCAACTTTTTAATAGTTTCCTGTTTGTCAAGTACTTCATCAAGAAGTTCATCTTCTCGTTTTGAAAACTTTGAATGCAACTCGTTCTTTTCTTTTTCAAGATCAGAACAAATTGATTTTTGTTTAGAAAGTTGGTTGGTTAGATCAGAAATTTCTGCTTTTAGGGATTTAATTTGCATGTTCAATTTAACATCAAGAATGTCGTATTTGATTTGCAAGAATTTTTCCCTTTCAACAGAATCTCTATAACCAATTTCAAGTTTTGACTGACGTTTGTGGTTAAATTCAAAAGCTTTTTCGTTTACCTTATATCTCTCAAGCTCAGCGGTCAATTTCTCATTCGCGGTCTTAAGATCGCTATTGACCTTTTTCACTTTTTCAATCTCAATACGACAATTATTCAGTAATGATTCAAATAAAGCACGAGTTTCCTCATCATTAGCGTCATTTTGTGCAACTTGAACTTCGTTAGGATTCATATCTGGAGATGCCAAATTAATATTGCTACAATTTGGCGAGTCCATATATGTATCATAAGTTGGTTCGAGAGGCACAGAATGTGGCTTTTGTTGAGCAAACGGATTAACCTCATTACTTGAAATTGATGTCTCATGGAGTGGTTCTTTGTCATAAGTAGGAGGAATGTCAGAATCACTACTGCATGATGTTGATTCTTGCTGATTAGGCATAGGGTCGGAGATTCCAGTGACTTCTGCTGAATAGTTTGCAACCATGAAGTCATATTCTTCATTAGTCAATGGTATTCCCGAATCATCCTTTTTTTCTAGCATCAACATGTACTGGAGCTTTTCTACTTTATCCATTGCATTGACATTTCCAGCTCTACCTATATCACTCCTTTGGGTTGCAGAAGAAGTCATAAAGCAATAATTCTCATTATGATTGACCACATTCTGATTCACAAACTGATCCATTTGGATTCCCGTATGTTGCCCTGCATATTGCATTTGATTCCCCATTTGAATACCCGTAGCATTTCCTTGCTGACGCTCAATAACCTCAACCATTTGGCCTTCTTGTCCTATATATGACTGCATGTTGTCAGTGTACGGTGAATTCCATTGGTTGTTGTTATGTGGTGGGATGTTTAATGCTTTGGTGATTAATGCAAACGCATGTGCCAAATCAGTTGTGATATTGTTTTGGTGAGCGGCCATTGATGAAGTTGTATGATAAAGATGGTGATGGATCGGTTAAAGAACTAGGATAAGGTTGGTTACTGTTCACGAGATTTGTTTGGTTTAAGTCCTTTGTCGTTGTCAAAAAACACACGTGAAAAGTTGATAAACTCACGTCAAAATCAAATTCACATCACATGCAACACACTTCAAATGTAAAAATCAAAACAAGTTTAATAGCATACACATCATAAAGTGACAAAATCACAAATTCTTAAAGTCTATGAACTCTATTAAAAGTTGACAGCAAGCAAATTCATATCAAACTCACATGCACCAAACGTCAATAGCATACACGTGAAAGGATAAGTTTTAATATCTCAACTTTATACGTCTCATGCAACACTTTTGCAAACCACACGTCTCATGCAAACACTTTTGTATTATAGTGAAGTAATGACACACGTCAAATGCAACTCAATGTGACCTCAATATTATAATGCAAGTGTTCAGTATCTCAATATTATAAAACAGACAACTATCAACTTCAAAATCAAACTCACATATAAAGAAACTCAATTATGGAAAAGTTGATCTACTAAGTTTCTGGTTCGACTATGTTAAGTGAAAGTTGTTCGACAAAGTTTGCTTCGACTAGTGTAAGTTGTTCGATGATGAAGAGAATGAAGTTGGTTTGATGATGATGAAGTTGGTTCGATGAAAGAAAAATGGTTCGACTAGATATGTTGCTTCGATTATATTTTTGGTTCGACTATGTTAACTCGTTCGACTAACAATCTGGTCGTTCGACTATCCTTCTCGTTCGACTATATTGCTCGTTCAACTAACTCGTTCGATCAAGGTGATGGTTCGACTACAAAGTTTGTCGTTCGATCAAATGACTCGTTCGATTACCTCGTTCGATCAAGGTGTTAGTTCGATCAAAGTTGGCTGGTTTGACTAGTGGTTCGACTAGACTCGTTCGATCAGTTGAAAGAGAAAGTCTAGCTCGACTACTCTTGTTTTGTTCGATGAAAGCTCGTTCGATGATTGTTGTTCGATCACTTTGTTGCTTCGATGAAGTTGGTCGTTCGATCACTTTGTTGCTTCGATGAAGTTGGTCGTTCGATCACTTTGTTGCTTCGATGAAGTTGGTCGTTCGATCACTTAGTTGCTTCGATGAAGTTGGTCATTCGATCACTTAGTTGCTTCGATGAAGTTGGTCGTTCGATCGAATGTAGCTCGATGAAGTTGGTCGTTCGATCACTTTGTTGCTTCGATGAAGTTGCTGCTTCGACTATATGTTGCTTCGATGAAGTTGCTGCTTCGACTATATGTTGCTTCGATCAATGCTTTGCTCGTTCAACTACACCTTATGATCAGAAAAATAGCGAGACAAAACCAATGTAGTAGTAACCAAATATGATGTAACGTGACAAAAATTAAACCACTACCACTGATTATTGTAATAAACCACTACCACTGATTATTGTTGATTAGTTAAAGTAATAAACAAAAAATAAACAGTAACGTGACAAAAAGAAGAAAAAAAATCCTAGATCTTTATATTTTGCTCTTGATACCACTTGTTATAGCTTAATATTACTCTTTATCATACACACAATATTTGCTAGGATCCTGGACACACGATTAAGGTGGTTAAACCTTGTAACTTTGTGTGTATGATATGTTGTGTTAAAATGATTAAGTGCGCGTAATTCACTTAACCAAACTTAGAAGGTTGTGTATGTTATGGAAATGGAATTGTTATGTTTGTTAGTTAGCAATGAACACATAAAGATTATCACCAAATGATTCAATATTATTAAAGATAATAATACGAGTGATCTTGAACTATCACTAGGGTTACAACCTTGAATCTTAAGTTTTTCTAACTTGTGATGTTTTTGTGTTTGTTCTTATCTAACAGTTATATGTTCTTGCAATAACACATATGCATGAACACTTTTTCTAACTCTATTTGTATGTTCTGACTAACACTAATATCACAACTAAGATCTCTTTTATAGTCAAAAGATCTTTACATATTGCTTAAAGTCTTGGCCGACTTACTTTGTTAACTTATCCTTTTGTGTCAGTACATAAGATACACCATGTATCTATGTATACAACTTGTTAACTAAGCACATGAGGTAAGATATTATCTACCGTATATTGTTGACCAAAATACAATAAATATCTTTTCGATCTTATCCACTCATCAGCAAAATGTTCACTATCAGCAGCAACGAGTTATAGCTATCAGCAGGAACAAGTATCATTATCAGCAGAATCAATCAGCAGAATGCTAAGCCTATCAGCAGAGTCATTTATCACTATCAGCAGAGTGAAATGTTCTATCAGCAGGAACAACATTAACAGCAGAAACCATTTGCACTAGCAGCAGAATTACACTTAGAGTATTTCTTGGATTAGAACCCGATATTAGACATCTTGAATATTTAATTCCCAACAATCCTCCCCTAAACATGTGAACCATTTTCAAACATGTTTCTGAATTAAATCTTGGATTGAAGATCTTTCAAACACTTATGTTCTTCAAGATTGAATATCTTCTCAGTAATTCATCTACTTTGCTCTTCTTTGACTTTAACAATATCAAAACATATTGAACCAATCTTGTACTAAAAGATGGTGCAATTTCCTTGGATGGAGGAATTATAAGAGGCAATGATGCTGTGTATCTTGGATGCTTGTTTCAACAAGTGAAATCATCTAACCAGCATGTCTTTGAAGTGAAATTGAAACTTTTCTTCGTTTGATCTAGATAGAACTTTCTCCTTTGGAATGCTTCATCCCTTCTGAATATATATAATACTCCAGAATAAGCTCTATTCTTGTCATTTTCAACCTCCTCATCATCTTGTATGCTCTTGTCTTCTCCTTCCTTTTATTGGATTATCTTCCTTTTCTGGGCCATTATTTCCTCCCCTGAGATTGTTACCTCCCCTGAAGCAAATAACTTTTGTTTCCTCCCCTTGTTTGGAAGATCTCACTATGTACCAAAATATATCTTTCCTTATCATCTGATACATCATTCAGAACTTGTTGTCAGACAATATTATACATGAAGCCATCAATTCTTTAAGAGTTTAAGTTACTGCCCTCATCACATCTAGGTGTGTTAACTCCTATGAGAGGTGAATCAGTGGACATTTTGATTCATGATCCATCAATGGATGGTTTTTGTGAATCCTTGAAAATCCTTTTAAGAAATCATTTGACTTAGTAGTATGTTCATGATTTTAGAATTGAAAAATCATACTACTTTCAACCATTTTGAAGGAATCAAGTGTATAACAAACACTTAATTAGCATTTCGGTTGGTTGTGTGAGAACCAATGTTTTTCAGTTATAAATAACTGCCTGTGTGAAGATAAACCTATTCAAAAGGCTTTCTTGGCAGGGTTTCCAGCTCATAGTAATTGTTGCCTCTAACACAAGTGTTAGATTCACTTTTACTAGCTGTTCTTTCTATCAGATGTCCTCAGACTTGCACATTATACTTAAAGTATAAAATGATAGAAAGTGAGTTGCATCAGTTACTATCTGATCAACTAAGTCATCAATTCAATGTGAAATATCATAACTAGATTTCAAGAAAGAAGTTTTAAGGAGCTTTAAAGTCCCAAACTCAGTCCATCATAAACCTATTATGGTCAGCAGCTAATATCTCAATTCTGCTGTTTCCATTTCACTTGAAACATCCTTTGTGTTTACATATTCATACCTGAAATTGTTAGTCTAAAACCAAAAGAACAATGTACAAAGTACATTTGTACTAGCAGCACCTTGTGTGCTTAGCAGTACCTTATGATATATTAGCAGTACCTTATAAATCCAGCAGTAGCAACAAAAATTTATTTACAAAAACACATCATATTGAAAATTTAAAGATTAAGCATTCCAATACTTGCTACCAAGTACTGAAACCTTGAAACATCAAAAGCTTTTGTTAGCAGATCTGCAAAATTATGTTCTGAAGCAATTTTAAGAACTTGAATTAATCTTTTCTCATTGCAGTCTCTTATAAAGTGATGTCTAATTTCAATGTGTTTTGTTTTAGAATGTTGCACTGGATTTTTAATAATACAAATTGTACTACTATTATCAATATGAATAACAGTGTTTAAGAAATTGTACCCATAATCAAGGAGTTGGTTTTGAAGCCATAGAACTTGACTAGAGCAACTTGCAGCAGCTATATATTCAGCTTCAGTTGTTGAATTTGCCACACTTGTTTGCTTCTTACACTGCCATGAGACAAGTCTACACCCAAGGAATTGACATCCTCCAGTTGTTGACTTTCTGTCCAAGCTAGCACCAGCATAATTGTGTACATCTACATTTTCTCCATCTTCATCTTTCAGAAGGTGCTTCTCAGAGTCCATTGGTATGCTTGCTATTTTTGAATCAGCAAATTGAAATTTTCTAAGTATCTCTGCAACATATTTGTCTTGACTAATAAATATGCCTTCAGATGATTGCTTAACTTGCAAACCCAAAAAGAATGTAAGTTCTCCCATAGAACTCATCTGAAACTTATCTTTCATAAGCTTCTCAAATTCTAAACACATATCTTTCCTAGTAGATCCAAAGATAATGTCATCCACATACACCTGCACTAACAGAAGATCCTTCTTGTGCTGTTTGATGAATAGTGTTTGATCAATCTTTCCTCTTTGAAATCCATTTTCTAATAAGTAGGAAGCTAGTGTTGCATACCAAGCTCTTGGTGCCTGATGAAGGCCATATAGAGCTTTCACTACTCTGCACACTTTGTTTGGATGTAATGGGTCAATGAAGCCTGGAGGTTGTGAAACATACACCTTTGGTTCAATTTTACCATATAAAAATGCACTCTTGACATCCATTTGGTAGACTGTGAAGCCTAAAAATGAAGCATAAGCTAGAAACAGCCTAATTGCCTCAATCCTTGCTATTGGAGCATAAACCTCATCATAGTCTATCCCTTCTTCTTGTGTGTACCCTTGGGCTACTAATCTAGCCTTATTCTTGATCACTATTCCCCTTTCATCCCTTTTGTTCTTAAAAACCCATCTAGTGCCAATTACCTTCACACCTGTAGGTAAATCAACTAGCACCCAAACCTTTTAAATCTTGAACTGAAGAAGCTCTTCTTGCATAGCCTCTAACCAGATTGAATCATCTAGGGCTGTAAGAATTGTCTTTGGTTCAACTTGTGAGAGAAAACATACAAACAAGCAAGAGTTTAAAAGCTCATGCTGTTTTGAAGCATAAAGGGCATCAAGAAGCCCTTGTTGGTCTGAAGACATCAATTGTTGTCTTGTCTTCACACCTGACTGTATATCTCCAATCACATGATCCAGGGAATGAACTTTGCGTATTCTTGATTGTGGTGTAGTAGGAACTTGATAATTTGATGGAAGATTGTTGAAATCCACCTCATTATCTGAGAATTCTGCTTCTTTTGTTTCTGAAGGACCATCAGCAGAGTCATTTGGCCGAACAGCAGAATCAGTAAGCTTATCAGCAGAGTCATCAGCAGAAACAGATACACTACCAGCAGCAACAGAAATACTACCAGCAGCAACACTTTGTTGTTCCTGAGTTCCATATTCTTTACTTTCATCTTCAACACCTTCTTTAGCTTTACTAGAAGAAGATTCATTAGTTGTCGAAGTTGATTCCACAAATGAACTTGACCATATTGGCATTAGTACATCATTTTGATCTTTCTCTAACTCTGCCTCATTTGTTGTATAAGAACCTGCAAAATCATTAGTTTCTGCAGCAACAGGCACATAATTCATTGAATTTGTTAGATACTCCAGAACAAATAGCCATTTTGGTCCTTGACCTTCTACATTGGATGATGCGTGGTTTTGCGACCTTACAATAGGTTTTACCTCTCGAGGGATCTCAAGAGGCTTACAACCCCACCAGGCAGTGTACCTGACCGATGTAGTATAGTGTAGTGGTAAGTACGGGGGATTGATCGTTCTCCACAGGGAATAGTGTCGTTAGGATTGAAAAACTACTCTAATAGGTCTAAGGGTGAGAGAAGATTCTTTTTATGTTTTTATATTTTTATGAAAGCAAGTAAAATCTCGGGTTTGAAGGAGTGGGCGGAATTAGTTGCTAGTCAACTAACCCAAATTACTACGAATGCAAATAAAATAAAATAACTGAAAATGAAAAGGTTGATGAAACTTATATGGAGAGAAATGTGTTTACTTAGATTTCCTTACTCCCTAACTATCTTTTACCGGTTGATTAGTGTGTATTAATCGTGTGGATGATGGGTGTATTCCTTAATACCAATCGTGGGGTGGCGTACGTACTTCCCCAACTCTATGAACTCCTACTTCACTCCTATGTCGAGCCGGCTAGGAAGCTCCTAACATGGGATCACTAGAATTCGCTCATGCATTAAATACAACCATAAAAACCTTAGTACGCATTGGTTCATGTTTCTTAAGACGTTCAAGCAAGTTACCGAATAGGAAGTTAGCCAGTTTTCTTAAGCCTAACATCGATGAACAATCATCCAATACAATTAATAACACACTAATAATCAATAATCAATAGTTAGGTTTCATTAGATCTAAGCAAACACAAGATAAGTCTAGCCTAGCATGTTAAACAAAAGACAAGAACAAGATAGAATCAAACAACACATAGACGTATTGAATGATTAATTGATAACTTATCTTCAATGTAACATGGAAGATCTCAAGGCAAAAAGCCTTGAAAAAGATGCTAAAATCGTCTTAGGGTTTCCTCCCAAAAGGTTACACACCATAAGTTCCACCCTAATGACAAAAAATTGCAAAACTATATATAGAGTTTAAGGGCTGACGGCGTCACGTTATAGATCCTGACGCCGTCACCTCGCCGCTTTTAGGGTTCCCGGATGGCCTTCCTGACGCCGTCCCTCTTTAGTGCTCCAAAATCCGCTCTGGCCTATCAAGGGGTGACGCCGTCAGAAATGGGCTTGACGCCGTCCCTCTTTAAGTTAAGCCGTGACGACCTTGATCACTTCAAAGGGTGACGCCGTCAGATTTTTCATGCAAAATTCTCTGGCTTATCATGAGTAATTTTCACATCCACCTCTTTTGCCAAGCCATGACGCCGTCTGGACCAATTCCTGACGCCGTCAAAGGTACTTTCCAGCGTAATTTTGAGACTTTGTCGTTTTCTTCACTTTTATGCTCCAAAAACGTCCAAAATGCTTCCTTTTTCAGATTTCTTCTCCAAAGTACCTAAAATGACAAAAGGAACGATTTAGGGCAATATTTGATCAAATAAATACGATTTAGGGATTAAATGACCCCCTAAAAGCGGTACACTTTTCGCTTCATCAAATACCCTTACACTTGAGATTTGCTTGTCCTCAAGCAAATGCGCTTTTATTCTAATCAAAATACAAGTTAGGGGTCATTTAATGCTAATATAAAAGTAATTACAACAAATAGTCGTTCCACTTTAATCATAATAAGCATGGAGATTACATACTAGCACCTCACAAGTAGTCTTTAGATACTCACATCTCTCAAGTGTCATCAAAATAAATCTCATAAATGAAAACGGATAATATCTCTCACTACCTGTCATAGGAAATAGATTACCATAGGCTTGGGAAAGGATAAAAAACCTCCTCCACTAGGCGTAAGCACCTAAGATAAACTATCAAAGAGGGCTTTTACATGGGTTATAACGTGAGGTGTAGGGATATGATAAACACGGTTTTGTTGGATAAGGGATATTTTACTGGTGGCGAGTTAAAGATCTTGATTAATTACATGTACTATACAATGTTGCTAAGCCAAGACTCGACTCAATCTTAAGCTAAAAACAAAATAACAAAAACATGAAATAAACATAATATAAAACGGGATGGTAGTTCGTATGTTTTTTCTATTTTTCTTTTTCTCATTTTTTTGTATTTTTCTTGATTTTTTTTTTTTTTTTTTTTTTTTTTTTTTTTTTTTTTTTTTTTTGCATACACTTTTGCCCTACCATCTAAAATAATACATCATAGGGGCGTTGCATTCCCCTTACACTTGAACTTTTACATAACTTTACAAATACTATTCTAATGACTCGAATTAAGATAATCGAAACACTTGGAGTACTTTTTAAAATATTTAGCACATATGGGGGTAATAAATGATGTTCTTCCCCATTACTCCATTACACTAGTACTTTACCCATGAGTCCCAATCGTCCCAAAACAATATGTACAAGGATATGACTCGACTTAGCAACCATGTAATCAATTAGATAATTAACTTGGGTTTAAACAAATGTTGTCACAATAATGCACTAAAGATGAGTGCATACAAGGTAGGCTAAGGCGATTTGGGTGTACATTTAAGTGGGGTGTAACAAATTCTTCCTTTAAGTAAAATGCTTAAAGGTCGAAACGAAAAGATAGGCTCTGAGGGGTATACTAGGGGTATCGTGTACTAAAAATGAGTACAACGCAAAGGGTGTGGGAGAATTACTTGACCAATGTAGCCAAAGTAATTATAACAAAAACACAGGTGTAAAACAATGGGTTAATCTTAATGCCTCTTATCATGTAGTAAATCTAACTACACGAATGTAGTCTCACTTGTGGCCTCGGAATGGTCCTAACGCAAGTTCTAGAATCTAAGTGCTACCGGTACACACATTATAGCATAAATGCTTTTCCTACCAATTCTAGGGGCGAACCTCACATATTTGGGGGTGGAAAATTTTTTAGTGGTACGATTTTGTGCTAGTCATATAACTCCTATCCGTGAGACGCTTATTAAGATCAAAGTTTCACTCCTAAATGTTGTAAAAAATTTTAAATTTGGCACTAAAATTGCCCTAACAGGTATTTCTCTCAGTTTTATTACACATTTACTATTAAACAAACAAAAATCAAGTGCAATAGCATTCTCTAAAGTATCGTACTTTTACCCCCCTTACACTTAAGATGAACATTGTCCCCAATGTTCAAATAACAAAATGTAAAAGTAAATAAGGTAAAAGAATGAAATCAAATACTCCCCTGATTCGTTCGGTGGATAAAGGGGTAACATGGTTAAATCTTCTTCCAAGGTAATGTAGAAGCTCCAAGACTAATGCATCGCCAAAAGCTTGATTCCAAATACATCTCCTTGTCCAAAATAACCTGTTAAACCTGAGAAAACAAACACAAAAACCTGCATAACATCGGCGGGATAAACTCTATATAAGGATATAATGCTTGTGGAATGATTATTTTGCAGATTCCTGGAGATTATAAGTTAGAGATTTAATAAAAACTTTTTATGAAAACAAAAATTTCAAAATTTTCAGAAAATTAAAACCTGACGCCGTCAGGTTGTAAATCCTGATGCCGTTAGAAATGATCTGACAGAATTCTCATGTTAAGTTTCCGGAAAAATTTTGGAAAAACCTATACCTTACTTCCTGTAAATCCTGCAAAACATCATCATGACTCGATACAAGCATTTGACTCAAACAAATACGAATATGTATGTTAATTTATTATTGTTATGATTCATGTTCATTTGTTCTAATAAACCGATTTGGATTTTCCTTACACTTATCTTTTGCAAAATACCTTTATATGTAGTTAAGACGAAGTTAAAAACAAGATAAAGCATTTTCACAATTTAGTTTTGAACATGAATCAATAAAAATAAAAATTAAACACACATACGGAAACAAATAAAATCAAACAAACAATTAAATAAACACACAAAGCAAATAAAGCTTGGGTTGCCTCCCAAGAAGCGCTTTTCTTTATTAACGAGTCTTGTAGCTAGACTCAAAGTCACGTACATTACGTGATTCCATCATTCATAATGACGTATCCCTGATAAATATAATCCTTGTTATCAGGGTGGTGGTGTCTCAATCGCCCGACATTCGCAGTCACTTCACCTCCTCCCTTGCTGGTCAAGCTTACTACCCCATCTTGGTGTAGACTTTTAATTGTGAACGGTCTGTACCACCAGGGACTTGGTTCATCGGTAGGTGCTTTTGTTTCTGAATGCCTTAGGAGCACTAAGTCTCCTTTTGTAAATTCAACGGGGTTATCGGTCTGCTTATCAACCTCAATATAATCGTTATTTCCGCCCTTACATTCTCTAATCTCATTTTCCTTGTAATTCTTAATCCTTGCCTCCCATGCACGGATTTTCTCTCGAACATTACCAAGGATTATATTGGGGTTTGCCTCCATCTTCTTTTGTAGAGCAACATCTCGTATATGACGTGGGATCGTTGGGAAGTTTATTGTTTTCTTCCCCTTCTTCATTAGGATGACACTATTTCCGTAATCGATTTGTGCCCTAGTGGTCGCGAGAAAGGGTGCCCCAAGGATTATTGGCATATTCATATCATTTCTTTCAATAATCATGAAGTCGACCGGATACAGAAATCCGGCAACGTTGACCAACACATCTTCTGCAATTCCTAACGGGTACTCATAAGAATGTTTTGCAAAGGAGAGTTTAGTACGGGTGATGGATGGCAGCTTGTCGGTTAACTGGACATAAACGGATAAAGGCATCAAATTTACGTCGGAACCTTGGTCAGCTACCGCATCCAGATACTTGAGTTTTCCAATGCTGCATGGTATTTCGAAGACCCCGTAGAATTCCTGCTTTTCCACTAACTTTTGTCTTATGAGGCACTCATACAATTGCCCTCCGGGTAATGTGTCGGATTCATCATCCGGTTCTATTCTCTTGGACTCCTTGTTGGGTAGATGAGTATGTCGATAGTTTCTCACCCAATCGTTTATGGTCTCCTTGTTTATATCGTGCTTCAAGTAATGCCTCACTTGTTGTGACATTGGCGGTTCTACCAATTGGCGCTCCTTAGAGGGCGCCTCCTTGCCTTTGTCTGCATCGCAGTTGCAGGAATTGGTGTTTCCATCATTAAGTGGGACGAGGTCAATTTTGTTAACTTCCATAGTTATGGATTTCCCTCTTCCATCATTTTCGCCCTCTTGGACGACGGAGATAGCCTTGACGAATTTAGTGTTGGGAACTCCAACGTCATTCCTCACCAACACTTTTTCAGGAGCTTTTGTATTTGTGTATTCTTTCAAAAGGTTCATCATCTCCGCCATCTTCTCTTCCATTTCCTCCTTCTGTTTGTAGACGGCTTCCTCAAATTTTGCCAACCGTTCGGAGTGTTTTGACATGTATTCCCTCATTCGAGGTTCGAATGTTGGACTAAGTTCCTGAGGTGGTGAGTTGGGTTGAGCCTGCTTATGGAAGGGTTTAGTATTTTCCCTAAGGGGTGATTCGGACAATGGTATTTGCTTAACGCTTGAGACCGAGTTAATTGTTGCTTTTTGTGGACTTAAGGGTCTCTTTTGCTTTTCCATAAGATATGCAACCCTTTTCTCAAGTTCACTAACGCTTTCCTCAGTGATTTGATTGGCAGTATCGGGCGATGAATATGTCTTGACCGCCGAGCGTACGTCGTGGGAAACTTGCCATAATTCATCATCGTCGGATGCAAGCTCATCAATGATTTCCCATGATTCCTCGGCACTTTTGTCGCGCAATCTGCCTCCGGCGGCTCGATCGATGGCACGCTTGGTGTGGTAATCAACATGGTCATAGAAGATTTGAATTTGAAGCCAGAGATTTATGCCATGATGAGGGACTTTTTGGAGTAAGTCCTTGAATCGAATCCATGCCCCGTAGAGGGTTTCGCCTCGACGTTGTTCAAACATCAAGATATCCTTCCTTAGCTTGGTAGTTCTTCCCGGTGGGAAAAACTGAGCAAGGAAACGAGTGGTGAGATCATCCCAAGAGGTGATGGATCCTGCGGGTAGATGCTCTAGCCATTGACTAGCTTGGTCCCGCAGAGAGAATTGAAAGAGACGCAGTCGGGTCGTCTCTCGAGTGGCAACATCAAGGTCTATGGAATCAACAATTTTGAGAAAGTCCTTGAGATGTTGATTAGGATCTTCGGAACGAAGTCCATGGAATGCGCATCCGCTTTGCACCAACCGGATGGTGTCGGATCGCAAGGGAGTGACATTGGCTCCTTGAGTGAGCTCAATGGTGTTTCGATAGCCATGGTGGCTAGGACGGGAGTAGTCTCCTAAGGTACGGGCTCTAGGTGGTTGTGGTGGTTGTTGTGGTGGTGGGATGTTGGGATCAAGGATATTACCATCTTCCATGATGTCGAATGGTAATGGTTACGAACAAAGAAACGAAGAAAATAAATAGACTAAAGAAAACCTAGAAAAAGAAAATAAAAATCTCACTAGAAAGGAATCTAGTGAGTAGACCTATAAAAATAAAAATTCAACCTAAACAATAACTATTCCCCGGCAGCGGCGCCAAAAACTTGATGCGTGGTTTTGCGACCTTATAACAGGTTTTACCTCTCGAGGGATCTCAAAAGGCTTACAACCCCACCAGGCAGTGTACCTGACCGATGTAGTATAGTGTAGTGGTAAGTACGGGGGATTGATCGTTCTCCACAGGGAATAGTGTCGTTAGGATTGAAAAACTACTCTAATAGGTCTAAGGGTGAGAGAAGATTCTTTTTATGTTTTTATATTTTTATGAAAGCAAGTAAAATCTCGGGTTTGAAGGAGTGGGCGGAATTAGTTGCTAGTCAACTAACCCAAATTACTACGAATGCAAATAAAATAAAATAACTGAAAATGAAAAGGTTGATGAAACTTATATGGAGAGAAATGTGTTTACTTAGATTTCCTTACTCCCTAACTATCTTTTACCGGTTGATTAGTGTGTATTAATCGCGTTGATGACGGGTGTATTCCTTAATACCAATCGTGGGGTGGCGTACGTACTTCCCTAACTCTATGAACTCCTACTTCACTCCTATGTCGAGCCGGCTAGGAAGCTCCTAACATGGGATCACTAGAATTCGCTCATGCATTAAATACAACCATAAAAACCTTAGTACGCATTGGTTCATGTTTCTTAAGACGTTCAAGCAAGTTACCGAATAGGAAGTTAGCCAGTTTTCTTAAGCCTAACATCGATGAACAATCATCCAATACAATTAATAACACACTAATAATCAATAATCAATAGTTAGGTTTCATTAGATCTAAGCAAACACAAGATAAGTCTAGCCTAGCATGTTAAACAAAAGACAAGAACAAGATAGAATCAAACAACACATAGACATATTGAATGATTAATTGATAACTTATCTTCAATGTAACATGGAAGATCTCAAGGCAAAAAGCCTTGAAAAAGCTGCTAAAATCGTCTTAGGGTTTCCTCCCAAAAGGTTACACACCATAAGTTCCACCCTAATGACAAAAAATTGCAAAACTATATATAGAGTTTAAGGGCTGACGGCGTCACGTTATAGATCCTGACGCCGTCACCTCGCCGCTTTTAGGGTTCCCGGATGGCCTTCCTGACGCCGTCCCTCTTTAGTGCTCCAAAATCCGCTCTGGCCTATCAAGGGGTGACGCCGTCAGAAATGGGCTTGACGCCGTCCCTCTTTAAGTTAAGCCGTGACGACCTTGATCACTTCAAAGGGTGACGCCGTCAGATTTTTCATGCAAAATTCTCTGGCTTATCATGAGTAATTTTCACATCCATCTCTTTTGCCAAGCCATGACGCCGTCTGGACCAATTCCTGACGCCGTCAAAGGTACTTTCCAGCGTAATTTTGAGACTTTGTCGTTTTCTTCACTTTTATGCTCCAAAAACGTCCAAAATGCTTCCTTTTCCAGATTTCTTCTCCAAAGTACCTAAAATGACAAAAGGAACGATTTAGGGCAATATTTGATCAAATAAATACGATTTAGGGCTTAAATGACCCCCTAAAAGCGGTACACTTTTCGCTTCATCATTGGATTTGTTTTCTAAAAACTCCACATGTAGATTTTCTTCTACTATTTCTTTTCTTGTGTTGTAAACTCTAAAAGCTTTGCTATTAAGAGAATAACCAACAAAGAATCCTTCATCTGCCTTACCATCGAATTTTCCTAAATGGTCTAAGGTATTGAGAATTGTCACATGACATCCAAAAGGTCTAAGAAATCCTATTGCAGGAGTTCTACCATTAAAAAGTTCATATGATGTCTTATTGTGAGGCTGCACAACTAAAACTCTATTTTGAACATAGCAAGCAGTGTTGACTGCCTCTGCCCAAAAATTTATAGGTAGCTTAGAATCAGCTAACATTGTTCTAGCAGCTTCAATTAGTGTTCTATTCTTTCTTTCAGCTACACCATTCTGTTGTGGTGTTCTAGCAACACTAAATTCTCTCTTAATACCTTTTTCTTTGCAGAAGTCATCCATAACTCTATTCTTAAACTCTGTCCCATTATCACATCTAATGACTTTCACTTTCTTGCTTACTTGGTTTTCTATCTGTGTAATGAAGTCCTTAAGGATGCTTGATGTCTCATCCTTAGTGGCTAAAAAGAAAACCCATGTAAATCTACTATAGTCATCAGTAATAACTAGACAATATCTCTTATGCATTATGCTTATTACTGAAACAGGTCCAAATAAGTCCATATGTAGCATAAACAAAGACTGATTGATAGAGTTAAAAATCTTGGGCTTACAAGTGGCTTTGTGTTGTTTGCCTTTTAGACAAGCAATGCATGTTTGATCATTTTCAAATCTTTTGTGAGGTAAACCTCTTACCAAACCATTCTTAACAATTTTATTTATGGTTTTGAAATTAATATGACCAAGCCTTCTATGCCATTTCATTGATTCATCCAATGTGGCCTTTGCAACAAGACAAGTTAAATTCTTTTTAGGAATAATATTCTTCATGTCTACACTGTACATGTTGCCCTTTCTAGGAATTCTAAGAAGTACTTGACTTTCATCAGGCATCTTAAAATCAGGAGAAAGTGAAAGACATTCAGTCTCACAGAAAAGAACATTATTCTTTTTGTCACACATTTGTGAGACACTAAAAAGATTATAATTTAGTTCTTTTACATAGTACACATCTTCAAAATCTAAATTTCCGGTTTTGATTGTACCTTTACCAGAAATTTTGCCATGAACACCCCCTCCAAAGGTAACATATCCTCCATTGAAAGCTTCAAAATCTGAGAGATAAGACATGTTGCTTGTCATGTGCCTTGAACATCCACTATCTGAGTATCCTTGATCCTCTTCCTGATCATTTGAATGTTCCTGCACATAAATAAGAGTGTTAGTTTCTTTTGGGGATCCAAGTCAGTTCTTTTACATAGTACACATCTTCAAAATCTAAATTTCCGGTTTTGATTGTACCTTTACCAGAAATTTTGCCACGAACACCCCCTCCAAAGGTAACATATCCTCCATTGAAAGCTTCAAAATCTGAGAGATAAGACATGTTGCCTGTCATGTGCCTTGAACATCCACTATCTGAGTATCCTTGATCCTCTTCCTGATCATTTGAATGTTCCTGCACACAAATAAGAGTGTTAGTTGATGCAACATTGGATTTGAGAATCCAACATGCTGAGGCCTTAACAGCATTTGCCTTATTTCCCTTAGCAGCAGAATGAACCACACGCTTAGCAGCAGAATCTGCTAACTTTGTAGTTCTACCCTTTGGTTTCCAAACTTGTTTTTGGACCACTGCTTTTGTTTGAATGGGCCTTAGAACAGTTGTTGGTGCATGTTTGAAAAATGTTTTTGCACCCTTAGCTGTTGATTTTGGGTTAATAGTCATAAATGGTCGAGCAGCAGGAACAAATTTTCTAGCAGCAGGATCATTTGGTCTATCAGCAGGATCAGATTTTGAGATAGACTTGTTTTTGACTACTCTGGGTTTGATTTCTTAGAACTAGAGTGAAAGTGAGATTTAGGTGTTTGCCTTTTGAGGTTCACTCTATGGTTTTCATACCCAGATACCTATTGGTTGCAGAAAGCTGCAAGATGGTCAAAACTACCACATGTGTAACAAGCTTTGTTATAAAAAGAAAAGTCATCACCTTATTGGTTAGACTTGAGGTTGTTCCAATTCCTTTGGTTACCTCTGGGCTCGTTGGTGGTTCTATATTGCTCACAATATCTAACTGGTTGCCTAACATGCTTAATGTTTGATTTAGGCCTATCAGTATTGTGTTTGACTACCTTAGGAACACTTGTTCCTACTTTCTTAACCAAAACAGGTTTAGACATAACCTGATCTTCTTCATCATCATCACTATCAGTTGTACAATCTTCAACAACTATAGTTTCTCCTTTCTTAGCAAAGGACACCTTGTCCTGATAAAGTAAAGTTTTATCAAAACTTTTACTTATCTTTGCTACCTTAAGGCTCTTACTAGCCTTAGAACCATATTCCATGATTGGTTCTTGAAACTCAGCTAAACCTGTATGTGCTAGGTCAACACCTGGAGGTGAAGGAACACCTCTATATGGTGGGGGGACAGTTTTGTAACCTACACCTGAATTAGCTTTATCAATTACCTGAGCTTCCCAAATCTTATTCATTCCTTCTGAGGCATGTGCTAGAGTATCTATAGTTACCTTAACATTTTCTTTTTCAGTTTTGACTTCAGATAACTGTCTACTTTGATCATTAAGTAATTCATCTCTGAATGCTATTCCTCTTTTTAAAGCATTTAAGTCATCAGTAAACGTAGATTCATTCTTTTTATAATGTTGAATATGTTTTTCTAGAACTCCTACACATCTCTTATGATTAGCTAAATTATGAAGGGCATCAATTAGCTCTTCTCTAAAAGCATCAAATCTCTTTTTAATGTCTTCATAATTTTTAAGATTAGGACATGAATTAGTACAAGTAGGAATGGTATCTACCTCTGATTCAGAAGAAGCCATTAGAGCAAATTCAGTAGCCATAAGAGCAGCATTTGGTGGTGCATCCTCTTCAGTAGCCATAGAGCTCCAATCATATCCAATACCATCAATAGCTAGCATAGCCTTTGGCTCTTCCACGAGTACTTCCTTATTCCTCTCTTGTTTATACCAAGTGTTCCTATTATCCTGCTTCCTTGGGCTTCTACATTCTTTAGAAAAATGTCCCAACCTATGACAGTTAAAACATTCCACTTTCTTCTTATCGAACCCAGCAGTATCATTACCATTTATGGTAATTTGCTTTCTAGTTTTATGCCAAAACTTTTTAGCCCTCATGCTAAGTAAAGCAACTTGCCACTTAATATCCATCTCTTCCAAATCATCACCATCTACCTGCTCAAGGTCTTCATGATTTAGAGGAGAACCACTAGCTTGACTGGTTATAAAGGCATAAAATGTTGGATCTCCAAGTCCAGCAATATCCTTTTGTAAACTAGTAGAAGGACCACCATAAGTAACATTAGAAACACTTTCAACTTCATCTACCTCTTCTGAATGACTAACACTAGGAACTGATAAGAGTGCAGCATTTCCAGAACTAGTACCATAATTTCCACCTCTCTTTAGACTTTGTTCAACAATTTTGAAGTTGTTGAACAAATCATTGAGCTTCATTGTTTCAATTTCTGGTTTGTTCATCCAGACAATAACATGAGTATGGAAATCAACAGGTAGACTTTTCAAGAACTTCATGTTGAGATCTTCCTTCTCAGTCTCAACACCCAACACAGCTAACTAACTGACAAGCTTGTGTAGTCTCGAAAATAGTTTATCAAGAGACACATTACTAAAAGCAGTAAAGTTTTCAAATTGGTGCTTTAGTAAAGTCTTCTGTGTCTTTTTGGTAGTTTCATTACCACCAAACCATGCACAAATCTCTTCAAAAAGAGTTTTTGCATCAAGATATTTGCTAAAAGATAGCATCTGCTCACCAGGAATGGTCATAAGCAACAAGTTTCTTGCTTTCTGATCATTTCTCTTTTGTATCTTTTCATCATTGGAAACTGGTCCAGTATTTCTTTTTCTAACTGTCTTCCCTTCAACAAGAACATTTGAATAGCCTAAAGTGAAGGAATCACCATACTGAATTATGTCCCAAAGAGCATAATCTTGAACCATAAAATATTGCTCAACTCTCATCCTCCATAACTCAAACTCATTCGGTTTGATCATGGGCAACTTTGCAGCAACATTTGTTTGAACATCTTGTACATCCATTTCTTGTTTCTTCTAAAAACAACAATATCAGCCTGAGCTCTGATACCACTTGCTAGGATCCTGGACACACGATTAAGGTGGTTAAACCTTGTAACTTTGTGTGTATGATATGTTGTGTTAAAATGATTAAGTGCGTGGAATTCACTTAACCAAACTTAGAAGGTTGTGTATGTTATGGAAATGGAATTGTTATGTTTGTTAGTTAGCAATGAACACATAAAGATTATCACCAAACGATTCAATATTATTAAAGATAATAATACGAGTGATCTTGAACTATCACTAGGGTTACAACCTTGAATCTTAAGTTTTTCTAACTTGTGATGTTTTTGTGTTTGTTCTTATCTAACAGTTATATGTTCTTGCAATAACACATATGCATGAACACTTTTTCTAACTCTATTTGTATGTTCTGACTAACACTAATATCACAACTAAGATCTCTTTTATAGTCAAAAGATCTTTACATATTGCTTAAAGTCTTGGCCGAATTACTTTGTTAACTTATCCTTTTGTGTCAGTACATAAGATACACCATGGATCTATGTATACAACTTGTTAACTAAGCACATGAGGTAAGATATTATCTACCGTATATTGTTGACCAAAATACAATAAATATCTTTTCGATCTTATCCACTCATCAGCAGAATGTTCACTATTAGCAGCAACGAGTTATAGCTATCAGCAGGAACAAGTATCATTATCAGCAGAATCAATCAGCAGAATGCTAAGCCTATCAGCAGAGTCATTTATCACTATCAGCAGAGTGAAATGTTCTATCAGCAGGAACAACATTAACAGCAGAAACCATTTGCACTAGCAGCATAATTACACTTAGAGTATTTCTTGGATTAGAACCCGATATTAGACATCTTGAATATTTAATTCCCAACAATATTAGAATAGGAGAAGATTAGAAGAGATAGAGAGAGAGATGGTCACTTCTTAGAGATTAGATTAAGAGAGAAAGAATGAGAGATACAAGATGAGAATACCCCTAGAAGCAACACCCTCCAAGTAAGGAGGGGATGGGTATTTATCGTCTTCTAGACTTGGGTGGGCTTGGGCTTGAGATGGGCTTATACAAGGATTACATGAACATAACATTTAACTAACAAGCTTAAGCCCAAGCCCGTTGATTAAACTAACTAACTCAAACAACGACACACTTAATTAAACTATTACAATGAAAAATGACCATCACTTTAAAATAAATCCTAACAACGTGGATCATCTGGATCAGTTAAAGGCGCTAGCAGGTTTAGCTAGTTGGTTTTTCCCAGGAAGTTTGATTATATTCACATGTAAAGATAAACAGTTGCTAAGTAGTCACAAAGTGGGTGAAATCCATGAGATGGACTTTCTAGATAAGGAGGAATCTTTAGAGCTATTTAGTTCCTATGCCTTTGAGGATAAACATCTTTCTACAGACTTCCAAGAACTTGCTGAAAAAGCTGTGAAGTATGTGCAGGGTCACCCTCTGGCTCTCATAATTTTGGGTTCTTTTTTGTACAGAAAAATTGTGTGTCAGTGGGTTAGTGAACTGGAAAGGGTTAAAGAACATCCAATTGAAGAAATACAACAAGTTCTCCGTTTAAGTTATGATGGGCTAAACCTGCAGCAAAAAAATATCTTACTTGATATTGCATGTTTATTCATTGGAGAAAACAGTGATTTTGTAGCAAGCGTACTAGATGGTTGTAACTTTTTCGCATATACAAATATGAAAGTTCTAGTTGATAAGTCATTAATCACGATCTCTAGCAATATGTCACTTCAAATGCATGACTTGATTCAAGTAATGGCAAGGGAGATTGTTCGTGAAGAATCTATCATGCCTGGGAAACCGAGAAGATTGTTGATTTCATCTAACGTTTACAACATATCGGGTCAAAGTAAGGTAAAAAGTGGCATATGATTCTTTTCCTTTATATCTATAGCTATATACTTTATATAAAAGGTGTATCCCTTTTCTTGAATCTTGAATTCTTGAAATTCTTGAAAACTTAAAATTTAATGTAACGTATATATGGAACTTTACTACATAACAAACACTAGACGAAATTATCTTTACTACAAAACAAACACTAGACGAAATTATGGCAACTGATAAATGTAGCAATATTAATAATTTACTACAACTTGATCTAATATCTATACTATACTACTTATAATGCATGCATAAATTTTTCTTTAACTTAAAGTTATTAAATTTGAGATTAATGTGTAAACCGTATAATATTATTTTTCGTTTGTAACCCATAAACCATTTTCTCGGAATGACTACAAATTGAACTCATAAAGTATAATTATTTGCCGCTATACACCGTCGCTTTGCGCGGGTATTTGTCTAGTATGAAAGTATAAGCAATTGTACATGTCACTGTTTTTAATTCAAGTTACATGTTTTTGTTTTTCGAGGTGGCAAGAACTGAAGAAGTTGAAGTTCTAGTCCTATCATTAGAGAAATTTAGTCAAAGCGTACACATAGATGCTAATGATTTTACACATATGAAAAAGTTGCGGATCCTGAAAATCTATCAAGAGGAAAAAGTTTTTGAGCAGAAACTTGAATTGAAGGACCACAATGTGTTCTTCTCAGGAAATTTATATTATTTGTCCAATGAGCTAAGCTTGTTTTATTGGCATGGATTCCCTTGCAAGTAATTACCTTTAGATTTCTATCCAGAAAAAATTGTGGCCATTGACCTGTCTTACAGCAACATAAAACATTTTTGGACAACACCTAAGGTATTTCCTTGTACACACATGTTTTCCTGTTTGATACCTAATGATCCGAAAACTTACCTTCTTCTTCTTTTTCTATCGATGTTAGTGCTTTAGAAGGTTGAAAGTAATGAAGCTAAGGTACTGTTCACTGTTGTAACCTAATAACCACCCCTGACTTCTCGGAGATTACAAATCTCGAAGAGCTAAGTCTTGAAGGTTGTGTGAATTTGGTTAGCGTTCATCCCTCAATTCGATTGCTCAAGAGGCTTGTTGTGTTAAATCTGTCAGACTGCAAACGGCTTCCGAATTTTCCATGTAGAGTGGAAATGGATTCTCTTCATGTTGACAGAACTGCAACTACATAATCATTGTCATGCAGTGGCCAAGGGAGGATTCAACCTATATCATTTTCATTGACAGGTTTACATATGTTAACGTCTCTGAATTTCAGCTACTGTAATTTATTAGAAGTGCCTGAGGGCATTGGTGGCTTACCATGTCTACAACTTCTAAACTTGAAAGGGAACGATTTTAGTTGCTTGCCTGGAAGTTTCAGTCAACTTTCTCATCTTGAAATACTGTCACATTTCGCATTTTCGGGTTTTTACTATGCACGGGTTTGCATTATTTCAATTAACGTATGGTTAATTATTAAACGTTACCACTCAGTCATTACTACGAATAATCTAACCGATACTCCCGACTATGATCCTAATATAGTTTCATGCTAATTTTAATGATATAAAATTTATATTATTAATTTACCCGGTGTTTTGAAACCTTTTGCTATATTTTACGTTAAGAGCTTATAACTCCGTCGTTTTACGATATTTCATCACGATCACTATTTTAACACCCGATTCTTATCAGTAACATGATTTCATAATTTTCACGACTTCGTCGTATTTTATTTTTATTCGTCACGTTTTATTTTTAGTTAACCCGGTACCCGATAACACCGAAATTATACACTAAACTAACTAAATCCTACTCTAAAATATCTTATAAGCCAAGAATACCATTTTACCACCTCCTAAAAACCTTGTGCCGCCCCTTATATTACATATACTTGGCCTAATGAGTTAAAATCCTTAAATGCACAAATTAGTGTAAAAACTAGTTTATTTCATAACACATTTTAACTAGCAAAATTTCACAAACACTCTCTTCCTCTCTATCCCTAACCCACGGCCACAAATCAAGAACAAAGGAGATTCAACATTTTTTTTGAAGATCAAGTTATATTCTAGTCCCAAATACCTTCCTTGTTAGAGTTTTGCAATAAAAACTCCAAGGTTGTGGTCATTTTTCATCCTAGTTCACCAATCATCAAGTAAGCTCAAGAACACCATTTTTGATCATTTCATACTTCCTTTGTTCTTATATTGTTGTATCTCCTAGTTATTTTGAGAGCTATCCATGCAAAACTTATGTTATATATACCACTTGTTTTATTTTTCACTAAAACTATCTCAAACATTAGATCTGTACGTTTTATTAACATCCCCGCGAAGCCCATTATTTTTAGTGATGTTTAGGACCCATGACACCCTAAGAAGGTGTATGGTAGGATGTGTGTATTTGTGGAGTTGTTTTGACGTAGTTTGATCAAGCCGCGAACCAAGAAAATGAGTTTCTAACGTATATATATACCTGCTGTCCAAAAATACAAACTCTGGAAAAATCAGTAAACATGGCATTATTTTAGCTTTCATATTTAGAAAGTACTCTCAAACACGAAAACGTGGGCGTTTGAATCACTAAAAACCGAGTTATAACGAAAGAGATACGAAGTTTTAAAGTTAGGCGACAAAAACTATTATTTTCAGAAAATACGTGCTATTGGCCGAACTTCAGGGGACAGAACGAGGCGTTAGCCGTAGTCTAGCTGAGCCGAGCCACTGAAAATATGTTAGTTCATGTTATGACGAACGCGTGGATATAAAGAACATTGAAAACGGACTTGTAACGACCGAGATATGAATTTTTGAAAAGCCGACTAACAACACTTATTTTGACAGCCTCACTATAACTCAAATATTTTATAAGTGTAAACAGTTTTTGCGAGGCACCATCTTACGAGCCATTTTCCCGTTGAGCGAGTCGGTTTGGGCCATAAATTCCTTCAGGTGAAACGAAGTATACCCGGCCTACTTTCCAAATCAATCAACCGTTTGTTGATCGGACTTATAACGAGAAAGATATGATTTTTCTAGTTTCCCAGAAAAACAACCATTATATGAAAATAAAAAGTGTAAAACTAGCAAGTCGCCAAGTTGATGACCGATTATCTACATGATCGAGACGCGTATGATCAAAAGTCAAAGGAGACGGCTGAGAGATTATGTTACAAGGATTTCAAAAACGTCAAGTTCTATTACTAACTCTCAACTTACAATATTTTACGACTAGTTTTGCGAGGCCGTTTGGTCATATTTTCACAAGTTGTAAAAGTGATATTTTGCGACGAAACTATTATATTTGACGATAGAACAACAAATAGGGATCGTGGAGTAACGTTTCAACATTTTTACACGAAATATAGTATATGACTTTCCGAGATGTCAAAAATGTAGTTTTCGACGATAAACATTATTTTCAAAACCAACGAGTGGTATCGTTAACATACGTAAATGCATGAGTAGAAGCATTTCATTTACTTATATTAGATCATATCATTCATAATAGGTCGCGGTTAGAGACCGAGCCTCATTTTCATCATATACATTGTGATCATTGTGCTATCATATTAGGTGAGTTTCATAGCCCCACTCTTATTCTTTAATAATTGTTTTAAACTCTTTGGGGGAGATACATGCTTAAACTATTTGCGTACGTACATGATTGTGTTAAACTTACTTGCGTTACTCTTGAAAGTATTTCGCGGACCTAAGTATCAAACACTTGGGGTAGCTGTACATAAGTCTCCTCGTGAGCAGCATTGATAAGTCTCCTAGTGAGCAGCATTGATAAGTCTCCTCGTGAGCAGCATTGATAAGTCTCCTTGTGAGCAGCATTGATAAGTCTCCTCGTGAGCAGCATTGATAAGTCTCCTCGTGAGCAGCATTGATAAGTCTCCTTGTGAGCAGCATTGATAAGTCTCCTCGTGAGCAGCATTGATAAGTCTCCTCGTGAGCAGCATTGATAAGTCTCCTCGTGAGCAGCATTGATAAGTCTCCTTGTGAGCAGCATTGATAAGTCTCCTCGTGAGCAGCATTGATAAGTCTCCTAGTGAGCAGCATAAGGTCTATTAGTGATATAGAACGCATATCGTATACTTACATGTCTTACTCAAGCTATATTTTAGCAGTGGGTTGTAAACACACAGGTTGCAAGTGTTGTTATGGGCGGGATTTGCAACTGAGTGGATTTACAATGCCTTTGCTGGGAAAATCTTTATTCGAATACTTTACTTGTTAAACAAACTCTATGAACTCACCAACCTCGTGTTGACACTTTAGCATGTATTTTCAGGAACTAAGCAATAGCACGCTACTGGAGGCTTTTGGCAGGGCATGGCATGGTCATAGAAGACTCTGATAAAACATTTGGGACCGCTTAACTTATTTTATGGGCCTACTTCCGTACCACTTTTCATAATGTAAATTTAACACTCTGATTTCTCAAATATATTCTAAATGATTGTGAAAAACCGTTCTTTGTACTTGCGTTGCGATACCAATTGAGTTGCACCCTAGCGATACGTAAGCTTCCGCTAGACCCGATTTTGGGGGTGTGACAGATTGGTATCAGAGCCTAGGCTATAGAGAATTGGGTAATTTTAAAACCTAAACTATAGCTACTTTTACAAAAACTTAACCCTATGACCGCCACGTGCCTGCCTGCTAAGCTGATGCCTCATTTGTGGTTTGTTGCTGACATATTTAATGAGATTTGTATCTTATTGCCAGATAGATTATACTCACTTATTCTCGTTGATTACTATGATTGTCTTACATATAAGGGTGCATACATATCATGCACGTCACAGCGTTACACCTCTTCCTTACGTAGTTTATCATTCGACCTCAAGCCTGATCACATGCCTTAGTCATTTGAACCACCCTTTGCATGTGAAGGACATAGTATTTTTATAACTAAGCTGAGTATTTCAAAATTCATTGAACCTCGGTGGAATATAGACTGGTCATCTATATTCGACCCAGGACAGTGGGACATAGCCTGACCACATATGTTCGACTCAGAGATGAATTTTGCAATACTGAGAGTAGTTATAATGGAATTATGTCCGGATTGATTTGATCGGTGTAAGCAATTCCAATATCGAGCCAATCTTTCAAAAGACCTCATTTTAGGATGTAGAGAATTGGGTAATTTTAAAACCTAAACTATAGCTACTTTTACGAAAACTTAACCCTATGACCGCCACGTGCCTGCCTGCTAAGCTGATGCCTCATTTGTGGTTTGTTGCTGACATATTTAATGAGATTTGTATCTTATTGCCAGATAGATTATACTCACTTATTCTCGTTGATTACTATGATTGTCTTACATATAAGGGTGCATACATATCATGCACGTCACAGCGTTACACCTCTTCCTTACGTAGTTTATTATTCGACCTCAAGCCTGATCACATGCCTTAGTCATTTGAACCACCCTTTGCATGTGAAGGACATAGTATTTTTATAACTAAGCTGAGTATTTCAAAATTCATTGAACCTCGGTGGAATATAGACTGGTCATCTATATTCGACCCGGGACAGTGGGACATAGCCTGACCACATATGTTCGACTCAGAGATGAATTTTGCAATACTGAGAGTAGTTATAATGGAATTATGTCCGGATTGATTTGATCGGTGTAAGCAATTCCAATATCGAGCCAATCTTTCAAAAGACCTCATTTCAGGATGTTGAATCCATTCTTTCAGACAACTTGTTTCCTAGCTTGATTTAGTGACAGTTCTTGTTTGATGAGTTGCGAAAATCAAGCTAAGAGTCAAATTGTTACCCGAGCCGATTCAGTTTAATCTCATGACAGTTCTTGTTTGATGAGTTGTGAGATTAAATTTGAATCGACAACCTCAAACCGATTTAGCCTAATCCCATGACAGTTCTTGTTTGATGAGTTGTGGGATTAAGTAAAAATCGGTTACCTAGAGGTCTTTTGGGGACTACGCTCGATAATGGGAAAGTTTACCCCCATCAAACCCGACCATGAGAACATACGTACGTAGAACGAGCGAGCTAAATTCAGGGACTGAATTCCTCTAACGGGTGGAGACTGTCACAATTCGCATTTTCGGGTTTTTACTATGCACGGGTTTGCATTATTTCAATTAACGTATGGTTAATTATTAAACGTTACCACTCAGTCATTACTACGAATAATCTAACCGATACTCCCGACTATGATCCTAATATAGTTTCATGCTAATTTTAATGATATAAAATTTATATTATTAATTTACCCGGTGTTTTGAAACCTTTTGCTATATTTTACGTTAAGAGCTTATAACTCCGTCGTTTTACGATATTTCATCACGATCACTATTTTAACACCCGATTCTTATCAGTAACATGATTTCATAATTTTCACGACTTCGTCGTATTTTATTTTTATTCGTCACGTTTTATTTTCAGTTAACCCGGTACCCGATAACACCGAAATTATACACTAAACTAACTAAATCCTACTCTAAAATATCTTATAAGCCAAGAATACCATTTTACCACCTCCTAAAAACCTTGTGCCGCCCCTTATATTACATATACTTGGCCTAATGAGTTAAAATCCTTAAATGCACAAATTAGTGTAAAAACTAGTTTATTTCATAACACATTTTAACTAGCAAAATTTCACAAACACTCTCTTCCTCTCTATCCCTAACCCACGGCCACAAATCAAGAACAAAGGAGATTCAACATTTTTTTTGAAGATCAAGTTATATTCTAGTCCCAAATACCTTCCTTGTTAGAGTTTTGCAATAAAAACTCCAAGGTTGTGGTCATTTTTCATCCTAGTTCACCAATCATCAAGTAAGCTCAAGAACACCATTTTTGATCATTTCATACTTCCTTTGTTCTTATATTGTTGTATCTCCTAGTTATTTTGAGAGCTATCCATGCAAAACTTATGTTATATATACCACTTGTTTTATTTTTCACTAAAACTATCTCAAACATTAGATCTGTACGTTTTATTAACATCCCCGCGAAGCCCATTATTTTTAGTGATGTTTAGGACCCATGACACCCTAAGAAGGTGTATGGTAGGATGTGTGTATTTGTGGAGTTGTTTTGACGTAGTTTGATCAAGCCGCGAACCAAGAAAACGAGTTTCTAACGTATATATATACCTGCTGTCCAAAAATACAAACTCTGGAAAAATCAGTAAACATGGCGTTATTTTAGCTTTCATATTTAGAAAGTACTCTCAAACACGAAAACGTGGGCGTTTGAATCACTAAAAACCGAGTTATAACGAAAGAGATACGAAGTTTTAAAGTTAGGCGACAAAAACTATTATTTTCAGAAAATACGTGCTGTTGGCCGAACTTCAGGGGACAGAACGAGGCGTTAGCCGTAGTCTAGCTGAGCCGAGCCACTGAAAATATGTTAGTTCATGTTATGACAAACGCGTGGATATAAAGAACGTTGAAAACGGACTTGTAACGACCGAGATATGAATTTTTGAAAAGCCGACTAACAACACTTATTTTGACAGCCTCACTATAACTCAAATATTTTCTAAGTGTAAACAGTTTTTGCGAGGCACCATCTTACGAGCCATTTTCCCGTTGCGCGAGTCGGTTTGGGCCATAAATTCCTTCAGGTGAAACGAAGTATACCCGGCCTACTTTCCAAATCAATCAACCGTTTGTTGATCGGACTTATAACGAGAAAGATATGATTTTTCTAGTTTCCCAGAAAAACAACCGTTATATGAAAATAAAAAGTGTAAAACTAGCAAGTCGCCAAGTTGATGACCGATTATCTACATGATCGAGACGCGTATGATCAAAAGTCAAAGGAGACGGCTGAGAGATTATGTTACAAGGATTTCAAAAACGTCAAGTTCTATTACTAACTCTCAACGTACAATATTTTACGACTAGTTTTGCGAGGCCGTTTGGTCATATTTTCACAAGTTGTAAAAGTGATATTTTGCGACGAAACTATTATATTTGACGATAGAACAACAAATAGGGATCGTGGAGTAACGTTTCAACATTTTTACACGAAATATAGTATATGACTTGCCGAAATGTCAAAAATGTAGTTTTCGACGATAAACATTATTTTCAAAACCAACGAGTGGTATCGTTAACATACGTAAATGCATGAGTAGAAGCATTTCATTTACTTATATTAGATCATATCATTCATAATAGGTCGCGGTTAGAGACTGAGCCTCATTTTCATCATATACATTGTGATCATTGTGCTATCATATCAGGTGAGTTTCATAGCCCCACTCTTATTCTTTAATAATTGTTTTAAACTCTTTGGGGGAGATACATGCTTAAACTATTTGCGTACGTACATGATTGTGTTAAACTTACTTGCGTTACTCTTGAAAGCATTTCGCGGACCTAAGTATCAAACACTTGGGGTAGCCGTACATAAGTCTCCTCGTGAGCAGCATTGATAAGTCTCCTAGTGAGCAGCATTGATAAGTCTCCTCGTGAGCAGCATTGATAAGTCTCCTTGTGAGCAGCATTGATAAGTCTCCTCGTGAGCAGCATTGATAAGTCTCCTTGTGAGCAGCATTGATAAGTCTCCTCGTGAGCAGCATTGATAAGTCTCCTAGTGAGCAGCATAAGGTCTATTAGTGATATAGAACGCATATCGTATACTTACATATCTTACTCAAGCTATATTTTAGCAGTGGGTTGTAAACACACAGGTTGCAAGTGTTGTTATGGGCGGGATTTGCAACTGAGTGGATTTACAATGCCTTTGCTGGGAAAATCTTTATTCGAATACTTTACTTGTTAAACAAACTCTATGAACTCACCAACCTCGTGTTGACACTTTAGCATGTATTTTCAGGAACTAAGCAATAGCACGCTACTGGAGGCTTTTGGCAGGGCATGGCATGGTCATAGAAGACTTTGATAAAACATTTGGGACCGCTTAACTTATTTTATGGGCCTACTTCCGCACCACTTTTCATAATGTAAATTTAACACTCTGATTTCTCAAATATATTCTAAATGATTGTGAAAAACCGTTCTTTGTACTTGCGTTGCGATACCAATTGAGTTGCACCCCAGCGATACGTAAGCTTCCGCTGGACCCGATTTTGGGGCTGTGACAAATACTTAATCCTTATGATTGCAAGAAGCTGGAAGTGTTTCCTGAACTTCCACCTAGGGTATGGAATATTATTGCATCTAATTGCACCTCATTAAGAGAAGTGTCGACATCATCTAAAGACCCATCCTGGTGCAGGTTTAATGCTTTCAGAAATTGTCCAAAGCTGTTTAAGAATGTTACCATTGATAGTGAGGGCTCTATATCGAAGACTCAATGTCTTGACTCATCTATAACTTCTAAAGGCTTTATACACCAGCTTTCTGCTTTCCTTGAGTATGTGGGTTTCCAGAGACTAACAGATGTAAATTCTTCTCGCAAGACACTGGATTTTTATATTTAAATATAGTATATCGTGGGAATAACATTCCAGAGTGGTTTACAATCAGAAGTGCTGAAAATCATGTAAAGGTTGAATTACCATCAGATTGGTGCTTTAATAAATTTAGGGGATATGAAACTTGTGTTGTTTTCAAGTGCAAAAAGCCTCACAAATTTAAAGGATACTCTGGAAAGAACTTTGATGGAGCTTCAATAAGTTTAGGGGATATGAATCGACAATTCATATATGATATGGAGGAGATTTGGAAGGATGAAGTGATAGGAATCCATGAGTCATATACGATATGGTTGCATTATACGAAGGACACACGGGGATGGAAAGAAGCAAAGAATTTTGTTACATCTTGTTTCGAAGAAAATAATGAAGATGTTGAGGTGAAGGAGGGTGGTGTAAGACTAATTTGTGATGAAGATATACAGCAAGAAAGAGATGTAAGTATCCTCCAAGGCCTCCCAACTCCAACACAACATAGTGGTTTCTTGAGCCTAGTCGGGCCTTATACGGAGTAATATTTATGGTACTTCCTGGTTGTGGTAGTCCATGTGACTTTCTTTTATAAATGAGTTTTTCATGTAACATAGACCAACTGTTTTGAAATGTGCAGGACAAATCGCTTACTATTCTATTGGCAAGTTATTTGGTAGCTATTACTCATCAACTTGTTTGTTTCGTTTCCATAGCTACTTAGAGCACCAGGTGCATTATATTCTGCGTTATGGCCTATGGCGCAAGCTACCTTACCGGTGCTCGCGTTATGGGCGTCAGCGCCATCCCCACCACTGTGTTATAAGATTCTTTATTTGTGTAACATTTAAATCAGAGCCGTCATTAAGGGTGGGCGAGGTGGGCGATCATCAGGGCATAAAAAGTTTAGGGGCTCCAAAATTTGTCTCGTTACCAACTATATACATGTACGCATATTTTTTTCTTGACTAATAAAACAATTAGTTGAGGAGGTATATCAAATAGGTCACTTGAAGAACTTTCTAAATAGTTAATTTGCATTATATTATATAAAACGCAACATTTATTTATATAACCTTAGTTTTTGAAGCATCATTATCGATTTTCGTCCAGGACCCTTAAAAACTCGGAGACGGCCCTGATTTGAATATGTAATGCGCAAAAAAACAAAATATAGCAGTTGGGTTTAAAAGAATACCCCAATTTTCAAAAACTCTAACCTTTTAAAATCATATAAATGTTACTACCTCTTTCCCATATTAAATGTTCACTTTGACTTTTTGCAGTCTTTTTTGTTCAACTTTGACTTTAAATTCTATTATTTGTATTATATAATACTTTATGCAAATATGTATGAAAGAATTGGGTTTTAAATGTATTTTCATTGGTATAATTTTCAGCAAGTATTATATAGCACAAACAAAAATATTTGCGGTCAAAGTTGAATAAGAGAGACTCAAAAAAGTTAAAGTGGACATTTAATATGGGACGGAGGGAGTATAATATGTTGGAAATTTAGTTCAATTGATGGATATGATCATACTTGGAAATGGGTTTGGAGGTACGGAGTGTACACCCATTAAGTCCCTGATTACCCTGACTCTGATAGTGGTTGGAAGTAACTCATCAGAAGATTCAATCCTTCACAAAGTTACTACTGTTAGTACTAAGTTAGTACTGCTGGAGCAGAGTTACTACTGCTAGTACTAAATTAGTACTGCTGGAGCAGAGTTACTACTGCTAGTACTAAGTTAGTACTGCTGGAGTTAGTACTGCTGGAATGAGTATGTAACTACTCTGACCTATTCAAGTGGCAGTTAAAACTGCATTTATGACCATGTTTAGTTGGTTATGTAACCACTATTGGCTATAATGGAGATAATTATGAGGCGATTAATGGGCCGATTAATCATCATAATTCCATTTGACTAGCTATGAGTATTCTCCTATAATTTGGAAGACCAAATCATGCATGAGTGTAATGAAAACAGAAAATATAAACACTTGGATGCGCAAGGGTTATTGATTTGTGCCTAATTCAATAACAAACATTTGGTCTTATCCCAAGTAGATATTTGTGATACCTAGGCAATAGGGTCGAATAGTTTACTTTGTAAAGTGATAACACGATTCCAAGTGATATCCGGTAACCATTCATTGGTACGTAGTTAGGTCATTGATTATCTTCACCCTGTTCTGGGCTTATCACCACCAACAATCAAAGTAAACTATTTTGTGATAATCAATGGCTGCTGTTGCTATGAAACACATGGCTTCAAACTTTGTTAAGCTTGATAAGTTTGAAGGGGTGGACTTCAGGAGATAGCAGAAGAAGATGCACTTCTTACTTTCAGGCATGAGTATGGTGTATGTTCTGAGCACTCTTATTCCTGATGATGGGGATGATGCTATTGTGGAACAAATGAGGAAGAGTAGCAAATGGGAGAATGATGATTACATTTGCAGAGGTTTAATCCTCAATGGTATGTCTGATTCTCTCTTTGATATTTATCAGAATGTTGAATCTTCCAAAGAACTATGGGATTCCTTGGATGCCAAATATATGGCTGAGGATGCATCAAGTAAGAAGTTTCTTGTAAGTAATTTCACAAATTACAAAATGACCGATTCAAGACCAGTTATGAAACAATACAATGAACTTCTTGGTATACACAACATAAAATGAACATAGATGAGGCTATTTCAGTTTCTTGTATCATTGACAAACTACCTCCCACAGGATAATGACAAGCCAAAGAGTAGCAATGCTACTGGTGCATCTGTTGTCAATATGGTGGAACATAACAACTCCACCAGGTACAATGACAACAAGGGCAAACGTAAACATCATGATAACACAAGGGCTGACCCTAACAAGAAGGCAACACCTACTTGTTGGAAATGTGGCAAAACTGGTCACATTAAAAGGGATTGCAAAGGTGTTAAGGTTGGTGGTAAAGCCAATGGTTCAGGCACTAGTGGTTCAGGGAGTGGTGGTTCTGCCAACTCACTTAAAGGTCAGAATATGTTTAATAAATCCTTTCATATTTATTATGTTACATACGTATCTGAATCTAACTATGTGCAGGATGATGATGTTGCGTGGTGGGTTGACTCTGGAGCAACTGTTCATGTATGCAAAGATAGACGCTGGTTCAAGACTTACGAGTCACTGACTGATGGTTCTATTCTTCACATGGGAAATGAGTCAACAGCCCTGGTGCATGGTCGTGGTTGTGTAGATCTTAGTTTTAGTTCTGGAAAGATTGTAACTTTGTTTAAGGTTATTCATGTTCCTGATATAAGGAAAAACTTGGTTTCAAGTAGTGTTTTGAATAATCATGGTTTTAAACAAGTTATTGAATCTGATAAGTTTGTTTTGTCTAAACATGGTGTGTTTATTGGTTTTGGCTATTTGTGTAATCAAATGTTCAGGCTTAATATTGTCACTGATATTGTTAATTAAGCCTTTATATTAACCTCTAAACTGAACGACTCTACCCTATGGCATGCTAGACTTGGCCATGTACACTATAAAAGGATGCAAGATATGTCTAAGGATGGGTTAATCCCAGCATTTGACATGGACACTGGAAAGTGTAAGACTTGCATCTTGACCAAAATAACTAAGAAACCTTTTCAGGGTGTAAAACATGAGACTGAGATCTTGGAGCTAATACACAGTGACCTGTTTGATTTGCATGCCACTCCCTCTTTAGGGAATAAGAAGTACTTTGTGACATTTATTGATGATGCTTCTAGGTTTTGTTACGTCTAACTGTTACATACAAAGGATGAAGCATTAGATAAATTCAACGTATTTAAAACTGAAGTTGAGTTGCAACTTGGGTCCCTGATCAAAAGATTCAGGACTGATAGCGGAGGTCAGTACATGGATACCTTGTATTTTTAGTCTATTGGTATAATCCATGAAACGACTGCTCCCTATACTCCTCAGCAAAATGTTATCTTTGAAAGTAAAAACAGAGTGCTGAAGGAGATGGTTAATTTGATGTTGTCCTATTCAGGGCTGAGTCAAGGGTTCTGGGGTGAAGCTATGTTAACAGCTTGCAATTTATTAAATAGGGTTCCCAACAAAAGGAACAAGGTTACCCCTTATGAACTCTGGACTAAAAGAAAACCCAACCTGAACTTTCTCAGGGTTTGGGGTTGTAGGGCTGTTGTAAGACTCCCTGATCCAAAGCATAAAACTTTGGATGAAAGAGGCATTGAATGCATCTTTGTTGGATATGCTGAGCATTCCAAAGCTTTTAGGTTCTATGTTATTGAACCTAATGAATATGTTTCAATTAACTCAATAATTGAATCAATGGATGCTCTCTTTGATGAGAATAGATTCTCATCAGTCCTTAGACCAAGTCAGAGGATTCCAAATGTAACTAATGATATTGGTACATAAGAGGTCCTAGATGAAGTGCTGTCAAAGGTCCCTGATGAGGTTGTGGTTCAATAACCTGAGCTCAGAAAGAGCAAAAGGATCAGGACTTCAAAGTTAGTTGGACTTGAGTTTCAATTATACTTAATTGAAGGAACAATAGATGAGGTCTCTGACCAACACTCCTATTGCTTTAATGTTGAGGATGAACCCAAAACATTTGATGAAGCAATGAAGTCCCAGGATGTTGCTTTCTAGAAAGAAGCAATAAATGATTAGATGGACTCCATCATGGGCAACAATACTTGGGTGTTGGCTGATCTACCACCTGTTTGCAAACCTTTGGGTTTCAAATGGATTTTCAAAAGGAAAATGAAGGTAGATGGAACTATTGAAAAGTTCAAGGATAGACTAGTCATTCAGGGCTTTAAACAAAAGTCATGGATAGACTATTTTGATACTTATGCCCCTGTGGCACGTATCAGTAATATAAGGTTGCTGATTGCTTTGGCATCAATTTACAATCTGATTATTCATCAGATGGATGTGAAGACAACTTTCTTGAATGGTAAATTAGATGAGGAGGTTTATATGAATCAACCTCATGGCTTCATCATGTCCGTCAATGAAAACAAAGTGTGTAAACTGATTAAGTCCCTATATGGACTGAAGCAGGCACCTAAGCAATGGCATCAAAAATTTGATGAAGTGGTTTTGTCTAGTGGTTATTTAATTAACCAGTCTGACAAATGTGTGTATAGCAAATTTGATGAATCTAGTAAAGGAGTCATCATTTGTCTATATGTTGATGACATGCTGATCTTTGGCACTGACCAAAATCAGGTTGACCTGACAAAGGAATTTTTCTCATCAACGTTCTCCATGAAGGACATGGGGGAGGCTGATATTATCCTTGCTATAAGGATCAAACATGAGAGTAAGGTAATTTCTATCACTCAGTCTCATTATATTGAGAAGGTACTAAGGAAATTCAACCACTCTGATTGTACTCCAGTGAGTACACATATGGATACAACTGAGAAGCTGATGCCTAATATTGGCAAAGCTGTATCTCAACTTGAGTATTCTAGGGTTATTGGCTGCCTAATGTATGCCATGACTTGTACAAGACCTGATATTGCATTTGCAGTGGGAAAACTGAGCAGGTATACTAGTAATCCTAGTGCTCAGCACTGGCAAGCAAGTCAAAGGGTACTGAAGTATTTGAAGAGAACTATGGATTATAGTCTCTCATATACTAGTTATCCTTTAGTATTAGAAGGATACACTGATGTAAGTTGGATCAGTAACATGAATACAATTCGTCTACCAGTGGCTGGGTATTCCTACTTGGTGGAGGTGTTATTTCTTGGGCATCAAAGAAGCAAACTTGCATCACCAGTTCAACGATGGAATATGAATTTGTAGCTTTAGCAGCTGCTGGTAAAGAGGCTGAATGGTTGAAAAACTTGCTTCTTGAGATTCCATTGTGGCCTAAACCTATAGCACTTATTTCTATCCGTTTTGATAGTGAAACTACATTGACAAAGGCTTATAGCCAGATGTACAATGGGAAGTCTAGACACTTAGGTGTCAGGAATAGCATGATTCGTGAGCTTATCATGAATGGGGTGGTATCTATAGAGTTTGTTAGATCTCACCAAAATTTAGCTAATCACTTGACGAAGGGTTTGGCTAGAGACTTGGTTTTAAAGTCTGCTAAAGGGATGGGGTTAAGGTCCAACTTAGTCACTGAATGCTAAGACACCCAACTCCTTCCTGAGGAAACTTGGGAGCTGAGTTCAATGTGGAAAGCTTAACATTCAGTGGACTGGAGCACATGTTTTACAATCATCCCAAGGTTGTGCTCGGAACCTGCTGGAAAAGAGGATGAAGTCTTTACTTCTTAATGGTTAATTTCTTTGAAAAAGTGCTAAGCAAGAGCACGAATAAAGAGGAACCACCTATGTGAATGTTGAAATTTTGCCGCTTTAGGGAGCTTTGGACTTTTGGCTCTTACAACATTTATGAATTGGATATGGACACATGGCTTGTATAGTGTCAGGAACGTTTAAGTGTTTGAAAACTTGTGTGTATTTTATCTTCAGGTATTCAAATGGGTTGAAGGGTTCAATTCTTAGAATACCCCGATTCTCGAATATTTGAACGTGTAATGTACTAAGATGGAAATTCAATCCTCAGGATATTTTTGTTTATGCAATTGTTTTGTTTAATGTTTAATTTCCATGCAAAAGGAATTGTACTAAATTGTAGAGGATTGTTGGAAATTTAGTTCAATTGAGGGATATGATCATACTTGGAAATGGGTTTGGAGGTACGGAGTGTACACCCATTAAGTCCCTGATTACCCTGACTCTAATAGTGGTTGGAAGTAACTCATCAGAAGGTTCAATCCTTCACAGAGTTACTACTGCTAGTACTAAGTTAGTACTGCTGGAACAGAGTTACTACTGCTAGTACTAAGTTAGTACCGCTGGAGCAGAGTTACTACTGCTAGTACTAAGTTAGTACTGCTGGAGCAGAGTTACTACTGCTAGTACTAAGTTAGTACTGCTGGAATGAGTATGTAACTACTCTGACCTATTCAAGTGGCAGTTAAAACTGCATTTATGACCACGTTTAATTGGTCATGTAACCACTATTTGCTATAATGGGGATAATTATGAGGCGATTAATGGGCCGATTAATCCTCATAATTTCATTTGACTAACTATGAGTATTCTCCTATAAATAGGAAGATCAAATCATGCATGAGTGTAACGAAAACAGAAAATATAAACACTTGGATGCGCAAGGGTTATTGATTTGTGCCTAATTCAATAAAAAACATTTGGTCTTATCCCAAGTAGATAATCATGATACCCAAGCAATAGGGTCGAATAGTTTACTTTGGAAAGTGATAACACGATTCCAAGTGATATCCGGTAACCATTCTTTGGTACGTAGTTATGTCATTGATTATCTTCACCCTGTTCTGGGCTTATCACCACCAACATATTATAACAGATGTTTGTTTTGAACTTTAAGCAATTTCTAGGAGAAGAAGTTTTTATTAATTATATAAAAGCTAGAAGTAAACTTTGAGGGAGATAGAATGAGCTGAATAACACTAGAGTTGTGTGTATTCAAAAATGGTGCAACTTTTCTCATTACTCTTGTGTAGTATTTATACTACTAATACTACTATTCATTCTTGATACATGGCATTATAAAATATCTCTTAGTCATTGAATACATAGTGTGTAGAACCGTAGGGGGGGGGGGTGAATACAGTCTTTTCAACTTTTTAAATGTTTAAAAACTTTCAAGCCTCAAAGAACAAGTTGTTGTTATACACTAACAAACACAGCCACAATCACAACCAAATTATATAAAGCAAGTAAAGAACACCACAATATATACTGATTCGGGATGGGGGGTTTATACCATTCGTACGTCCATTTGCGAATCCATGACACGATACTATTCACTAAGTATAATCCTTTCGGTGGACTACAAACCGCTACAACTTCACTCCACCGATATGCACAACGGTATTCCGCCCTCGAAAACCACCCAAACGAATCTCGTGATTCGACTTAACCACAAATACCACTAAGACAACAAAGACTTCCCACCGGAAGTATCAAATCTCAACTAGATCCCCAATGATCTAGGCTTGGTCACCTCGACACAAGACTTCCCTTACAACCAAATCGAATAAATAAATGTTTGATTGTTCAATCAAGTCCTAACCTAACCTAGAGACTCGATTGTAATAGAAAGGGTATAAAGAAGAAGACCCTCGACACAATCACAAGAGTGGATTAGGTTCTTGTGATTCTTCCCTTGCAAGTGATGTGTTCTCTCAAATGATGTTTATGTGATAGATTAAGAACACAAGATAGAATTAGAGGATTGAGAGAAAAGAAATTAGAGAGAAAGAATAATGCCAAGGGGTGAGGAATACAAGATGCAAGGGTGGGTATTTATAGGCAAAAATCCCAAAGTGAGAAAAGGTTAACGAGGCTAGTGCGTTGTTGGCGTGTCGGAGCGCCAGCGACGCGCCATGACCACTGTAACATTTTCTTTGGATTTTTGTCTTTTAAATACCCAACCTTGCTAAACCCCTGATTGTACTTCACACATTGACCTTAACATTATTCATCCTTGAGGTCAACCAACTCAAATAGCCATTTGGTAAAAATCATTTGTGAAATTTTTAAGTGAAAACCAATTATCAAAGAGAGATGGAAATAATGGATAATTGGATAGGGGTAGTTTAGGTATTCCTCACATGGCAGAGATAAGAGAGAAAGAATATGCCATGGAATATTTCTTTGCTTGAAAAGGAAGTGTGGATGTTCGATGTGTAACACCCCCGTTTTCGATATTCGCAACAAAAATTTAAGTTGGGGGGTTACTAAACAGTTCACAGTCATGATGATAGAAAACGACTCGAAAATGAGACGTTTTTAGATAAAATTGTTATCATTCATTTATATCAGAGTTACAATATGCAGGTCCCAGCAGGAGGTTCCAAAATACATTAATAAAATATGCTATTTATTGAATGATAACATAGACAGTCCATAGCCAATCCCGTGCCAATCCATGCTTCCAATAACCTGAGAATACATGCTAAAATGTCAACACAAAGGTTGGGTGAATTCATAAAGTTTTGTAATTGTAAATAATCAGTTTCAGTTATTCAGAAATAAGCCAGTTTCTGTTGTCAAAAATACGCTGTTCAATGGTTCAGAAATACGTTTGTCCAGTTATTCAGAAATACGTTGTTCAGTTCAGTTGGAAATCATTTAAACACAAGATTAAATATAATAATTGCCACACACACAATTATTATCAGGGAAAGATGTATTTTATTGCACTAAGTCTCATGACACGCAAAACCTTAACAGAACATCAACAGTCATGAACTAATGATGTAATAATTACCCCATAATTAAATGTAGGTAACCTTGCCCCCGGGTAGGAGATAGCCACATCTCTTTATTCATCTCAAATATAATGCTTTGGGTTACGTTACGGTAACGCAAAGGGGTTGTCAGCCCAATAGATCTATCCACAATATTCGCGCTCACCCTGGTTTGCGGGTGATTAGAGGTTCATGATGGGAGGACTTTTGGCATAATTAAACTTAGCTTAAGGCAAGAAAATAAGAGTAACGTTGGGATAATACTTGTGTTTAATTCGGGGAAAAGTCCATTAGTGATTCATAAGTCATATAAATGCGAACAGTGTTTGTAAATGTTATGAGCATGTATCTCCCCCAAAAATAATTCAAAACATGTAAAAGATAGGGGTTATGAACTCACCTTAGCAATCTGGGTGGAAAACAAATGAAAGAAAGTTGATAAACGTCTCCGGACAAGTAACTTAGGGTTAGTGAGCGATCAGGGTTTAGGGAATGAATGAAATGATGCCTTGAACTCGTTAGCTCCCCCTCTCTTCTGAACTTTTTAGGCTTGTGTTGAGAGTTTTGATCAGTGGTGTATGGGTGAGGGTTGTGTTTTAATGTTGGTCGAATGTTGGTGAGATGAGAGTGAAATTATGGATGCTATTTATAGAATGAGGAAATAGGGTTTTGTGGGAAAGGGATAAGGAGACAAGGTATGCGTACAAGGGCTGACAGAAATAGGTGAAGGGTGCCACTTGGATAGGAGGAGGGGGAAGATAGAAGGGAGATGATGTGGCCGGTTATTAGCCTTGGCATGCAACTACCAATGAGAAGGCTTCTTAAAGGGGAGGGTGTACACATGGAAGGATTTGTTGAAGTGAATAGGGAAGTTTGTCCATGGCCAAGTTCATTGTATGTAGTGAAGGTAAAACTTAGTTATGGTTTTAGTTGGGTTCGAACCGATTTTCAGGAAGGAGTCGAATGGGGCTTTAGGTGGTGGTATAATAGGCATTGGTGGGTTGTAACCTAGGGTTTGAAGACCTAACTAAATTGGTTTAAGTGCTTTGTTATTTAGAAAAATATTTATGGTCTTTTATATGTTTATATGAATCGAATTATTTAAGAAATGAAAGGAAATTATATTGAGCTTAAGAAGGTTGTACTATAATTTAGGATGTGTGAAAAATATTGTTTTAATAGTTTGTTAGTTTATAAAAATTATTTGTAAGGTTTATTATGTTTATAAGTAAATAAATAGAATTTATAGTTTTTGTGCATTAGGCACTTGTACTTTATGTTAAAAGACTTGTAAAAATAATTAAGGAGTTTAGGAAAAATAATTTATAAAAGTTATGCATGAATGGTTTGTAACTTGTGCTTTAAAAATACTATAAATAGGATTTTTATAAAGATTTTGTAAATAAATGATTTTATGCATAAATGACTTGTACTCTAGCTTAAATAATTCATAAACTTAATATTTTGTAAAAATATTGTATAAATAAATTAGGGTTTGTGAAATGAATACATAAAATCATGATTTTATGAAATTAGGGTTTTATCGGGAGCTGAAATAGATTTAGGGTTTCTGGTGCTTAAATAACTTGTACATTAACTCAGATATGTTGTATTTTTATGTTCTGATGTTTAGTTGTTCATATTTGGTATTGTGATGATTTTAGGGTTTCATAGAAACTCTATTAAGATAATGAATGTTTTGTTTGTTAAGGATTTATCGTAAAGTGGTAAATGGTATATTGTAGTGTTTTCATATCATTATGTTTATGAAATAAACATTAGGTTTGTTAGGCAGGTCTTGTGGGAGCACGTTTATCAATGATGTAATCTACGTCACATAAGATGAGAGATACATTCGAATATAAAAAAAAATTACCCGTGGAAAAAGGATAATAATTCTGTAAGTAAATGGGAAATTTTACGAGTGGTTACAGTATCCCCCTGTTGAAGGGAATCTCGTCCCGAGATTCGGCCTATGTTGGTTGGAAAGTTGAGAAAAATGATGTTTAGGGATAGCATGGTTCAGATTTCTAACTTTTTCCGATAGGGAATGCGATAAAAGAAAATCGTACAACGATTTGGTTGGGATAAGAGTTTGATATGCTTAAAATGCCTCAATTTAAAAATAATATTACTTAAAATATTATCTTATTCTTGGGTCCGATTTCCGATAATGTTGTTTCACTGATAATCCTTGGTTCTCCGTTTAATACCAAAGGATCTAGTTTTAGTCAGTTTCATCTCTACTGGATGAACTAAATTTGAATGTTTTGCCACCTGATGCGTCACTGCGCAACGGTCAGATTTTAAAGTGGATGAACAGTGATTTAAACGGTCGAATTCGGCTAGTTTCCTCCTATAAATACCACATTTCTAATCCTCATTCTTTCATCACAAATTCCTTTCTAAAAACCTCAAAATGCCGCACTTTGTTACATACCTAGCGATTGTTTTCGTGGTTGTGGTTGCTTCCTACATGGCGCATAATCCAGATGAAAATTTCGAAGCCTTTGGTATAATCTTATTGTTCGTTGTTCCACTTACTATCATAGCCTTTATCGTGGATCAAACATGGGGAAAATAAGTATTGCGCTAGGGTTATTAGGATGGTCTTTGTTTGTGTTTTCTAGGTAATCTTCAATGTAATAAAGCTTATGTAATCCTTAAAATATTAGCACTTCAGTTGCTAATTATGTTTCTATGTATTGTCTTCCAAAGTTATGAATAAAATCTTGGGGGTTTTCTATCCATAATGTTGTTGAATTCTTATCTTAAATATGGTGGGTAGTAGTTGTAGACTTTTGCTGTATGAAATCAAAATAATGGTTTATGAACAATTTGTTTTGTTTCAATATTTTGCTTTTGAATGAAAATTAGTAGTAGAAAATCTGAAAATATAACTGTCTAATTCACTACATGATTCTTCCTGAATTATACATAGTTGATCAGGTTATGTATAATTAAGAACCAAATGATGTAATGTTTGGTTCAGTTCACTGTGGTATTTATTCAAAAAGTTTTAGATGGCGTTCAACACTTTATTTTTGAAAAATAGCTTCATAAATAGTTTTCAAAAGCATAGGAAAGTTTTTGTCCACACTACAGTGATGGGTTAAAGTTTCCTAAGGTATTAATGGAATAATCCTCAAAATAAATCTTAGAATTCGTCTAAGGTTTTTGCTAGGTAACGTTTATGAATAGGGTATGGAGAAATAAAGTAGACATGAAAGCTAAACGCAGGTTTAGATTATAATGAAATGGTTACGAGATAGAGATTTCATAAGATAGAAAGATAATTTATTTAGGTTACGTTCATCATAACTAAGATAGTTCTGAAAGGAAAATACAACTTAAAGAGTTCTAACTCTCAATTTATTCATTACTTCAAAGATATCAAACTTAAAGGTCATACTAGGATATAGATGTAACGCCCCGTACCCGATTTGACTAAAATTTAAAACTTTTGACGCGGAAACGCTTGACTTTACCGGACTCATACAAATTCTTCATTTACATATCCAAAATCTATCACCTTTAACCCTTTAAAATACTTACAAGAACATGAACTCGAACACCTTTCAAAACATTTCATAATCAATTGTATAACACACCCAAACAACCCTTCAGACCAAGGATACGCCGTATCCTTTTTAGGGATACGCCGTATCTAAGCCGATAGACCATGCGCCATATCAACCTGAAGTGATACGCCGCATCACCCTAAACTTCGGATACGCCGCATCTGATATCTTAGATACGCCGCATCACCTTAAACAATCGATACGCCGCATCTGATATCTTAGATACGCCGCATCGACCAATTTAGACAGAACCTCAGCAGGAAAACCTGCATATACTCAACACACCCCACAATCCACTTTCACCTGAATACAACATTATAACTTATGCCAAAACACTCATTTTACATGCAAAACCATATCAAACTATACTACACGTCAATTGACCCGTTTAAAATCCAAAATGGGTACAAACACACTTAAATCCAAACGCCCCTTAAACATTCACTAAAAACACTTAAAACACATTTAACAACTCGTTAGACTCCCAAACCGTTACCCGACTTTGACACACAATAAACGACTCATAAAAGAGACTCTCGGGGGCACAACTTTGACTCGAGCTCGGCGTTCTACCTAGCTCCTAATGCTCACTATCTTCCAACCGCTTCCAAATCCTTAAGCTACCACACATAATCTTTCATTCTGCCGCACATGAACCTACAAAACGGTTAAACATCTAAACCATAAGCGATAACGCTTAGTAAGTAAAACGATAATCACATACCATCATACTTCAATCAAAACACATAAGCATCACCTATCTCTAAACACTTACTTAGCTACTCCACTCTCTAATTCTTGCATAACCATCTAACATCAACTTACCATCATAACCAAATCATCACCTAGATCATATTCATCCTAGCACATAAGCATATATCCAATCCCTTATCACTAGCCACAAAACACACATAACACATACATGTTAGACATCCATATAATACATGCCATCATCATTTTACTTACCTTATCTCCAAGCTAAGCATATCCAAGCATCCATCATCATCCATCATCATAAACACCCCAAGACACATAATCATACGAAACATATAATACATAATCATTAACTATAATCATGGTTAATACTACCATAACTAATCTCTAAACACTTCTAATCATCACATAATCATATATTGATTACATGATAATCAATCCCACCATTTACTAACTTAAACCCATTATAAACTCATCACATAATCATCATTACCTCTTAATTATCTTAAAACACCATTTACCCTTTAATCCCAAGTTAGGGTTTACAAACCCTAATTTCATAATTCATCAATTAAACACTAATTAAGCATCATGAACATCATACCTTATGTAGGAAACAAGCTATAGGCTTAACCCTTGAATTATCACCACTATACCATCATCATCTCATCACCAAATGCTCCATCATCTTCCCTCTCTTCTCTCTATCTCGACATCACAGGAACACCCAAGAATTGTGTGGAGATATCTAGAACCTAACACATATAAACTAGCTGAGAGGGCATTCCTGTCATTTCTGCTTATTTAAGGTCGATGCGCTGCATCTATATTTTAGATGCGCCGCATCTTATATACGCCGTATCTCCTTCCCAATACGGCGCATGGACTATAACAAGTCGGTTCTACTTCCCATTCTACCATACGCCGCATGTAACTTTCTTGATGCGCCGCATCTAGGCCTCATCAGACATCCACTTAAAAGATTCAACCACATATCCTTAGTCAAACATACTTAGGCTCGGGTCAACTTCATCTAGGGTGGGGCCTATTTGTATTCCGGGAAACGGGTCTAACAATTCTACCCCCTTTATTTAGATTTCGTCCCCGAAATCTGTCGTTCTATTTCTAACCACACTTAACCTCATAACTCCTCTCATTCTTAGCCCCTTAACTCTTAGTTCATTTAGTGCAGCGATCTCAGTGATCTTGCAACTCTAGACTTCTACACCATAATCTCAACGCGTAATCTACTATAATCAACACTTATCATCGCAACCTTTCTAAGATTTCCCATAATGACTACTTGTCATCCGGGAACATCTATATATTTGATTATAGATAAGTCAAACTTCATTACTATAACACGCCATCATCAATACACTAAACATAATATAACATCATAATCCGGCCAATCTCCCATTCCACATATTACCAACATATCTCAAATCAAACCGGCAACTTGACTTAAAATATACAAGATACCATACAAACGGCACCTTACAAAATTCTTTCTTACATATCACCTAAGCAATCTATCTTATCAAATCCTAAGAAAATTTACCCAATTTCTTATAATTTCAACACACAATTCTTTCCAAGCGTCTATCTTAAGGCTCCGCATAAGACCTTAATGTCGTCATAAGTTTTATTCATATCTTTCTTTTCTTATAACGTCTAACACGTTTTACTTTTCATTTTCTTCATTCATTTTTCCATGCTCACATATCAGCTACACATAAGCCTGCTTATTTATTCATGTCATTTTGATTGCCTTCTAAGGCTTATAGATATATTATAGGGGTTAGCTTTGTAGCGCCATACTTTAACATTATCACCTCATTACACTAGACATCATCACAACCTGTTTCCATACTCACATTTTGCACCACAACATAATTACGTATACAACATTTTGAAACATCATTACGATTCCTTTATTCCGCTAGTTAACTTAAGACTCAGAACCTAGATTCCTCACAAGGTTTCACTACAAGACACAATCTAAATTTAATCCTCCTATTCTTAGTCCTTATAATTCCCATATAACTCTAAACTCCCGCCTTCTACTTCTCTAACCCTACTCGTGCCGTGTCGGCATCACATAGCCCACTCGTTTATAATTCCTCATTTACATGGAGAGGCGTCCCAATCGATGTAAATCAAGAAATATAAACTCATGGTTATGCACTCCCGACCTAACACTACTACTCCTATTTCTAAATTTAACTTTTATTATTTTCTCATTGTTTTTATTACATTATTTTTTTACTCTTCTTAGACTTGGATCCTTCACCTTATCACATTCATCATGGGGATACTTTTATATGCCATGGACGTAGGCAACCCCCCTTTCCGGTGAAGGCAACACTTTTCATCCCGAAGGATCTTTAACATTCATCCCGAAGGATTCCTTAACATTCCTTTACTTGGTCATCCTGAGGGATACCACATTTAACATTCATCCCGAAGGATTATTACATTCATACTTTATTACCTTAACAACGGATCCCAGTCATAAGCACCACACACACACATTATTACATTCGTTTATTATAGTAATTACCGCTAATCGCCTTAGCAGTAATATGATAATTTCAGAACAACGCCTTTATCTCATACACACTCCTTACATTTTTAATCCGCTTTAGTTATTTTCACATCTTTACTTTACCTCTTGCATTTTTAGCCTTCGTTAATTATTTCCACATTCTTACATTACGTTTTAGTCCACTCGACTCATTTACATCTAGTCTTCTCACATTTTACCAACCGTAACTCATGCATTCATTATAGTGATTATAGCTAATCGCCTTAGCCGTAATATAATTATTTCATGGCAATACCTTAACCTCATACACGCCCATCTCATTATGGCTATTAATACTTAAGAAATTTCACTCTATTTCATTCTTTCTTACATTCTTAGCTCGTTGCATTCTTATTCTCATACCTTATCTCATTTCTTGATTTATTTATGTATTTAAGCGATATTATTCTTTCTCGCCATTTACATATATGCCCTTTCAGGGATTAATAACGTTAACACCTTCATTAGTGTTACTTTTCTTTTCATGCATTCTATTTACGTAAGTTCGTTACGTTATTGCACAATGTATTATTATGTTATTGCTTGCACACTTGACTCGTCCTATTCGATCATTAGCGTTAAAACGTATTCTTTTTATCTTGTCATTATCTTACCAACACACCTTGTTAGGAATATAAATATTCAGATGAAGGCTCGGTCACCCCGAGCATCTAATTAGCATTTCTATAGCTCGTAGGCTTATCTATATTAGCTTAGTATTATTAGTATTAGTATTAGTCGTATCTATATTTGTGGAGTGGGTCGGGTCTTTACCCTCTGTCAGCTCGCTCCACAGTCCACTAGGGACATATTATGTAATAGTATAAATACTCCCTTCCCACCCATGGGAAGGGTTGGACCTTTCACATTAAGCTAATATCATCTTGTTTCTCTCTCTACAAAGGCTCCCAACCTCTCTCTTTCTCTCTCTAAGTTCTTACTCATTCGATCCAAGTAATAGCCTCAAACTAGTGATTCTTGTATTGTGAATACCCTACAATTGGTATCAAGAGCCATGGTTAGGTCCATGAGAGTTGGTATTCACGGATTTGTGTAGTTCTTGAGGTTTTTCTTGTTGGTTCGATTTGTAGTTTTAAGTTTTTTTTTGGATTCGGTTTGTTTAGTAGCATAAATCTCATTTTGTACTTTGTTTAGTGATTAGAAGTTGTTTTACTTTGTACTTTCTAGATTAAGATTAGTATTAGAGTGGTATTTGGTGTTTGGATTCACAGATCTAAGAACGGTGTGGTGATTTTGGAGCAATTCGTGGGTTTTTGTGGATGTGTTCTTGAATGCGGTTTGTGTAGTTGGGACGATCTTGAACGCGGTTTGTGGTACATCGGATACGCGGTTTGTCTTTTTTACTAGTTTAGGCAAAAGGACAAACTGCATTGAAAGTGACAGGTTTGGTAGTTTGTGCCAACGCGGTTTGTCTCTACGGTGCGTACGCGGTTTGTGTCAACGCGGTTTGTATCTCTAGTGTGAACTCGGTTTGTCTCTAAGGCGCACACGCGGTTTGTGTCAACGCGGTTTGTACATCCGGTGTGAACTCGGTTTGTCTCTTTGGCGCATACGCGGTTTGTATCTTTGGTGTGAACTCGGTTTGTCTCTAAGGCGTATACGCGGTTTGTGTCAACGCGGTTTGTATCTCTAGTGTGAACTCGGTTTGTCTCTTAGGTGCATACGCGGTTTGTATCAACGCGGTTTGTATCTCTAGTGTGAACTCGGTTTGTCTCTTAGGCACATACGCGGTTTGTATCTCCTGTGTGAACTCGGTTTGTCTCTTAGGCACATACGCGGTTTGTGTCTACGCGGTTTGTCTAGGCGGTTTGTGTCTTGGTGATTTTAGAAATTCCCGCGAAAGATTCGATTTCTCGGTTAAATCACAAGATCAGTAAAATCCCGTAGTTACTATGGCTACCACATCAAGTACATCATCAGATGATATTCAAGCAGCAGGATCTGACACTCGTCCACCTATGCTAGATAGGACGGATTATGAGTCTTGGGCACAACGAATTAGACTTTACTGCTTGGGAAAAGATAATGGTGTTAACATTCTTAAGTCAATTGACGAAGGACCTTATCAGATGGGTACCACCAGAGACGTTGTTACAACTGGTGAAGATGGAACTGTAACTTGGGGCATCGACAGACCTAGAAACTACAATGATCTTAATGAAGAAGAAAAGAAGAGGTATGATGCCGATATTAGAGCCTCCAACATAGTTATTCAAGGTCTTCCAAAGGATGTATACAAGCTCATCAATTTCAACACTGAAGCTAAAGCTGTGTGGGACAACGTTAAGATGCTGTTAGCAGGATCAGAACTCACAAAGGAAGATCGTGAGTCACAGCTGTATGATGAGTTCGAGCATTTCAAAATGAACCCAGGAGAGAATGTCACAGACTACTATGTGAGATTTCATAAGTTGGTGAATGATATGAGGATGATCAGAATGACTATGCCCAATATCCAACTTAACTCAAAGTTTGTGAACAATATGACTCCTGAATGGGACAGATTTGTGACTGCAGTCAAACTCAACAAAGGCTTAAGGGATACCAACTATGAACAGCTGTATGCCTACCTGCAACAACATGAGAAGCATGCTGTTTATGATCGAGTGCTGAGAGAAAAGTTAAGTCCTTCAACTACAAATGATCCACTGGCATTCATGACAAATGTTCAACCGACAATTCAATCATCATCAAACCCAAGCTATCATCAACTTCACTCACAAGTACCTGCTATGAGCTCTCAACTTGACTCAGGGTACTCTCAGACCAACAAAATGATTGACAACCTCACCAATCAAGTTTCATTACTGGTTCAACAGTTTCAAGCATCACTCCCTCAGACCAACAATCAGTTAAGGAATTCATCCAACCCACGCAATCTAGCAATGGTGGAGGATGGGAAAATTGTGGTTCAGAATGTGCAAGGGAGAGCTGGTAGAAACATGGGTCGAGGTTATGTGCAGAATAGAGCAGGGAATGCCAATCAGGGGCAAGGGAAACAGATCAAGTGTTATAATTGTGGGGGGCTTGGACACATTGCTAGAAACTGCAATCAACCTAAACGTCCTCAGAATTCAGATTACTTCAAAGACAAGATGCTGTTAATGCAAGCTCAAGAGAATGGAGCGGTATTGGATGAGGAAGAGTTATTGTTCTTGGCAGGAGATGGAAGAAATACTTTTGATGAAGATGTGGATGAGAAACCTGTTCAGGATCTAGCACTTAATGATCCTAACATCTTTAAGGCAGATGACTGTGATGCATATGACTCTGATGTAGATGATGAACCTACGGCTCAAACAATCTTCATGGCTAACTTGTCTTCCATGGTCTCATCTCCCCGTCAAGCTGGTCCTTCTAATGCATCCGTGATATCTGAGGTACTAAAAATTTATGACACATATAATATTGTCGAGGGACAAAAGAATCCCGAAGAAGTACATCAGGCAAATGTTTCTGACTCAAGTAATGTTGACATGGAAAATAGCAATATTATTTCATATGAACAGTATTTGAATCACAACAACTCGCCTGATGTACCAAATGGTGAATCTTTTGTCAATAATGATGTCTGTGTTAGGAGGAATGTATGTGCCTTAGATAATGTGGATAATATAGATAATGCATGCGAGTGCCATGAGAACAAATTGCCTGTCCCTGATGATAACTTGATCACGAAACTAAACATCTATAAAGAACAAGTGGCTATGTATGAACAGCGTGCTAAGTTTGAGCTTAATGAACGAGAGCAGAAATTAGAAGGTCAAATGAGTACACTTATTAAAGAGTCTAGAGTAAGAGAAGAAACATTAAAATTAGAGTTGAGTTCTTTGAAAAGTCAGCTAGAACAGTCTGTCAAACAGAAACAGGAAGCACAAAAGTGTGTTGATACACTTAAGCTAGAATTCAAACAAAAAGAATCAACACTTTTAAATGATTTCTCTAGACTCAAGACGTTAAAAAATAAGCTTGAAGATAAGTTGTACACACAAGACCAAACCAGGCAGACTGCTCAAATGATGTATAAGCACAGAAAGTTAAGTGACAAGCATAGCGAAAACAATGTAGGTAGATCTAAATTAGCTATTCATGAGATTGCTAAGATAGCCCAACCTGCATTAAATGATTCAAATGTGATGTTTATGCCTAATCATGACCCGCCTGAGCTTATCCACTATAAAGAGGAAGAGGAGATGAGTGAGAGAACAAAGGAAAGAATGAATGAGAAAATGAGGGATCCCGAGTGCATAGCCAGACGAATAATAATCAAACCCCATGATTATTATGAGGAAAATCGTTTGACTGTGTTTGCTCCTCAAAAGAAGTTAACACCTGAACAGATATTTTGGAAACAAGATAATGAAAAACTTAAGGTAGAAAAACTTAAGGCCAACACCCCCCTCATTAGAAAAGTTGCATCCATAACGGTGTATCCTCCCAATACACCTAGGAATCTGGTGCCTTTGTCTCTTCCCACTGAATGCAAAACCTTTATTAGCTTATATGTGCTTTGGCAATTATTTGCTGATTTTGATAAAACATGTAAGAAGAGAATCACACCAACTGGCATTACTGAGGGGGAAAGGTGTTTTGAACATGCAAAAAGGTGTTACTTGACTGAGGTCATGCCATTCTTTAAACTACTTAAAGAACATTTTGAAGGGTTGCAAACTGCCCTTAAAGCCGAAATAAAGGAAATGGAAGTAGTGTTTAAAGATATGGAAAGTGAGGTGAATGAATATGCAATAGAACTTAAGAGTCGTGAGATTGAAAGAAAAAACATACTCATTACTAACGACAACTTGCTTGCTAAATGTATTGCACAAGATGTATTTTACACTGTCACTGATTCTGCATTGTCTGCTTGTCAATTTAATGAGTATGCTATTGCGTTAAATGTCACCCAGAATCGTGTTGTTGAGCTTGAGGGGGAGAATTTAAAATTGCTTGAAAAAATTCAAAAAGATGACCATGATAATATGGTTAAACGTTTTTCAAAATTGGAAGTCGAATTTCTCAATCTGCAATTGAAATATCAACACTTAAATGAAAAACAGAAAATATCAAATGACAAGACATCCTTGGATGCTCCTGAATTTGATACGTATTTTGAATTAAGCAAACGAGATGAGACAATTCAAGCTCACACGAACACGATTCGACTGCTGAGGGCCCAAATTGCCCAATTGAAATCCAACAAGTGTGAAGCATATGGCACCAATAAACCTTCGTCTTCAGATTCTCAGAATTTTCAATATCAAAACACCATAAATAAGTTACATTATGAAAATGAGTGTTATCGAGAAGAAAATTCAAAGGTTAAACAACATTTCAAAGAGTTATATGATTCTATTAAAGTCACAAGAAGCAATCACAATGATCAAATAACCTCTTTGACAAATGAAATTGAGAATCTGAAGGTTCGGGTGAAAGGTAAAATGCCATGCACCACTTGTAATTGTGATGCACCAAAGGCTACTGATAGTAAAAAGTATGATGTTGATGTTGGGGATATTCCGTTTAAGCTTAGAAATAATAACCTTGCCCATCAAACATATCTCGATCATCTTAGAGAGGGCCTTGACACACTTCGTGAGGTGGTTGAAGAGGATAGGATTGATAAGCCACTTGATAAGGCAGTTGTCTATGCCTGCAAACTCACGAAAAGGATTCAGGAAAACTTAGAATATGCCATAAGTTCAACTCCTAAGTTTAGCAGATATAGAGATAGATTTGTTGAATCATCATCTACTGTTGAGAACAAGCTTGTAGCCTTTGATCTACCACCAAAAACATCAGAACCCAACACATCATTACCTGGAAGGCATGTGACAGAAAAACGAACTAATGTTTCATTCGATGCTTCTACAGGAGTAAAAAGTGACACCCAAGCTAGCGAGTCAAGGTCTAGAGAAAATGCGAGAAAAGATAGGACTGCGCCAGCTAAGAATGATCACTTGAAGAATGTAGAAGCCCAACCTAGGAACAATAAGTTTACAATGAGTAGGATGAATCGTGTTGATTCTAGTATCAAAAGTACTGTAATTAATTCGAATTCTAATGCTATTTGTAAAACTTGCGACAATTGTTTAATTTCTGCTAATCATGATGAATGTGTTGTGTCTTTCCTGATGTCTTCTGCATCATCCCATGTTAAGAATGGTAGGGTAACTGAAGCATGCAAAAAGGTTTGGAAAGCAACAGGAAAAACATTTGCTAGCATAGGCTATCAATGGAGACCCAATGGAAGGAAATTCAATTTAGGAAAACAGTGCACGTTACCTAAAATGAATAAGCATAAAATTGTGAAAGTTAAGGAATGGAGACCCACTGGAAGGAAATTCAATTTAGGAAAACAGAGACCATTACCTAAAATGAATATGCATAAAATTGTGAAGAATAAGGAATGGAGACCAACTGGTAGAATCCTGCCTTTAGAATCACAATGCCTTCCATCTAGGTCTTGTCCTGTCTCAAGTTCTGTCTCCTCAGTAAAGATAGTGGCATCTGTGAAATCTGTGGTTTCTGAATATGTGTGTGCTGACCAAATGGACCCCAATTGCACTTGGGGATCCACATTTTTCAGTTATCCATTGTTGTCTGGTTTCAAATGCAGGTCGTACATATCGTCCTATGGTATTTGGGACTCAGGCTGCTCAAAACATATGACTGGAGATCGCTCACGGCTCAAGAACTTCGTGAAAAAGTTTATCGGGACAGTTAGATTTGGGAATGACCACTTTGGTGCTATTATGGGTTATGGAGATTATGTGTTTGGTAATAGTGTAATCTCAAGGGTATATTATATGGAAGGACTAGGACACAATCTGTTTTCTGTGGGTCAATTTTGTGATTCAGATCTGGAAGTGGCTTTCAGAAAGCATACATGTTTCGTCAGGGAATTGGATGGTTTAGATCTCCTCAAGGGCAGTCGGGGCACCAATCTATACACCATCTCGATTGAAGAAATGTTGAAGTCCTCTCCCATTTGCTTGCTTTCTAAAGCCTCTAAAACAAAATCATGGTTGTGGCATCGTCGTTTGAACCACTTGAACTTCGGTACCATAAATAATCTTTCCCGTAAAGATCTTGTTAGAGGAATGCCCAGACTAAAATATGAGAAAGATCATCTCTGCTCTGCATGCCAACTGGGTAAAAGCAAGAAACAAACCCACAAGCCTAAAACCATCAACACCAACTTGGAAGTTCTTCATACCCTCCACATGGATTTGTGTGGACCAATGAGAATACAAACCATAAATGGAAAGAAGTACGTTCTGGTGATAGTAGATGATTATTCTCGGTTCACATGGGTGAAGTTTTTGAGAACCAAGGACGAAACTCCAGAGGTTATCATTAAACTGATAAAACAGCTGCAAGTAAGGCTCGATAAAACTGTCAGAATCATCCGCACTGATAATGGTACGGAGTTTGTTAACCAACAACTCCGTAATTTCTATGAAAGTATTGGCATCACGCATCAGAAAAGTATCCCTCGCACTCCTCAACAGAACGGAGTGGTTGAACGAAGGAACCGTACTCTGGTGGAGGCTGCAAGAACTATGCTTATATTTTCAAAGACACCGATGTTTCTCTGGGCAGAGGCTATTGCAACAGCATGTTACACTCAAAACCGATATCTAATTCATCCAGTTCATAAGAAGACTCCCTTCGAGTTAATTCATAACAAGAAACCAAATCTTTCCTTTCTCCGTGTGTTTGGTGCACTTTGCTACCCTACCAACGATAGTCAAGACTTGGGAAAGTTAAGAGCTAAAGCAGATGTAGGTATTTTTGTCGGATACGCACCAGACAGTAAAGGGTATCGAATCTACAACAAGAGAACCCGTAAAATCATTGAAACCATTCATGTTACGTTCGATGAGCTGAGTGAGCAACCTGCTTCAGGACAAATTAGTTCTGGACCCGATCTTAACCTTTTGTCTCCTGGACCCATTAGTTCAGGGCTTGTACAGAATTCCACGCCTGCAGATTCTTATGTACCACCTACTTGTGAGGAGTTGAAGAAATTATTCGATCCCATGTTTGATGAATACTTTGAGCCAACGAATGGAACCATCCCGAGTGAACCAGCTATAATTCCTATGGATGAGGTTCAAGCCCCACAAGGTTCAGAAGGCCCTGCAGCTTCAGTATCAGTCAGTCACAATGCTCCTGCTGCCAGTCAATCGCCTTCGTCATCAAACACTCAAACTTCTCCAGTAATGCAAGAATCTTCAGATAATAATTCTTTGGAAGTTAATCCTTTTGCTCCTGTTGAAGAGGTTCCTTTTGGAAACATATTTGCTCCTGAACATTCATCAGACACATCCTTACTTGAAGATCACAGCACTGCTTCTTCTGTTCACAACCATCAACCTCACGACCATCTCAGGAAATGGACCAGTGATCATCCAATTGACAACATCATAGGCAATCCCTCACGACCAGTATCCACACGTAATCAGCTAGCCACTGATGCACTATGGTGCTTCTTCAATTCCGTACTGTCTAAAGTCGAACCAAAAGATGCCAAAGAAGCAATGACTAAAGATTGCTGGTTCCAGGCTATGCAGGATGAAATCCATGAATTTGATCGACTTGAAGTATGGGAACTAGTGCCTCCTCCGGAACGTGCAATGATCATTGCTTTAAAGTGGATCTTCAAAGTGAAGCTTGATGAGTATGGTGATGTGTTAAAGAACAAGGCACGGCTAGTTGCTAAAGGGTTCAGACAAGAAGAGGGCATTGATTTTGAAGAATCGTTTGCTCCGGTTGCTAGAATTGAAGCTATAAGAATCTTCCTTGCAAACGCTGCTAGTCGAAATATGATAGTCTACCAGATGGATGTCAAAACGGCATTCTTGAATGGTGATTTAAAGGAAGAAGTCTATGTGAGTCAACCAGAAGGGTTCGTGGATGCTGAACATCCTACTCATGTTTACCGCTTGAAGAAGGCTCTTTATGGGTTAAAACAGGCGCCAAGGGCATGGTACGATACATTGTCCAAGTTCCTCCTAGTGAACGGATTCTCCAAGGGTGTTGTTGATCCCACACTCTTCACCAGGAAGTCAAGAAACCATCTACTGCTGGTTCAGATATATGTAGATGATATCATCTTTGCTTCAACAGATCCTAGTGAATGTGATAGTTTCTCAAAGGAGATGAATTCCAAGTTCCAAATGTCTATAATGGGACAAATGTCATTCTTCTTAGGATTACAAGTTTCGCAAAGTCCCGGAGGCATATTCATTAATCAATCCAAATACGCCAACGAGATCTTGAAAAAGTTTGGATTCTATTCAAGTGAACCTGTTGACACTCCCATGGTTGATAGAACAAAGCTGGATGAAGATCCTTCAGGGATTCCAGTAGATGTCACAAAGTATCGAAGCATGATTGGATCTTTGATGTACATCACGGCTAGCAGACCAGATCTTCTGTTTGCTGTGTGTATGTGTGCTCGGTATCAATCCAGACCAACCAAGAAGCATGTTGAAGCAGTGAAAAGGATCTTCCGATATCTTCAAGGCACGGTTCATATGGGTCTCTGGTATTCTAAGGACACTGCAATGGAGTTAACGGCTTACGCAAATGCTGATCATGCGGGATGTCAAGACACTCGTCGAAGTACTTCAGGAGGAGCTCAGTTTTTAGGGGAAAAGTTGGTTAGTTGGTCTTCTAAGAAGCAGATGAGTACTTCCATATCATCTACTGAAGCTGAGTACATTGCTATGTCTGCTTGCTGTGCACAAATCCTTTGGATGCGATCACAGCTTTCGGACTATGGATTCTCATACAACAAAATTCCCCTATATTGTGACAACAAAAGCGCCATTGCTCTTTGTTGTAACAATGTTCAGCACTCCAGGTCTAAACACATCGACATCAGGCATCACTTCATCAGGGAACAAGTGGAAAAAGGAATTGTGGAACTATACTTCGTGAGGACAGAGTTTCAGTTAGCTGACATCTTCACCAAGGCCCTCCCAAGAGAAAGGTTTCAGTTTATTCTCCCACGCCTCGGCATGAAAAGCATGACTCCTGAAACCCTCAAGTGTCTTCAGGAAGAAAAGGAGGAGTAAAGGATTGTCTTCTTATATCCTTGTACATAGTTGTATATATCTTAAATCAAAAAGAAAAATACAAAAATATAAAACCTATAAAAAACCATAAAAATCGAAAAAATCATAAAATACCAAAAAAAATAGTACTACCTAGGCATGTCTTCTGTTTATCGATAACATTTACGTATCTAGAAATGTCACTCAACAATGGCACGGATTCTTAAATGAAGCTCGAGCAGAAGTTATACTAATCAGTTAAAACATGTCTTAATGGCTTGCAGTTACTTCATACTGCAACCCGCACTATACAATGGGGAAAGCATGTCGCCAAAAAGATAGCTGTTCCTCCAACCGGGTGATGTTCACCTGGGCATGGATTACTTTATATCCATGTTCTCCCGTCTTGATGTACGTTGCAGTGCGTCATTACGTGTATAAGAAGAGAAGTCTTCTTTACATCAGACTCTTTATCTTGTTTGATTCTTCAAGAGAGTCTTGATGTTACACAAGGTGGTAAATTGAACTAAATTTTCACAAATATCCGTCGCTCAATTGAATGACTACAGCTCTTTTAATGGAAAACGGGTCATTAATTGAGGGGGAGCATATTTGTTCAAATTTCCGACACCTTGCCAAATTTGTGCAAACATCAGCAGTGACGCTCTCTAGCTGTTTCAAGGGGAGCATAGTATGCTCCAAAATCAGAATACATTTAAAACCTGACCACATTTTCTCCCAAATTCTTCTAAATGTATTTAAATCAATTGAGATCACAAATCTCAAATGGTTTGAAATTTTTGATCGGGGGAGAGAATGTGATTTAAATAGAAAATTCTGATAAAATGTGATGATTTGGAAATTAATGTATGCTCTCCCGTATGTGCTAAACCATTTTGTATATCAAGGCACATATTGAGGGGGAGCAAAATGTTTTGGTCATAAACGCAAGCTCTTCCATATGTGCGAAAATCTTTCTTATATCAATGCACATATTGAGGGGGAGCAAATTGTTTTAACAAAACTAAGGATTTGGCATCTCATGTGACCGTGACTCAGAATTAACCAATGAATTGACAAAACTTGAACTGTCATCAATCGAAAGGATTCGTCTTGGCCGGGTAATAATTTCAAGCTGGTCTAACCAGTGATGTAAGCGTGTCTCGAAAAAGATGAATCTGAGTAGAGTGTGCCATTTCGAGAAACTTTCTGTGGACTTGACCAGGCCGGGTAATAATTTCAAGCTAGTCTAACTAGTGATGTAAGCGTGTCTCGAATCGGTCATGTTCACTGAAAGTGGATCAATTCAAAAAGTGCGAGCTCTACCTAACATGTGCAAATTTATAAAACAATCAACCGAGCACATGTTGAGGGGGAGCATTTAAAAAATTTAAAACTCTCAAGTGTTTGCAAAAATGTGTTTCAAGATCATGAACACTTTGAGAGATTTTTTCAAAGATTTGGTTTGGCAATCGTGGATGAATACCAAAGACCGACCATTTTAATTAATGTATGGAGTTATAAGGATGGTTAGGTTAGGCTCAAGTTCCCACGATCCCGCCAGAGCCGGAGGGATCTACCCAGGGACAATCCACTAGTTAGTGTAGAAGTCCTTAGGTATGATTAAAAAGGAGAAAAGTGTGATTAAGGGAAGAGTGCCGACTGAGATGGAGCTAGTACTGGAACAAACCCAACAAGGTACTAGTTATGAAGTCTCGGTAAGCACTGAAGGGGTTGAAGAATGAAAAAGAATTGTAAAGAGAAAGGGTGAAAAGAAATAGCCCTCCTTACAACTTAGGCAGAAACCGGGTCAATACATATGCTGTCAGAATCACTTAGTTGATTGCTGGCATTGAAGACAAAGTATCATGGACCCAGTGATACGCTGCACAACCCTCCCTAGCCACTCAAGGTCCCTCAAAGGATTCTTGTTTCAATTGTCACGGAGTTCAATACATTCCTATCGTCTCTCTCACTCCGAGTTAGATGATATTGAATAGGTGGCAGTTCTCTCCAGCCTCCGCTCACTAAATCAAAACGCACTATCGAGTCTAGAGCCCCGAGATGCATAAAAAGATCTCATAGGAACACGAATTATTTCTACACTGGGTGTTCAACATTAAGGACACCAGTTGTAAACTTATGAGTCCTACGCTGATCTTAGCAATCTGCCAGAACATTTATGAGGGAATTTACATATGTAATTCTCAATGATTGAATGGAAATTCCTGCCAGGGTCAACATCAAGCAGCCCTGAAAGCAGGTCACTTCGGTAGTCCTTTATGGATTACGCTTAGTGATCGCGGCGGTTTCAAACGGTCTACAGTCGTGGAGTGATCTCCTGCGACTCACCTAATCGTTGATGTGCTACGGTTCGATCTTAAAAAGCCCTCTGTGGGTTTTCGATTAGGAACGGTCTTGGTAAGGATTAGAGAGAGTTTTCATACTATGCTGTTAACAATCTCGAAGTCCGAACCTGTAAGTACCAGTCGATTTGTTGCTAACTGTCGTATGCAGGAACTTCTGGCGAGTGTAGCTGTGGAATGCTGTAGCTGGTTGCTGTTGTAGCTGGTTGCAGAAAAGATGCCAATCCTCTACCACATGTTCACACTACATCATCATTGTACTTCAACAAAGTCATGATCAACCATAAGACCTTTAACACAGCTTCTGCAAACTCTGATGCTGAAGATCATGACACCATAATAGTGTGAGCATGTCGGCTCGAAGAATATCACATCACAAGGAAACTTACTGCTGAAAGATGACTTGGAAACAAATGTTGGATGATAAATTCGAAGAATTCTCAAAGATCATCCAAGATAGAAGAACATTCATCATAAGATCACTGCTGAAAGCACAAAGATACAAGACTTTGAAGAATCAAAGACTACGAGCTATAAAGACAAGTTCAGAAGAAAGAATGCTAGAATTCGAATTATTATTTTCGGGGTGACCTCCCTTAGGGGGAGATTGTTAGGAATATAAATATTCAGATGAAGGCTCGGTCACCCCAAGCATCTAATTAGCATTTCTATAGCTCGTAGGCTTATCTATATTAGTTTAGTATTATTAGTATTAGTATTAGTCGTATCTATATTTGTGGAGTGGGTCGGGTCTTTACCCTCTGTCAGCTCGCTCCACAGTCCACTAGGGACATATTATGTTATAGTATAAATACTCCCTTCCCACCCATGGGAAGGGTTGGACCTTTCACATTAAGCTAATATCATCTTGTTTCTCTCTCTACAAAGGCTCCCAAACTCTCTCTTTCTCTCTCTAAGTTCTTACTCATTCGATCCAAGTAATAGCCTCAAACTAGTGATTCTTGTATTGTGAATACCCTACACACCTTACTTCGATCCTACAAATTTTACGTCATGTTAAGTATACCATGTACATTCTTAGCTTATCGCATTTAATTCCTGACACTCAAACTTTTTCATTTAATTTCCGTCCGTTATATATATATATCCCCGTTTAATCGCAACTTCACCTTCACGCTTAACTCTCAAGTACTTTACCCTACCGTTACCCCGTCTCTATACCAATTTAACTTTAGTCCTTAATCCCTAAATTTAATGAGACCCTATGTGGGTCACAATTCATGCCATCTCTTTCTATCCTCATTCTTTAACCCTCAAGTTATCAAACACCTTAATATTAACTCGTTAGTTTCGTCTTGTCTCTTCACACTGTACGTTAGTACACCCAATATCATCACGATCCATACTTAAAGCGTTGTTACTAAATCTTATTCGTTTTTCTTATGTCCACAACCCCTAACAATTAGCGTTTCAATTTCATCTTATCATTACACATTATGATTAAGTACACTTCTCGTCATCACAATCCATTATTTATGAGTTAACACCTTAAGTTACTTATTGATTCCATCCCTAATACCAGTTAGCATCTCTCTTCTTGACTTGCTATGGCTATTCTTTTATCATACACAATCTTGTGTTGTTTACCCTTACGTTGATCCACTTACTTACACATCTACGACCCAACTATAAACTCATTCTTACGTTCGTCAACAACTCATTACGTGTCATCTTTATTTTAGACAAGTTCTATATAATATTTGTTCATTATATTTTACACATTCTATGTGTTCTTACAACGCACTTTTACTATTACCCGTCAACCCCGTGTTGACTACACTCTCAACCTTTACCATTACTTCATTTTAGTCTATTCAACTTTTACGCATATAAACCTTACATAGGTTTATTCTATCGCACTCACATAAGTCTCATCATACATATTTCAATACAGATATATTGACATGATTATATTCATGTTTTACAATTCTTTCTAGCATATTTCAAGTTACTTTTGACTTCTAGCGGAATCTATATCTCATTCATCATTTCTACCCATTTGGTATTAATATGTTTTAGTTATCATGTTTTATATGATACATGACCTCACCACATCTTATTCATACACCCTTACTTTCTCATTTTAGTTTTTCTTATAAGAATTCGTGTCTTCAAGCATCTAATCGTTATTATATCATTCGTGTCATTCTAATCATCAACTACAAGCATACTTTATTGTTCATTTCTTACTTTATTCCAAGCTTTCAAAGCATCTATACTTCATCAAACACTTCTCATACTTATCTTATTTCATAAGTCAATTTGTTCTTTTAACTTTTTCGGCCACAACTAGGTCAACACATGTATATAGCAATTATACTTTATATTAGATCTAATCCATGCTTCACCCAACTCCTATTATCAACCACATTAGCTCAAAAATCATTATTCGCACATAACGCTTAAGTCTCACATAATATGCATTCCAATGCATCTATCATACCTCATACACTTCTATGCATTCATGCTATCAAACACAATCTCTTTCTACTTAGACATATAACCAACTACCGAAGGCTTAACATCGCATAAACGATAATGCTTAACATTTAACACTTTAATTAGCTGCAAACAATAGCCTACCTTATAACTAAGGTATCATATAACTTTAATCTAATCACTAACCCATCTCCAATACCACTTAGCATTTCTACTCGCATCCCATTACTATTTCTCTATCATACATTCACATAATCACAAAATATACATCGACACCAAACGAGGTGCAAGGCTAACTAACTATTCAAACACTCCAAGTCCTCCACGGACTTCTATCACATTCACAATAACACATAGCACACATTCATCACTTATCATCCTTAAGCTCATCTATCATAACACATAATCCATCTTATACTTAACTATTACGTTCCGCATTACTAACACTTACGTTAAAGGCTTCTACGAGTGGTTTAAGACTAGGCAACCTATAGTGGAAACCTAATTCACTTAAACCGAAGCTCTGATACCAAGTTGTAACGCCCCGTACCCGATTTGACTAAAATTTAAAACTTTTGACGCGGAAACGCTTGACTTTACCGGACTCATACAAATTCTTCATTTACATATCCAAAATCTATCACCTTTAACCCTTTAAAATACTTACAAGAACATGAACTCGAACACCTTTCAAAACATTTCATAATCAATTGTATAACACACCCAAACAACCCTTCAGACCAAGGATACGCCGTATCCTTTTTAGGGATACGCCGTATCTAAGCCGATAGACCATGCGCCATATCAACCTGAAGTGATACGCCGCATCACCCTAAACTTCGGATACGCCGCATCTGATATCTTAGATACGCCGCATCACCTTAAACAATCGATACGCCGCATCTGATATCTTAGATACGCCGCATCGACCAATTTAGACAGAACCTCAGCAGGAAAACCTGCATAAACTCAACACACCCCACAATCCACTTTAACCTCAATACAACATTATAACTTATGCCAAAACACTCATTTTACATGCAAAACCATATCAAACTATACTACACGTCAATTGACCCGTTTAAAATCCAAAATGGGTACAAACACACTTAAATCCAAACGCCCCTTAAACATTCACTAAAAACACTTAAAACACATTTAACAACTCGTTAGACTCCCAAACCGTTACCCGACTTTGACACACAATAAACGACTCATAAAAGAGACTCTCGGGGGCACAACTTTGACTCGAGCTCGGCGTTCTACCTAGCTCCTAATGCTCACTATCTTCCAACCGCTTCCAAATCCTTAAGCTACCACACATAATCTTTCATTCTGCCGCACATGAACCTACAAAACGGTTAAACATCTAAACCATAAGCGATAACGCTTAGTAAGTAAAATGATAATCACATACCATCATACTTCAATCAAAACACATAAGCATCACCTATCTCTAAACACTTACTTAGCTACTCCACTCTCTAATTCTTGCATAACCATCTAACATCAACTTACCATCATAACCAAATCATCACCTAGATCATATTCATCCTAGCACATAAGCATATATCCAATCCCTTATCACTAGCCACAAAACACACATAACACATACATGTTAGACATCCATATAATACATGCCATCATCATTTTACTTACCTTATCTCTAAGCTAAGAATATCCAAGCATCCATCATCATCCATCATCATAAACACCCTAAGACACATAATCATACGAAACATATAATACATAATCATTAACTATAATCATGGTTAATACTACCATAACTAATCTCTAAACACTTCTAATCATCACATAATCATATATTGATTACATGATAATCAATCCCACCATTTACTAACTTATACCCATTATAAACTCATCACATAATCATCATTACCTCTTAATTATCTTAAAACACCATTTACCCTTTAATCCCAAGTTAGGGTTTACAAACCCTAATTTCATAATTCATCAATTAAACACTAATTAAGCATCATGAACATCATACCTTATGTAGGAAACAAGCTATAGGCTTAACCCTTGAATTATCACCACTATACCATCATCATCTCATCACCAAATGCTCCATCATCTTCCCTCTCTTCTCTCTATCTCGACATCACAGGAACACCCAAGAATTGTGTGGAGATATCTAGAACCTAACACATATAAACTAGCTGAGAGGGCATTCCTGTCATTTCTGCTTATTTAAGGTCGATGCGCCGCATCTATATTTTAGATGCGCCGCATCTTATATACGCCGTATCTCCTTCCCAATACGGCGCATGGACTATAACAAGTCGGTTCTACTTCCCATTCTACCATACGCCGCATGTAACTTTCTTGATGCGCCGCATCTAGGCCTCATCAGACATCCACTTAAAAGATTCAACCACATATCCTTAGTCAAACATACTTAGGCTCGGGTCAACTTCATCTAGGGTGGGGCCTATTTGTATTCCTGGAAATGGGTCTAACAATAGATGTGATTTCTTAATGAGTTCTAGTCTTCTTCCGAATGAGTCTTAGTCTTCCATTTGGGGTTGAAGTTCAGGCATCGACTCTTATAATGTCCTTTTCCGTTACATCCATAACAAGTCACGGTTCGTAGTTTTGCTCTTATTGTCTTACAATTTCCGGACTGATGTCCTATTTCCTTGCATCTTCCACACTTGACAAAACAATCTCCATAATGATGTAACTTACATTGTTGACATAGTGGTCATTTTCCACGATAGACAGCTTCATGAGTAAGATGCTCGTGATGGTGGCAAGCGGGGTAGTGAGTTGGGATAGTGGTTTCTATCTCATGATTATTTCGCTTTTGGTTATTTCGTTCAATTCCTAGGGTATGGGTAGTGGTAGGTTTAGTCGTTCCTTCTGAGCTTTTGTTATAAATTGGTCTACAACCCGTAAAACTTTTAGGGGTACAAGACACATTCATCTTCTTCTTTCCTGTTGCCTTCTTATTGCTTCCTGAGCGAGCCGTTGTAGTCACCTCAAGTACTGCTGTAATGAGGTTGATTACCAACTTCTGGATAACTTCGGGAGTCATTGGCGTAGTTGACATAGGCATAATATTTTTCATACTAACGTTCTTCCGGATATGTCTGGTTAAATATCGTAGATAAATGATTAACTCTTGGTATAACTGCTAAGGAATTAACTAATTCTCGAATTTCAGCAACTTTCTCTTCATTCATCAAGATTCTCTTCCGAAATTTTATCTTATGGGGTTCTATGGTTATGATATGTCTGGATGAGAATAGAATAATATTAATAACTTGATCAATTGTTTTTACAAAAACAATTAATACAAGTGATGAACTCAAATAAGTACATTTTATTACCATCATTTATCCTATTTATTTGACTTGTTTTATTATATTATCTGTGAGAATCGATACGTTAATGTTTACTTTTGTAATTCTCAGGTAAAAACAAGTATTATGTGAAACTTGGCGATTTTGGACTAATTATGGAGCAAAACAAGCAAGAAGTTAAGAGTCTACTGAAATGTACAAGATCAAGACCATTCTGCTCCAGATACGCCGCATCCTACTTATTACATACGGCATATCACTATCAAGATTTCACAAGCTACGATCCAAGACAGCAAGGACATGCGCCGCATCTAAGAATGGAGTTACGCCGCATCTTCTGGCGGTGTACGAATATTCCTGAATATATTAATCTTGGACCCCACGCGAAGTTAAGTCAATGCGCCGCATCTACTTATTCAATGCGCCGCATCTAACCCTCAGACAGAAACTATAAATACCCCAAGGTCAGACGAATTTCGAGATCCTAATACACAAGAAGACCGAAGACCACAAAACCCTAGGCCGAATTCAGACGAAGTAGCAGCACAAGACACACCTTGAACGAAGATAAAAGAGCTGTAAGAAGGTCCTGCATGTATTCAATTCATTAAGTAGTTTTGTTTTATTGTATTAGTACACTTTAATTTATCAGGATTGATGGGCTTGTGTCATTGATTTAATCATGCACTTCAACTCCCCTTAAAATTGCTTTCCCATTAATTAAAGTTTATATGTTGATGTCTTTGGTGACTTTTATTAGTGCATTGATAACCTCTGTGTCTAGCTGAGCATTGATCGGGTCGCCATGCCTCTGTCCTCGCCTATTTATTCTGTTGCCTATGCATTCTATCGTCTGTAGAAAAGCAGGAAGAAAGGTAAATAGGATAGACATAAGTAATCATTAAGGGTTTACTCGCCAATAAGATTAGAGCCAACGAGAAAGGTTTACATCTCGGTGCGTCGCATTGAACTATACACTTCATATAAAACTAGCAATAAAACAAGTGACAAGCTACTTAACTATCAGGACAGGTCTTCTTACTGTCTCAAGTATTTATCTGTGTACGTGTGTGCTAATCGCTGATTCGTGCTTATTAGTTTAGTTTATTATTTAATCTCAACCAAACCGTGCCAGTCTCTCAGGCTGAACCCCCCTTGCGTTAGATTAGGTTGTATAGCTAAGTTAAGATATTAAAATACTGATTAGAATAACTAGATATTACGTTCCACTCTTAGTGATTGACACTCTACTTACCATTATATTCATACTGACCGGGTACACTGCTTGTTAAAGTGTGTGTTATTGATAAGTCGGCTAAATATAAATTTAAAACTTGAATACTGCTAAAACCACAACGACACATCGTGGATATAAAATTAGAGCATAACAGCACACGCATCAACAAGGTCTTTTATTAATATTGTAGGTAGTAGGTTTAGGATTTTCTTTCTTTATCATAAGGGTTTAGTCCTCAAAATATCTTTGTTGCTTAATGGGCTCTATGTTTAGTTAACTAGGTAAGTGACACTTATTGGGCTCTAGGTATAGTTTAGTTCGAAACCATTCGTCTATTAAACGAAAGATAGGGTTTTATGGAAAGTCATTACATAAATGCATAGCATTATTGTAAGACATGATAGAAAAGAATTTATTCTCAATAATAATTTATATAACAAAAGATATTTGTCATACATTTATTGATTGATTACAAATTCTGAAGATTTCAGGTTTATTGGAAAATACAGGAAATAATGAACCAAATACTATTTGGTACAGTAAGCACAACGTTGATACACATGAGTTAAAGATCACCCACGTCCTTGACGTAAAAGCTTAACTTCATTCTCAAGTTGTAGTTGTGAAATTTCCATTTCCAAGAAACGCTCCTGAAATTCCGTGTTCACCTTTATCTGTCTGTCCAGCATAGATTCCAGAGTGAAAATCTTCTGACCCTGGTAGATTGCCGTCTCTCTGGCCATCCATAGGGTTCTCTCAATCTCCGCTATTCTACCACGTAGTTGACTGTTTTCTCTTCTTAACTGACGGATCCTATAATCTAGGCTTTTATATTTATGTTCGTGCATATTCTTCATTCTTTCAACACTTGCTTCCAAGTCGAACACCGTTCTCCTTTCATCATTGGTCCTTTTAAACAGAGTGTCGAAATTACGGTCGTACCACTCGAAACGTAAATGTGGTAACTCTTCCAAATGTTTAGCGTGATTGTCGAGAATACTGGCGTGTTCATAAAGAAGAGTCCACATGGGATCTTTAGGTTCAGGGGAATTAGGCGTAGATATAGCTTCTGGGAAATTTAGTATTGGGGTTTCGGGAGTATTAGGTCCAAGAGGATTTAATTCATCATCTTGCTGAATTGTTTCTTGGCGTGAGTTTTGTCCAACCTCAAATGTTGTTGGGCAACCAATAAACTTTTCATCAGATGGGGATTTCCTAAGTGGGTCGGTAGGTGGTGTACATATAGTACGGAGATCTGTTTCGTTAAGTTCGGGAGTTTCGGGGGACATGATACTGTAGTAACCCGCAAATAGTGAAAATAAGCAATTCGAAATTTGCAAATAAAGCAAATCAAATAGTTATCAGATAGGGGGATTATTAATGCCAAATAATCATAATAAAGGATGCTCTAAATTCTGAAACATACCTGGCACGGAAGGCGTAAGATTTTATGGTGTAAGTTTATTTATTTTTGAAAACGCGGTTATAGTCCAATGTTTAAAAACATTTGGTTCTCTATAACCATGAGCTCTGATACCACTCTGTAACACCCCCGTTTTCGATATTCGCAACGAAAATATAAGTTGGGGGGTTACTAAACAGTTCACAGTCATGATGATAGAAAACGACTCGAAAATGAGACGTTTTTAGATAAAATTGTTATCATTCATTTATATCAGAGTTACAATATGCAGGTCCCAGCAGGAGGTTCCGAAATACATTAATAAAATATGCTATTTATTGATCGATAACATAGACAGTCCATAGCCAATCCCGTGCCAATCCATGCTTCCAATAACCTGAGAATACATGCTAAAATGTCAACACAAAGGTTGAGTGAATTCATAAAGTTTTGTAATTGTAAATAATCCGTTTCAGTTATTCAGAAACAAGCCAGTTTCTGTTTTCAAAAATACGCTGTTCAATGGTTCAGAAATACGTTTGTCCAATTATTTAGAAATACGTTGTTCAGTTCAGTTGGAAATCATTTAAACACAAGATTAAATATAATAATTGCCACACACACAATTATTATCAGGGAAAGATGTATTTTATTGCACAAAGTCTCATGACACGCAAAACCTTAACAGAACATCAACAGTCATGAACTAATGATGTAATAATTACCCCATAATTAAATGTAGGTAACCTTGCCCCTAGGTAGGAGATAGCCACATCTCTTTATTCATCTCAAATATAATGCTTTGGGTTACGTTACGGTAACGCAAAAGGGTTGTCAGCCCAATAGATCTATCCACAATATTCGCGCTCACCCTGGTTTGTGGGTGATTAGAGGTTCATGATGGGAGGACTTTTGGCTTAATTAAACTTAGATTAAGGCAATAAAATAAGAGTAACGTTGGGATAATACTTGTGTTTAATTCAGGGAAAAGTCCATTAGTGATTCATAAGTCATATAAATGCAAACAATGTTTGTAAATGTTATGAACATGTATCTCCCCCAAAAATAATTCAAAACATGTAAAAGATATGGGTTATGAACTCACCTTAGCAATCTGGATGGAAAACAAATGAAAGAAAGTTGATAAACGTCTCCGGACAAGTAACTTATGGTTAGTGAGCGATCAGGGTTTAGGGAATGAATGAAATGATGCCTTGAACTCGTTAGCTCCCCCTCTCTTCTGAACTTTTTAGGCTTGTGTTGAGAGTTTTGATCAGTGGTATGTGGGTGAGGGTTGTGTTTTAATGTTGGTCGAATGTTGGTGAGATGAGAGTGAAATTATGGATGCTATTTATAGAATGAGGAATTAGGGTTTTGTGGGAAAGGGATAAGGAGACAAGGTATGCATACAAGGGCTGACAGAAATAGGTGAAGGGTGCCACTTGGATAGGAGGAGGGGGAAGATAGAAGGGAGATGATGTGGCCGGTTATTAGCCTTGGCATGCAACTACCAATAAGAAGGCTTCTTGAAGGGGAGGGTGTACACATGGAAGGCTTTGTTGAAGTGAATAGGGAAGTTTGTCCATGGCCAAGTTCATTGTATGTAGTGAAGGTAAAACTTAGTTATGGTTTTAGTTGGGTTCGAACAGATTTTCAGGAAGGAGTTGAATGGGGCTTTAGGTGGTGGTATAATAGGCATTGGTGGGTTGTAACCTAGGGTTTGAAGACCTAACTAAATTGGTTTAAGTGCTTTGTTATTTAGAAAAATATTCATGGTCTTTTATATGTTTATATGAATTGAATTATTTAAGAAATGAAAGGAAATTATATTGAGCTTAAGAAGGTTGTACTATAATTTAGGATGTGTGAAAAATATTGTTTTAATAGTTTGTTAGTTTATAAAAATTATTTGTAAGGTTTATTATGTTTATAAGTAAATAAATAGAATTTATAGTTTTTGTGCATTAGGCACTTGTACTTTATGTTAAAAGACTTGTAAAATTAATTAAGGAGTTTAGGAAAAATAATTTATAAAAGTTATGCATGAATGGTTTGTAACTTGTGCTTTAAAAATACTATAAATAGGATTTTTATAAAGATTTTGTAAATAAATGATTTTATGCATAAATGACTTGTACTCTAGCTTAAATAATTCGTAAACTTAATATTTTGTAAAAATATTGTATAAATAAATTAGGGTTTGTGAAATGAATACATAAAATCATGATTTTATGAAATTAGGGTTTTATCGGGAGCTGAAATAGATTTAGGGTTTCTGGTGCTTTAATAACTTGTACATTAACTCAGATATGTTGTATTTTTATGTTCTGATGTTTAGTTTTTCATATTTGGTATTGTGATGATTTTAGGGTTTCATAGAAACTCTATTCAGATAATGAATGTTTTGTTTGTTAAGGATTTATCGTAAAATGGTAAATGGTATATTGTAATGTTTTCATATCGTTATGTTTATGAAATAAACATTAGGTTTGTTAGGCAGGTCTTGTGGGAGCACGTTTATCAATGATGTGATCTACGTCACATAAGATGAGAGATACATTCGAATATAAAAAAAAATTACCCGTGGAAAAAGGATAATAATTCTGTAAAGTAAATGGGAAATTTTACGAGTGGTTACACGATGAGATAGAGAGAGAGAAAAAATTTGAATTTGAAATTCAAATGTTGTGTGAGAGGGAAGTGAGAGAGTGAGGTGAGGTTGTGAACTAACCATGGTTGAGTTAAGTGAGTTAGCATGGTTAGGTTAGAAGGGAATATGCCAAATGAATAAGGAACATGCTATCCTTGGAGAGAAAGGTGAGATGAAGAGTTGAGATGAATTGGGATGAGTTGTGAGAGGGAGAGTTTGAATTTCAAATTTGAAATATAATTGTTAGAGATAAGGTGTGTGTGAGTTGTCATGATGTGATGGGGAGCCTAAGAGAGTTTCAAATTTGAAATGAGAGAGTGAGGGAGGTTGTATGTGATGGAGTGAGTTGTATGTGTGTAAGAGTGAGGTGATGTTGATAAGATGAGGAGCCTATGACTTTGGATTCAAGTTTGAAATTTGAATGTTGGAGAGTGGATAAGTGAGGTGGTTTGTGAGGAAGGTTTATTTGTTTTTGAAATGAAGGGTTGGATGAAGAAGATGATGAGGTGGTGAAATCTAAGTGGTTGGATGAGAATATAGAGAAGAGAATGTTTGGAAATTATGGTGTGGGAATGTAGGGGACAAGAAGTACATGCAAGTACAAGGAATATTAAGAGAATGTCGGGGATAAGATTTGGGTGGATTTTGAAATGGTTGGAGGATTAGTTTGGTGTAGAGATTAATCAAATGATTGATTATGGCTTAATCATTTTGTCATTAAGAAAGAAAAGAGTTGATAAACATGATTATGGTTTATGTGTTGGATGAGAAAATCAAAGGTTACTTATAATCTCAAATAACTCAACGTCGAGTATTCATAATCTCATAATTCGTGAATTTCCACAACTCGACGTTATCAATAATCATCTTGATGCAAACAAGCTAAGTGTTTTGCATCATTGTAAATCATATCCCATAACGGGAAAGGATGCGTTTACGCAAAGAGACCTTTGACTTAGTTTGACCAATAAGGGAGTAAACCCGTTACGTGATTAGAGAAGACGTAAACACGGATTATGGTCATAGAATACTTTCACTTGATGTCACATGAAATATATGAGTGCCCTAGGTTTAGAAATACCTTGGCTAGAGGCGTTTATCAAAATGCTTGAGTTGGCGTTTTGCCAAAAACGGGAGGTTGTAAATTTGGATCCCTCTAATTCTAAAACCCGTTTCGAGTGTTCCCAATGAAGCACATAACATATTCATACCTGTATTAAAAGATTCAAATTTGTCAGGTAAGGGGAAAGCCAACTTTCAAAATTCGTCCCGAGCCTAACCAAAGGCTGGCGCGTCGGAGCGCCAGGCCCAGTTGTTGGGTCGGGAGAATTTTGGCTAACGTTTGTAATTTTATGTGTTTCGAAAGTTTATTCGTCATCATTAAAACATGAAGAGACCTAATTAATGTTGTTCCAACAATCTCCCCTCTTTTTGATGATGAAAATAAAATCCGAAAGCAAATAAAATTACGAGTTAATTACATTTTTAGTCCTTGTGGTTTACCGGGTATAACGGTTTTGGTCCAATAGTTTAAAAAGTAAGGGATCCTGTCCAGAATCCGACGACCCGTAACAGGTTTAGTCCAATTTTTGGTCCACCGTTAGTTTAACCAATTTTGACTGTTAAATTTGAGGGCATGTTTGTCTTTTCATTTATATTGTTAAATAAAAGAGTTAACTACATTATTTTTGGTCCTTCTTGTTTGTCGAGTGTTTCACTTTTAGTCCAATTGTTTTTATACACATGTTTATATACATTTTTTACTTATGTTTTTATCTACGTTTTAATCTATGTTTTTATTTAGGCTTTTATATATGTTTTTATATATATACGTTTTTATCAACACTTTTATATACATTTTTATACACGTTTTTATCTACGCTTTTATCTACGTTTTTGTATAAGTTTTTATGCACATTTTTATACACATATTTTTATACACGTTTTTATACACATTTTTAAATATGTTTTTATATACGTTTTAATCTATGTTTTTATTTACGCTTTTATATACGTTTTTATCTACCTTTTATTATACGTTTTTGTATATATTTTTTTTATACATCTACGTTTTTATCAACGCTGTTATATACATTTTTATATACGTTTTTATCTACGCTTTTATATAAGTTTTTAGATACGTTTTTATCTATGTTTTTATATACGTTTTTATCTACGTTTTATATACGTTTTTATCTACGTTTTTATATATGTTTTTATCTACGTTCTACGTTTTTATATACATTTTTAAATATATTTTTATATACGTTTTAATCTATGTTTTTATTTACGCTTTTATATACGTTTTTATCTACCTTTTATTATACGTTTTTGTATATATATTTTTTATATATCTACGTTTTTATCAACGCTGTTATATACATTTTTATATACGTTTTTATCTACGCTTTTATATACGTTTTTATATACATTTTTATGTACGTTTTTATATACGTTTTATCTACGTTTTTATCTAAGTTTTTATATACGTTTTTATTACGTTTTTGAAAACGTAGATAAAAACGTATGTAAAAACGTATATAAAATGTACATAAAAACGTATATAAAAGTTTAGATAAAAACGTAGATAAAAATGTAGATAAAACGCATATAAAAACATATATAAAAACGTAGATAAAAATGTATATAAAAATATAGATAAAAACGTATATAAAAACGTATATAAAAACGTATATAAAATGTGTGTATAAAAATGTAAATAAAAACGTGCATAAAAACCTATATAAAAACGTGGAATAAAACGTATATAAAAACGTGTATAAATTTTAAAAGCAATTAGAAAAGAGATTTGAAAAAAAAAAAAAAAATCAAATATTTTTTTTTAAGAAAATTAGTTCTCAAATTTCTCTCAACTTATAAGCAGTTTTTATAAGTATTGTAAATTTTATTAAAATTTTAGTATTTCATTAGTATTGTATATAGATTAGAAAGCAGTTTTAGTTACTAAATCGTTAAAAATATTTTCGTAAGTTTTAAAATTCACTTTCTTTCTAAAAATAAAATTGGTTCTTACTTAAGTTTAGCTGTGATAAAATTTTCATAATTTATTTTGAATTTTTTAGATAGTTTTTAATTTCTATAAAAGTTTTTAGCTGTTAAAAGTTAATTTTTTTAGTTTTATAAATTTATGAGTTAATTACATTTTTGGTCCTTACGTTTTGCTGAATGTAACACTTTTAGTCTATTAAGATGAGGGTATTTGAGTCATTTCATGTTTCTTAATTGGTCAAACTAACGGTAAAAAAAAAATAAAAAATTGGACTAAACCTGTTACGGGTCGTCGGATATGGAATTGCCACATTGTTGTAGTCCAATCCATCCATTCGTTTAGCTATGAAGTAAGCAAAGTTGAATGGGGTATTGGTCTTAATGCAATAAAGCATGTACCCAAAAATGATAGGCAATTTCTCTAGCGCCCCAATCTCTACAAACACATTGCTAAACAAAACTTTCGCCCATGCTATCAAGTTGTGATGAAGTTGAGATTTGTTCCATGACCCAATTGGCACCCCCTGACATTGAAACTTGGGACGCAAAATGTTGTTTTGAATTAGTACACTACTGATAGGAGGCTCACATGCATAGGAACTTGGATGATAATGCTTAATTTGCATGAATGCTTTAGTTTCGGTTGATCTAGTGTAAAATAGAGAGCCCTTGGAAGATACATTCAACACCCTTCCAAACTTAGATTCCAAGCATAACCATGGCCATACATGTGAAAATTGAGAATTACAGAAGGTTTGTCAAAGTAGTATCTAGCATGGAATTCTTGAATGTGCCTTGGGTAGATGGTAAGTGGAAGGTTATGGATGAAGGAAAATCATTTTGATTTTATGAAAGGTTGTTTTATGCTAGTAGTACACATGAAATTTTTGTCACAATGGCAACCTTCAAGATATTCACCATTTTCAAAAGGTTCATAAGAATTGGTGTTAGAAGATTCATTCACCCGCTTCATGAAGTATTTGGTTGCCATTTTAAAAATGAAAGAGGTGTCAAGTATGAGGAACGTGATGAAAACACTATACACTATCTATCTTCTTATAGAGGATCATTAAGGGTTAGGTATGGGTAATGAAAATCTATTGACCAATGAGCAATACTAATTAGTACTTAGATTCCTTCTAGGTAGTACTAAGTGAGATGAAAGGAAAGAAAGTGGTGCATGGGAAAGCAAATCATGCCTTATGGATAAAAGTGATTTAGATTGGATTAGACTTTGGTTTGGTTGGATTTGGATGATCAAGTTACTCACATTAGTTCCTATGATTATTGCATGCATGCATCATGAAAGCCATGCATGATTTCATCATAGTTGATGAGTAAAGTTTCTTGATCATCATTTTTGGGAGTAAATTGATTCTATTATACACAATATAGAACCTACATCCTATCATACATGAACCAAGTGCAAGTATTTCATGTAAGTCATCTCAAGAATGTAGTTGGTTGTGTATAGAGATCAAGTGTATTTTTAATTAATAAGTACACAAACTAGATCCTATAAACCATCACACATTGTATAGAAAGTCAATATACAATGCAAGATATCTCCGGTTTATAGTTTGTTGTGTAATGTGTCGATATTAATAATCCTTATTTATTACTTGCATTAACAAAATAAGTTTCTAAGTTTTCGGATGAAATACTTAGCTTATTAAATCTATTATATGGGTAATTTAGTTTGTTATGCAATACCATACCGAATTCAAGCCACGGGAATTCTCTTCAACTATTGTAAGTAGTTCGTATGTTTGCATAAAATCTTTTCTTTTCCTTTCTACCCTAAACACATAGCATGCAATTTTCACATAAGTAGAACAAGTAGAGATAGATATAAAGTTTTCAACACAAGTGTAAGTTGTGATTCAAAATTTTATCTAGTCTTGGTAATTTGACACAAATGACTTTCAATTTTAGCAAATGTAGTAGAATATTTTGTGTCAAATTTTCTTGTTCATAACACATAGTATAGACATGTAGAATCTAGGAAATTATCAATCATCGTTTGAATAATGCATTGATAGATATCTTTCCTCTCAGAAATCATTAATTAGTATTTCCTTCCATGCCTTCACATAAGTCCTAGACACATAAGCTCTAGGAGCTCCTAAGAAGGACCTTGCAAAATGTCATGCCAAAACCTAGTCTTGTTTAGTTTGTGACCTAAGTGTTCTTTTATTCAAGTCACCAATGACTTGTTCTATAGGATGACCCCTCGCTTCTCTCACTTTCTTATGAATGCCTTCATCCGAAACATTAACTTGTAATGTCGGCGACCTTTCTTGATCTTGAACTATTTGTTCGTTGATCACATCATCTTCTAACGAAGGAGATGATTTAGGCTCGGGCATGCTCTCATCAAAGGTGACATTGAGAGATTCATCAATCCTCATTGTTTCCTTATTAAGCACTATGTATAGTTTACTAGTTTAAGAGTATCCTAAGAACACACCTTCATACGACTTTGGGTCGAACTTGGTGAGATATTCTTTGGTGTTAAGTATAAATACTTTACAACCAAACATCCTAAAGTATTCTAAGAAATGTGTGACAAATCACAATTTCAGGTCATTTTCCAAACCTCGACAATTTACTATTCACGGATTACTATTCATTATTTACTATTCACCGATCACTATTCATCATTTCACTATTCATCATTTTCGGAGTCAGTTTGAGAATTTGAGAAGTCGTCAAAAATTTTACTATTCATGTGACACTATTCATTCCCGGAGGGAAATTTCCATTCATGATCATCAATCATCATTTCGTAAACTAGATTTACGGGTATTCAAATGCGCGTAACCAGTATGGTTTAGCTGCGTATTCATGCATCATCAGTAGGGACACCTCATATAGACTAGAGTAGTCTACATATCATCAGTAACATCAGTATCATATTAGGTCATGCACGGGTTTGTGTGATTTTCATTAACGTATGTTCATTAATTATTAAACGTTACCACTCAGTGATTACTACTAACATTATATCCGATACTCCCGTCAGTGATCATAACGTATTTTCATACTAATTATAATGATATAAAGACTATATTATTACTTTACCCGGTGTTTTTAAATCAATTGCTACATTTTCCATTAGGAGCTTATAACTCCGTCGGTTTGCGATATTTCAACCCGATAATCATTCTAACACCCGATTCTTGCAAGGAATATGATTTTACAACTTCGTCGTATTTTATTTTACCTCGTCACGATTTATTTCTAGTTAACTCGGTACCCGGTAACACCTAATGTATACACAAACTACACTAATACACACAATATTGAGACAAGATCTTTAATTAGCCACATTTCTCCCATTTTTCTCCATGTTTGCCGCCCCCTACCATCCCTAATCCATCATTTTTCTTGCTTGGACTTGACTACAATTAATGCATATGTTTTTATGTCTCTTGATTTAATTTAGATAACACTTCATTTCACTAAATCAACTAGCAAAATAACACACACATTCTCTCTTCTTCCTCTCCTTTGGATCGGCCTAAACCAAGAACACCAAGATCATCCATCATTTCTTGAAGATCAAGTATAAATCTAGTCTCATTTACCTTCCTTGTTAGGGTTTTGTGATAAAAACCCTAGGTTTCTTACATAACTATCTCCAAAATTCTTCAATAATTCAAGTAAGCTTCAAGAACATCTTTCTAATCTTTTCATACTTTCATTTGATTTATTTTCAAGTTATATTAGTAGCTAGTTATGCAAATATTCATGTTAAACATACCACTTGTTACACATTTTCTTCATAATCATAGATCTATGGATTTTTAGTGTGATCATCATGAGATCCACCATTGTTGGTGATGTTTAGGATCCCATGACACCCTAAGAAGGTGTATGGTAGGATTTGAGTACTTGTGAAGTTGATTCGAAGTGGTTTGATTAAGTTTTGAACTAGAAAAATTAGTTTTCATAAACCCTAGAAAAGGTTCTGTCCAAAAACGTGTGATCTGGAAAACTCAGTAACTCAGGGGATATTTTGGCTTTAAGATTTAGAAAATACTTTCAAAAACGAAACCGTGGCCGCTTGAATCACTAAAAACCGACTTATAACGAAGGAGATATGATTTTTCTAAGTTAGGCGACGAAAACTAGTTTTCTGAAAATTTAGCGTGCTGTTCGCCGAGATTCAAAGGACAAAACGAGGCGTTAGACGTGATCTAGACGACCCGACCTACTGAAAACATGTTAGTTCATGTTTATACGAAGCCGTGGATATAAAGAACGTGGAAAACGAGATTATAACGACCGAGATACACGCGTTTGAACCCGACAAACTCTACTTTATTTTTGACAGCCCACTATTAGAAAATATTCTAAGTATAAAAGCTAGTGTTTTTGCAAGACATAACATTGATAGCCGATTTTCTATCTAATCAAGGAGCGTATGATCAAAAGTTAAATAACACGACATTAAGACATTGTTACAAGGTTTTCAAAAACGTCAAGTTTGATCACTAACACTTAACGTACAATATTTCAAGACTAGCTTTGCGAGGCCATTTTGGGCATATTTTCACAAGTTAAGGAAAATATTAATTTGCGACGAAAACATTATATTTTGCCGATAGAACACCAAACGAGGATCATGGAGTATCATTCCAACATAATTAGACGAAAAATAGTTTATAACTTAACGAGACGTCAAAATGTATTTTTCGTCGATAAACGTTAATTTCAAAACTAACAAGTGGTATCGTTAACATACGTATTTGCATGTGTAACATTGTATCATTGCTTATACTGGATCATATCATTCAAATAGGTCGCGGTTAGAGACCGAGTCTCATTTTCATCATATCCATTGTTGTCATTGTTGCTATCATATAAGGTGAGTTTTCATAGCCCCGCTTTCAATTGTTTACATAATTTTTTAAATTCTCGAGGGAGAATACATTGCACCATTTTTATGCGGACCAAAGTATCAACTCATTTACATTGCTTAAGTTACATCATCGCCCAGATTAAAGTCCCCTTGATGAACTCAAATAAGTACATTTTATTACCATCATTTATCCTATTTATTTGACTTGTTTTATTATATTATCTGTGAGAATCGATACGTTAATGTTTACTTTTGTAATTCTCAGGTAAAAACAAGTATTATGTGAAACTTGGCGATTTTGGACTAATTATGGAGCAAAACAAGCAAGAAGTTAAGAGTCTACTAAAATGTACAAGATCAAGACCATTCTGCTCCAGATACGCCGCATCCTACTTATTACATACGGCGTATCACTATCAAGATTTCACAAGCTACGATCCAAGACAGCAAGGACATGCGCCGCATCTAAGAATGGAGTTACGCCGCATCTTCTGGCGGTGTACGAATATTCCTGAATATATTAATCTTGGACCCCACGCGAAGTTAAGTCAATGCGCCGCATCTACTTATCTTTTGCGCCGCATCTAGCCCTCAGACAGAAACTATAAATACCCCAAAGTCAGACGAAATTCGGAGTTCGACAATTTAGCTAAGTACGAGACAGAAGAAACCCTAAGCTGAATTCAGTCGAAGTAGCAGCACAAGACACACCTCGAACAAAGATACAAGAGCTGTAAGAAGGTCCTGCATGTATTTAATTCATTAAGTAGTTTTGTTTTATTGTATTACTACACTTTAATTGGTCAGGATTGATGGGCTTGTGACATTGATTTTATCATGCACTTCAACTCCCCTTAAAATTACTTTCCCATTAATTAAAGTTTATATGTTGATGTCTTTGGTGACTTTTATTAGTGCATTGATAACCTCTGTGTCTAGCTGAGCATTGCTTGGGTAACCATGCCCCTTCCTCGCCTATTTATTAGATCGCCTATGCATTCTATCGTCTGTAGAAAAGTAGGAAGAAAGATAAATAGGATAGTCATAAGTAATCATTAAGGGTTTACTCGTCGATAAGATTAGAACCAACGAGAAAGGACTTAATCTCGGTGCGTTGCATCGAACTATACACTTCATATAAAACTAGCAATAAAACAAGTGACAAACTACTTAACTATCAGGACAGGTCTTCTTATTGTCTCAAGTATTTATTTGTGTACGTGTGTGCTATTCGCTGATTCGTGCTTATTAGTTTTGTTTATATTTAATCATAACCAAACCGTGCCAGTCTCTCAAGCTGAAACCCCCTTGTGTTAGATTAGGTTGTATAGCTAACTTAAGATATTAAAATACTGATTAGGATAACTAGATAATACGTTCCACTCTTAGTGATCGACACTCTACTTACCATTATATTCATACTGACCGGGTACACTACTCGTTAAAGTGTGTGTTATTGATAAGTCGGCTAAATATAAATTTAAAACTTGAATACTGCTAAAACCACAACGACATATCGTGGATATAAAATTAGAGCAATACCACACGCACATCAAGTTTTTGGCGCCGTTGCCGGGGAGTGAATTGTTATTATCTGTTAATTTGATTAGTATTTTAATTAGGTTTTTCTTTTTAATTTTTATTCTAACCGCTAACTCTGTTGTATATTAGTTAATTTGCATTCATTGTATTATTTGCATATTTTCTGTTTTCGTGTGTTTAATTTTTGTTTATTTTGGTTTGTTTTTATTTTTGTTTTTATTTTTCGTATTTTCTGTATTCTGATATCGTTGTACTGAGCTAATTCAAACGATACGGCGCATCTATTTTCATAGATACTGCGTATTGCGTTTACTTTTTATTAATTAATTTGATACGACGCATCTTTCCCCAAGATACGGCGTATCTGTTTTTAATAAGAAATTTTTCTAAGCGATAACGCCATACGACGCATCTGCTTTAGCAGATACGGCGTATCTATTATTTTAATTAAAAACAGCTTTCGAATTATTAAACAGATACGACGCATCGATCTCTGTCGATACGGCGTATCTTCTGAATCAAAAATCTTGTATTTTGAAACGTAACAAAAATACGGCGCATTAACTTTTGTTAATACGACGCATTTAATTTTAATAAATATCGATTTTTGATAATTAAAAATGATACGGCGCATTCTAAATTTCTAAGCGGCGTATCTGTTTTCTGAATAAAGTCTGATTAAATTTTAATGATTATAAGATACGGCGTATCCAACTTTTTGGATACGGCGCATCGTCTGCAGATATCAGTTATTTTTATTCTTATATCCGTTTCTAAATTCATTAATTTCTCTTCTAGCGAACAAATCCTACTTACGATTTTACCTATGATGACATGTTTTGCTATGGAAGACATGTCAGTGAACGGATATCTTGCTAAGGAACTCTTGCTTTCGGATTCATTCGATGTGGAAGTTTTTGAAGATGTCAACTTCAATGTGCTCATGATTAATGCCGATTTATTCTCTTGGGAGACCTCTCTTGAAGCTACTTATAAGGAATTTAAACGCTTATGCAATATTGAAGATGGGATATTCTCTTATGATTTATTAATGAGCTACACTGAAGATGAATTGTTACTCTTATGGCCCATCATTGAATCTAAAGGATTAGCTTGGACTACTATCGAAGAAAAAGATGGGAAATACCAAATTGAATACATGAACTCAGCGAATGCAGTCAACAAATCGAGAAACAAAAGCTATGAACTCCAACCTTTACAAACTTCTTATATGCCTTATTCCGAACAGTATTGGGGATTGGATAAAAGCTATCTGGATAACGAAAGAATGTATGCTGAATCGGAGATACTATTTCATGGAAAGTTGGTAAGGTTGGTGGATATCTCTTTTGAAGAGTGGCTTGAACTTAAATATGGCAATCCCAAATTTGCTCCTATGAATGAAGTCAAACGGATTGTGACTTCATGGTTGACACGAAGTTTTAAAGGACAATTTAATGAGTTTATGGAGATAAGAAGGAACATAATTGGTAACACTAGCTTTGACGTTAACCACGATCCTAACAATGTTGATTTTTCAAATTGGTTAGCTAGTAAGTTCAATAACCATAAGAGCATGGATCGAGCTACTAAAGATATGTTATGGGTATATTGGATAAGAGGTGAAGATGAGGAAGTAGAGAGCAACAATGGATCGTCTGATGACAATTCAATAATCGAGGAAGGGATTGAAGAATTATTCAGAATAGACATTGATGTGTTCAATTACGAGACACCATTGTGCAAACAATTCAAAGAATTCAATTGCCTTCTTCAAATCGACGCTGATGTGCTTACTGGAGATCTACCAGGATTCAAAACTTATGATGATTTCAAAAACACCTGGTACTACGAATGGAATGACCAAATACCATGGATTTGGGATAAACCATGGGAATTTGAGCATATTAATCACACTTGTAAACCTTTCTACTTCAAGGATGGATTTAGTGAATGGCCAACCTGTGATTATAACTATGATGGAACCTGTAATAGGGGAAGTATAATTGGAATGAAACGGGTTGGAAACGATGTATACTTTGAGGACGACGATTGGTATGAAAAAGTTGAAGACTGCCCACGTAAAGCAGAAGCTTTGCAAGAAAAAGGTAGAATCAACTACTTAAAAGGACTTAAGGGAGCATCAGACACTACTTTCTGGGAATAGGTGCATGGATAATTTGATGATTACACAAAGCTTAGTCAGCGCTTACAATGGGAATTAAAAAAAGAATGGGATGAGATTCAAGATTGTTATCAATCCTTTAACGTGGTTAATTACGATCCTTATAATAATAACGATGAGTCGCAAGAAGAATTGATTGATGAACTTGATGACTATTTGAATAAGGATCCTTATTTCGAGTTTGTTGATAAAGACAAAGAAGAATTCACCAAGAGAAAATGTCAACTACTTGGGATCCCTTATAATAAACCACCCATGATTATTTATGAAAAATTTAAAATCATCAAATATTCTTTGGGACCTGATGAAGAGTATGTTGCGATAAAGACCAAAAAATTTATTAGATCAAGTCGTACGGAAGAAAATGTTGTGGAGCTATACGGGAACATCTTTCGGATGAAGGAAGAAGGATGGCGCGTAACAAGAACAAAATAAGGAGCTGAACGTGAGTCTAACTTGAAGACCCTGGAATAAAGACAAGTGCTGACCGGGAGACAACCCGGAGAAAATTTTTACTATTTTGTTCTGTGTCGAGTCAGTCAGGCCCGCAGAAGATACGGCGCATCTCAATCCTGAGATGCGACGCATCTCCTGCACTGGTCATATCTTACTTTATTTTTTGCATTTTTATTTTTAACTTTAAAACTTTTTGTCAGTTTATTTTAATGCGGCGCATCCCTGGTTAAGGATGCGACGCATCTTCTATTCTAATTCGTATTTATTCCAGGCTCGATACGGCGTATCTTCTTCCATAAGATCCGGCGTATCGACTGACCTGATGATTTTCATTTTAATTTTTTATGTTTTATTTTTTTCTAACTACTAATGTATTATGCAAGTTTGAACCTTCTTAACTTAGGTGTGTTAAAGTCTTGGTGGTATTATAGATTCCTGCATTTCCTGTGGATACATCAATTATGAAGCTTAAACGTTCTCATCCACAAGAAAGATGATTTTTGCTCTTATACAAATAATGGAGGATCATACCGAGCAAATCTCAGGGGAGTTTTTCTGTTCTAATTCTTTTATTTTCCAGTTTTTAACCTTTTATACAAACAACGAGGGCGTTGTTTAACTTAAGTGGGGGGATTGGAGAATTAGAACACTTACTTGTCCTAAACTTTTCAAAATATGCTTAAAATGTGCTTAATATATCAAAATTTAAAATTTTTAGCATGTTTTTGTTTAAAGTCAAAATTACATAGCTGCACACATAACATTATTTCAAAAATTGTGAACTTTTCAAAAATTCACAAATCTATGAGTGTGCCGGTGACTTGTAAACTTTAGAACTTGGCTTGTATACTATTCGAGACCACCATAATAAGTATTATTTATATAATTGGAATGACTTGTCTAAATTGGTAAAATTCTAGGATTACACCCAAATAGCCTTTATATGTTATGTGATATTAGCTAACTACACTGGTTAGTTAACCCCCGTATAAACCCTTTGTTACTCTCACTTTTAGAGTAAGATACCCCTAGAAAAACCCTCAGAGCCATTCCTTTCGTTTCTTACACCTTTGTTATAATGTTTCGTTACACCCTTACACCTTAGCCTACCCTGTAGATTAAAATCCGTGGTTGGTTAATTGCTTTAGGAAATGTGTGTTTCCTTATATTACCTGTGTTCGCGTGCGTAATTCATTATCTTTGGATAGGTCGGGAAATTGCACAATGCAATTGGAGTGAAAGTAAATATTGTATATCTTTGAGTTTATTTTTCGTGTGTTTACTACTTTCACTATTACCGTTATTTCTGAAGTCATGAAAAGTATGAAAAAATTATCCAGAGTTATCATTATAGTGATGTGGTGAAATTTTACACATCTATGTTTATGTTTCGAGTTTAAAAAAAAAAAAAAAAAAAAAAATCGAAAAAATAAGAAAATAAAAAGAAAAAGGAAGAGTTGGAAGTTTGTTTTAACCAACTTATTTAAAGTTTTGTATTAAGTGGTCGATATCACCACTAGTTGTTATATTTATGGATTGAATGGGAGTTGAACGTTATGGGAACACCAACTAAAGGTTATTCTTTGATTGAGATCTTGTTGAGTATAATTCGTGTCTACCTAAAAGCGTGTGTTTCAAGTGTTAAAGCGTGAGTTATTCAATGAAATGAGTCTTATTCATGGGATGGTTGGGATAGTGATTAACCACACTTAATATTTTAATTTATTTGTTTTGTTTATTTTTCATTTTACACCAATTTGTATCCCAAATATTATCCATACCCTATATTATTCTTTATCCAAACCTTTGATTTATTGAGATTAGGGATTTGAGCAATCATAAGCATCGTAGTCGTGGATTTGGCTATGTATTTATGATTTTGTCGCCCTTTTTGATATAATATTATTGGTGAAGATTACTTGGTCCTATCTTTAGCCTATTCGAGTTAAGGATTTGAGCAATTGCAAGTATCGTGTTCGTGGATTCGATCATGTATTTGTGATTTTGTCGCCTTTTCTGGAATTTGAGATCGATAGAGATTAAGAAGAATGATTAACCCTTAACCTACAAACCCTTTTTACCGCTTTAGACTTGTTATTCCTTGGCTTTAGTGGAGGAGATGCGTATACTTGCCAAGCTTATGATAGAATATTCGTCACGACTGGACAGTTAAACGATTACATTTGCTTTTATCAAAATATTTTATTTTACTTCTAATTCGTTAAGTGTTTGGTTGTGTGATTATGACAAAATGAATACATGCTTAAATATAAAAATAAATCCTAACATCTTTTTGGATACATTTTCATAAGATTAATTCTAAGGTTTACTTGGGGACAAGTAAAGTTCGAGTGGGGGGATATTTGATGAACTCAAATAAGTACATTTTATTACCATCATTTATCCTATTTATTTGACTTGTTTTATTATATTATCTGTGAGAATCGATACGTTAATGTTTACTTTTGTAATTCTCAGGTAAAAACAAGTATTATGTGAAACTTGGCGATTTTGGACTAATTATGGAGCAAAACAAGCAAGAAGTTAAGAGTCTACTGAAATGTACAAGATCAAGACCATTCTGCTCCAGATACGCCGCATCCTACTTATTACATACGGCATATCACTATCAAGATTTCACAAGCTACGATCCAAGACAGCAAGGACATGCGCCGCATCTAAGAATGGAGTTACGCCGCATCTTCTGGCGGTGTACGAATATTCCTGAATATATTAATCTTGGACCCCACGCGAAGTTAAGTCAATGCGCCGCATCTACTTATCATATGCGCCGCATCTAGCCCTCAGACAGAAACTATAAATACCGCAAAGTCAGACGAAATTCGGAGTTCGACAATTTAGCTAAGTACGAGACAGAAGAAACCCTAAGCCGAATTCAGTCGAAGTAGCAGCACAAGACACACCTCGAACAAAGATACAAGAGCTGTAAGAAGGTCCTGCATGTATTTAATTCATTAAGTAGTTTTGTTTTATTGTATTACTACACTTTAATTGGTCAGGATTGATGGGCTTGTGACATTGATTTTATCATGCACTTCAACTCCCCTTAAAATTGCTTTCCCATTAATTAAAGTTTATATGTTGATGTCTTTGGTGACTTTTATTAGTGCATTGATAACCTCTGTGTCTAGCTGAGCATTGCTTGGGTCGCCGTGCCCCTTCCTCGCCTATTTATTAGATCGCCTATGCATTCTATCGTCTGTAGATAAGTAGGAAGAAAGATAAATAGGATAGTCATAAATAATCATTAAGGGTTTACTCGCCGATAAGATTAGAACCAACGAGAAAGGACTTAATCTCGGTGCGTTGCATCGAACTATACACTTCATATAAAACTAGCAATAAAACAAGTGACAAACTACTTAACTATCAGGACAGGTCTTCTTATTGTCTCAAGTATTTATCTGTGTACGTGTGTGCTATTCGCTGATTCGTGCTTATTACTTTTGTTTATATTTAATCATAACCAAACCGTGCCAGTCTCTCAGGCTGAAACCCCCTTGCGTTAGATTAGGTTGTATAGCTAACTTAAGATATTAAAATACTAATTAGGATAACTAGATAATACGTTCCACTCTTAGTGATCGACACTCTACTTACCATTATATTCATACTGACCGGGTACATTGCTCGTTAAAGTGTGTGTTATTGATAAGTCGGCTAAATATAAATTTAAAACTTGAATACTGCTAAAACCACAACGACATATCGTGGATATAAAATTAGAGCAATACCACACGCACATCACCCCTTTATTATCATGAACCGTTAATTGTGAGCAAGCGAGAGTGAGTGAATAGATCTATTGAGGGTGACTCCTCCGTTCGGGTTTGTAGCGCCAACTTGTCAAACGAACGCATTTCATTTCTGTCATATTAGAGTGAATGGCAAACACTCAGTTGGGGCATTTCATTCAGTCTAGCTTCGGGGTCATGAGCTTAAGAGCTAATGTATTAATTTTATGTGGCATTGTTTTGTCATACACTTTATACTTGTGGTTACCGTAGAAACATTTCATTTACATAAACCTATGAACTCACCAACATTTTTGTTGACCGTTTTAGCAATGTATTTTCAGGTAATTAAAGGTATCGCATGTTGGCTTGCATAAGGGCATGCATGGAGTCGCGGAGTCTACGCGTCTCACTTTATATTTTATGCACTTATCTATCGTTTGAATTGTATGAACTTGATTTCTGAAAACTTGTGTCACCTTTTGGGACCTAAACTTTGTAAACTCTGAATGTTTTAAATAATCAAACGATGTATTTTCTAAACGACACTTTAGGTCGTTCAATATAACTGTACTGTGGTGCTATGATCAGTCATGCCCTTGAATGCTTTCATTCCGCTGAAAGTCACGTAATTTGCGGGTGTGACAAAATGCTTCCTATTTCTAAGTATCTCATAAGGTGTTTTATTAATGACCTTTCTAATGTGAACTCTATTAAAGATATAACATGCGGTATCTAGGACATGACACTAACACTTTTGTGGAATGGATTGCTCGTCAAGTACTGCACGACTCATCTTTCATAACTTACGATGTGTTCTTTCAACAATCTTAAGCGATTGAGAAGTGAATGGGCCCAATAAGTTATAAGATATTCCATGTTGTTCGCAAAAGCTACCAAATTTCAATTTATCAAATTCACTACTATGATTTATTTTTATTGAAACAATAGAACAATCAAGTAGGTTTTCAATCTTTTTCCTCAATATATCAAATTTTCCTAATACTTCATCCTTAGACACTAAAAATAACACCCAAGTGTAGTCATCGACAATCATCAAAGTGTAGAAGTTTCCTTCATAGCTTTGGATTGGGGATGGACCATACAAATCTAAGTGTAACAACTCTAAAACCCTATTAGTTGACACTACATTCCTATTTCTATTGTTTGCATGTCCTTGAATCCTTAGACTACAAGACTCACAATGATGTCTTTCAAAGCTCAACTTTCCTTAATTCCTTACTAGCTCGTTGGAAGCTAGATTTTGGACTAACCTTATATTGGTGAGACCTATCCTCCTATGCCAAAGCATTGAGTTATCCACCATGGATGTAAGACATATGTGTTGTTTGGAGTTATCTCCCAACTAACAAGTGTACAAGTTATTTCTTCTATTACCTTTAGCTAATATGTTATAGTTTTTGCTAATAGTACAATCCACGTTAGTGAATACAATCTTACAATCATCGTCACTTAATTGACTCATACTGTAACACCCCGTAAAATTTTATGTAACAGCGGAAGACTTAAACGGGGTATTACTTCTTGAATCATAGTCATAAGTATAGAAAATGACTCGAAAGAGGCGTTTTGAAAAGCAATGTCATTCATTTAAGACTCAAATATTCAAGTAACACAACATAGATTCAAATTGTTTGGAAATTTCACAAAAGAAATGACATTGTTTGAAACAAATGAAAATATTAATTTTCATCGTCATGGGTCCACTTGCCAACTCCGTGCCTTGCTATCTTTAATTACCTGAGATAAAACATGCTTAAAATGTCAACACAAAGGTTGAGTGAATCCATAGTGTTTAAATTGTAATAGATTGAACACAAATTGATTAGTAGTACAACGGTGATATCGCTGCATAAAAACATATAGATATATTGCCCTAAGTCTCATGACACGCAAACGTTGACATCGTGTGATATCATAAAATGATATAACTCACAACATAATAATGATGCAAGTAAAAGGGGCCCTCGTAGTAGGAGTTTGCCATTCTCCTAGTTATTTCAAATAAAGTGCATTTGAGTCGCTAATCTAGCTAACACAAATGGGGTCGTCATCCACAAATAGATATATTCACAGTATTCGCGTTCACTAGCAGTGATTAATGGTTCATGATGTGAGGGACTTTTGGCAAAATCGGTAACTTAAGCAATATCATTCAGGATAGCATACAGAAAATAATTGTGTTCGGGTTTAGAGCATGTATCTCCCCACGGGTTTAAAATTGTATAAAAATGTGAGACTATGAACTCACCTTAGTAGTGTAGATTTCGATTAGTGCTCAAATGGTGAACAATGAATAGCTCCCGACTTGTGACCTGAATTAATGTGACTTTTTTAGATTATTATTGGCTTTTCGGTTTCGATGAATGAATGATAAGCATGGAAATCTCCGAATGTGATAGTGTCAGATTTGTGTGTTTTAAGGTGTTTAAAGTTCAAAAGTAACTTATTATAGTTATTTATTTTACCAAAAAAAATGTTATCGATTTGAGTTTGGTTGTATCTTTATTACTAGTCGTTATATATATTAGTAAAAATATTTATTTTAAATATTTTTGAGTTATTGAAAGTTTAACATTATTTATAAAAAAAAATGTATATAAAAACTAAATAAGTAGAGTTTGTCAAAAATTATAATATAGTTACAAAATTTACCCTTGACTCTATAAAAGTTACACTTTTAACCCTTAAGTTTAAATAATTGATCTTTTAGTCCAAAACTTTGCTTTTACAGCTTTTTATCACGAGTTTCACATAGTGGCAGTTTCTACCCATTGTTTTTCCCAAAATATTTATTTCAGATTCGACCCTCTCTAATTTCCAATTTGTACGATTCTTACCCTTTTAATGAAAAGTTTTATACAATTAGTCCAAAATTTACATTTCGAAAAGTTAAGATTTTATTTTTATAAAAGTTGCTTTTAATAGCTTATACAAGCTTCTAATTATTAGCTTATAGCTTATATTTCGTACGACATTTTCCAATTCGCAAAGTTTATAAAATAAGTGGCGTTGGGCTCGTTAGCCCGTTAAGGCCCAAATTTGATTTGTGGGGAATAAAAGAAGTGCTCGACTGAGCTTAGGATTAGGGTTGATTTTGCTAGCGTTTTCGATTGTTTGACTTGCATGATTCGACAACTTGTTTCACCATAGTATAGAGATTCGAGGGGTAGCAAAATATATATGTGTTGTACGTCCAGATAAAAAGATCTTGAGCTATTTCTTAGGCGCATTGGGCAGTTTTAACATGTTCTAATCTTGAGTTCTTGTGTTATTTTGTTAAACATTTACTTAAATGGCATGCATACTCGAATAAGGCTCTTAAAAGGAAAGAACACTAATGTAAAAGGATTTCGAGGACTTACAATACCACGCTTGGTGGTGATGAAATACTAAGGAAAGGGAATGAACGATTGGAAATCTACACGAACTAGTGAGCTCTTTTACGAATCAAAATCCACACGTTCACAATATATATAACCCAATAAACTTCGAAATAACCCAATACTCCTTGCTTTCTTTCCTTGTGGCTCGACAGTGGACCAAGTGTAGAATAGTGAGAGTGTTTGTAAATTTTTGGTGAGTGAGTTGTGTATGAGAATGTAAAGTTTATAAGTATGATTTAGGGTTTTATCTCCTCGCTATTTTTGGTTTTTCAAAGGTGGCTTAGCATAGGTCTTGTTGTATGAAAGGAAAACAAAAGAGTCAAAAGTTGTGGAGTAGTCATGCCGACTAGGATTAGTACGCTAAAGGCTTGTTTCGGTTTGAGTGTGATACGAAGGATGGGGGAAGGAATATATTTCGTTTCTTGATGTCAGCCGAAAGAGGTAAAGAATGTGGACATGTTGAGGGAAATATGAAGCTCAAAATCCTTTGGGTTTTCTCGCGTGCCTCGAAAGTTGTAGGGCCTGGTATTGTTCGAGACTTAAGCTATAGTTAGGGTGGCTTGGTATAGCGGGTTGGGTGATCTTACAAGAAAGGGAGGAAAAAGGAGAAAATGTGTGGGAGTGCTTATGTCGAGGTGTGATATGTCAAATCACTTAGGAACATGGGGAAGCTTGGTGTTGAGGCTAGGTCGTGTGAAAGCAATAGGAAGAAAGGAAAAAAAAATTATAACGTGTATATAAGTTGTAACAATGCATTGGGTTTTGGTTTGGGATTGGATGGTTTTGTACGCAAAGAAAAGAAAAAGGAGTGGTGTATATGTCTGTGTATTCGAGTTGCACTGTTGAACCTCAAGGAACAAAGGAGACTTGTTTTTGATGGCTGTGTCGAGCCGTATAGTAGCCAAAAAGAAAAGAAGAAAAATGTCCCAGAGTTTTCAACAAAGTACATTGGGCTTATGGCCTGTTTTGATGTTACGGCCCACCGAAGAGGAAAGAAAGAAAAATAAAATTGCCCGATTTGTTATTTGGGATTTTAAGCCCATTAGGCCCAATAGATTAATATGGTAAGATTTTTGTCTCGTTGTGTAACTTTTAGTGTTGGTGCACAAGTGAGCTATTCAAGTCACGCTTCATATTCGTTATACAGTGAAATTGGTGAATGTACTATTTGATAAAAAAAAATTAACTCGTAAAAATGAGCTAATCAACTTTCAATTGAAATTCATTAGTGTTTAACATCGATAAATGACATGGTAAATTATGAGGTATTACAGTACCCACCCGTTAGACTGGATTCGTCCGGAATCCTCAGATGTGATAGTTTTCGGGGTTTTCTTATCGAATAGGTGAGGATATATTGCACGTATTTGGTCTTCGCGTTCCCAAGAATATTCCAGTCCCCTCTTAGAGTTCCTTCTAATCTTAACAATGGGAATACGGCTCTGCTTCAATTGTTTGACATCTCTATCCAAGATCTCCATCGGCTCCTCGATGAAATTTAATTTATCGTCAAGTCGAATTTCCTTTAAGGGAATGACGAGAGTTTCATCCGATAGGCATTTCTTCAGATTCGATACATGAAAGGTATTGTGCACTCTACCAAGCTCTTCAGGAAGTTCAAGCTTGTATGCTACTGGACCAATCCTCTCTAGGATTTTAAATGGTTATACGTATCTAGGATTTAGCTTCCCACGCATCCCGAATCTAATCATTACTTTCCAAGGTGACACTTTTAACATTACCCGGTCTCCAACCTGAAACTCCATAGGTTTTCTTCTTACGTAGGCATAACTCTTTTGCCGATCTCGGGCGGCTTGCAAACGTTGTCTAATTTGTACGATCTTTTCGGTAGTCTCATGAATAAGTTCAGGTCCTGAAATCTGAACATCTCCAACTTCTGCCCAACAAACAGGCGATCGGCACTTTTAACCATAAAGTGCTTCGAATGGAGCTGCCTTGATGCTGGCGTGGTAACTGTTGTTGTAAGAGAATTCTGCCAATGGCAAGTGTTTATCCCATCCTTTTCCAAAATCGATTACACATGCTCGTAGCATGTCCTCTAAGGTTTGAATATTTCTCTCACTTTGGCCATCAGTTTGGGGGTGATATGCGGTACTTATGTCTAATCGGGTACCCAAAGCTTTATGCAATGACTTCAAAAATCTAGACGTGAAGCGGCTATCACGATCTGAGATGATAGAGATCGGCACTCCATGCCGTGAGAAAATTTCTTTCAAATACAATTGTGCAAGAGTACTCATCTCGTCGGTTTCTTTGATGGGTAAGAAATGTGCAGATTTTGTGAGACGATCAACAATGACCCAAATAGTGTCAAATCCACCCGATGTTCTAGGTAGTTTTGTGATAAAGTCCATTGTAATCCTCTCCCATTTCCACATTGGGAGTTCTGGCAGTATTAACAAACCAGACGGCCTTTGATGTTCTGCTTTTACCCTAGCACACGTCAAACATTTCCCGACATACTCAGCGATGTCGGCTTTCATGTTTGGCCACCAGTACAGTTTCTTGAGATCCTGATACATCTTATCAGAACCTGGATGAATGGAATACTTTAACTTGTGGGATTCGTGCATGATGAGATCACGTATTCCTCCATAAAGGGGAATCCATTTTCTGTCATTGAAACACAACATCCCGTCTTGTTTCTTCACAAAACCATTCTCGCTTTCTGGCATCCCATAAATCTTCTCCTTCGGTCTGTTCTCTTCTCTTAACGCTTCGGCCTGTGCCTCTAAAATCTTTGATGGAAGTGGTGATCTAATTGTCATTCCCAAAGATCTGACTCTAAGGGGTTTAATTCGCTCTTTTCGGCTTAAGGCATCAGCCACAACATTTGCCTTTCCAGGATGATAGCGAATTTCACAATCGTAGTCACTGAGTAACTCCAACCATCGGCGTTGCCTCATGTTTAATTCCTTTTGATCTAGAATAAGTTGGAGACTCTTGTGATCTGTAAACACCGTGCAGTTGGTGCCATACAAATAGTGTCTCCACATCTTAAGAGCAAATACTGCCGCTCCTAGTTCAAGATCATGAGTGGTGTAGTTCTTCTCATGAGATTTGAGTTGTCGAGAAGCATATGCAATGACCTTGCTTCTTTGCATTAACACGGCACCTAGTCCCTGATATGATGCATCACAATATACCACGAAGTCTTCACTTCCTTCGGGCAAAGCTAAGATTGTAGCTTCACAAAGCTTCTGCTTCAATAGTTGAAAAGACGACTCTTGCTCTTCTCCCAGTCAAACTTTTTATTCTTTTGTGTTAACTCTGTCAAAGGTTTAGCGATTTTTGAAAAACCTTCGATAGTATCCGGCAAGACCTAAAAATTGACGTATCTCCGTGTGGTTTGTGGGAGACACCCAATCCTTAACAGCTATGATTTTTGCGGGGTCCATGTGAATGCCTAAACTATTGATTACATGCCCCAGAAACTGCACTTTCTCAATCCAAAAATCACACTTGGAGAATTTGGCGTACAATTCCTCCTTTTTGAGCAGCTCTAGAATAGTCTTCAAGTGCTCTGCATGCTCTTCTTTGTTGCGGGAGTAGATGAGGATATCATCGATAAACACGATTACAAATTTGTCCAATTACGGTTTGCATACCCGGTTCATTAAGTCCATAAACACAGCTGGTGCGTTTGTTAGACCGAACGGCATCACTTGGAATTCATAGTGTCCGTATCGCGTTTTGATGGCTGTCTTAGGAATATCTTCATCCCTGACTCTCAGATGGTGATACCCCGACCTTAGATCAATTTTCAAATATACGCTCGACCATTGGAGTTGATCGAATAGGTCATCGATTCTAGGTAGTGGATACCGGTTTTTCACTGTGAGTTTGTTCAACTTACGATAATCGATACACATCCGGAAGGATCCGTCTTTCTTCTTTACAAACAACACCGGAGCTCCCCAAGGCGAAGAACTCGGGCGTATGAATCCTTTATCTGACAATTCTTGCAATTGCTCAAACAATTCCTTCATCTCGGATGGAGCCAACCTATATGGTGCTCCTGCCACTGGTGCAGCTTCTGGCACTAGATCGATCTGAAATTCTACCTGGCGGGTTTGTGGAAAACCAGGCAGATCTTCGGGAAAGTTTCTAACTACCGATACATCTTCAATCCGTTTCTCCTCCGAATTCTTCTCCGTCACTTGAGCCAAAAAGGCCTGACACCATCTGTCAATATACTTCACCGTCTTGATATAGGATATGATGCTTAGCCGAGTTTTACTTCTTTCACCTCAGACGATTAGAGTTTCTTCTTTGAGTGGAACGTGAACGACTTTCTCGTCACATATGATGCTAGCTTGATTCTAGGATAGCCAATCCATGCCGATGACAACGTCGAAACTACCAAGTTGGATGGGCATAAGGTCTATGTCGAAAGGTTGATTTAGTAGGAGTAAGGTGCAACCTTGGATTATGGTGTTAGTTCCTACCAGTTTACCATCGGCTAATTCGATTTCGTATGTGGTGTCTAGCTTAGTTGGGGTGACATTAAGTAAGGAAGCAAATGTAGTAGACACAAAGCTTTTGTCGGCTCCAGAATCAAATAGAATTTTAGCAAGATGGTTGTTAAGCGAAAACGTACCCGTGACTACATCGGGGTCTTGTTGAACGTTCCCTTCTCCTAGCACATACACTCTTCCCGGGGCATTGTTGTTGTGGTTGCCACTTGCCTTTGGGCATTTGTTCTTGTAATGCCCTTTTTCTCCACATCCATGACACACGACAACTACAGGTTGCAAGTTTGCTCCAGTAACCTTGTAATCTTGTGTCTTGTGGCCCGTCCTCAAACATTTCCCACATTTAGCAAAACAGGGCCCATTATGATGCATTTTGCACCGATTGCACAAAGGTGTCTTTCCAGCATAACCGCCTCCCCTAGTAGGTGTGGCAGCGTAGGCTCTGGCAGCTTCCTGCCTGGGGTTCTGTTGGTTATGGTGGTTGTTTCGGCTCTGCTGGTAGTTCTGGTTGTTGTTATGGTTGTTGTTGTATCTGATGTTGTTTGCATGGTGGTTGCTGTTGGAAGTGTTTCTCTTGTCATCAAATTTCCTTTTGTTGTCATTGCTTCCCTGTGCATGACCTCTTTTGACTTCCCGATCTAACAATCTCTGTGAGATCTCAATTGCTTCTTCCAAAGACTGGGGCTTTGATGCTGTGACATTCCCCTCGATACTCCTAGGCAATCCCTTAATGTAATTCTCCATTTGCTTCTCGAGATTTGGTACTTTATTAGGGCACAAGAGAGCAAGTTACTGAAATCTTCGGTCATAAGTTTTGAGGTCATTTCCTTTCACCACTAAGTGATGAAATTCATCCTCTAGTTTCTTTACTTCGGTTCTTAGGTAGTATTTCTTCAGCATCTTTTGCTTAAAGTCAGCCCATGAAATCTGGTAGGCTTCCCCGATACCCATAGTCTGTGCGGTAGAATTCCACCAAGACAAAGCATCTTCCATCAGCGTACCAGTAGCAAAAGTGACCTTGCAGTCATCGGTGCACCCACTTCTTAGAAAGACCATTTCCGAACGCTCAAACCAACGAGCTAATTCGGTCACACCTTCAGTGCCTCTGAAATATGAGGGTTTACAGCTCATAAAGTCGTTGTAAGTACACTTGCGGGTCACCGTTGCCTCGCTCTCTCGCATTGGCCTCGTGGTGCTGCTAGAGCGAGCCACCGCTATTGCTTGAGCTTCCAATGCAGCGTTTACACTTTCAGTGATCAGTTTGCGGATCTCAGCCGGTGTCATGACTGGTCCTGCTGCTGTAGTTGATGTCTTTCTACGAGTAGACATGTTCTATTGATGCCACAAGAAACACAAGTTTAGAATTTATATAGTGATTGAGTCATGTTAGAGTATAATTAATTAACAAGGTAATTGCATAAACATCATAACAAAACTATCACAATGTAACAAGTCAAGCTAAAAAAAAATCATGATAAATATACCACATGTAATACCCAAAAATCTAAAACGTGTAAAAAGACCAAATTGCCCCTATAATCTAAAATTTTCATAAATAAGTTTATAAAGCACCAAATCAATCCCGAACCTTTGAAAATGAACAAGATGAAGCAAGGTAATTTTATTTCTACATTTTAACATTTGTAATGTACAAAAAAAATTAATGATCTCACACAAATATATACATGGGCCGATTTATGTAATTACATGTATTATTATTATTATGATAAATTCATTTAAATTAAATATAATACAAGATAAGCACAAATAAATTAGGGGATCTTCTAAATTCGGTATATTGCTCTCTTATACATAACTTGGGCCGAAATTCTTGCCTCCCCACCCCCTTATACTCGGTCCATATCTTTTCTTTTTATTTTATTTTACCGAAACCCTAAAACTAAACACACAAATTCTCTCTACCACACACGATTTTTGGGAAGCTCTTGGATAATTTTCTGGTGATCTTCTGCATCAAAGGGAGTTGGGAAAAATAGTTGGAGGTCGTGGGTTTTGCTAGTTCGAACACAAGGGTTTTTATTTTGTCGATTATCCTTATCCGAGAGGTATTAAATCATACAACTCGTTCGATCATTCTAAACTCTTCCTAGTATTTTTCTTATGTTTATTACGTCATATATGTTCCAAATAAATTAGATAAACCAAACCATGCAAGCTTATATAATCGCTATAATTTATAAGGTGTAAAACATACATAAATTCCATAATAAGCCATACGATTTTTCTGGGTGTGAGACTCATTTTATTTGAGCTTTATACGACTTATAAACCCTGGAAAAATGTTAATTCGATTTGTTCAAGCCTAAATAACCCATGTCAAATTATTTTGTTAATCGGATTTATTGGAAAATCGAGAAAGAAATAGTAAACCTAGCATGCGATTTAGGGTTAGAGTTTTTGGGGTTAAATCTAGTGTATTAATGACGAATTAATGATGAACTAATGATTGATGATGATTGGTAATTTTAGAGTTAGGGTTTTGTGTATAGAAAGTATTACCGATTTGATTTTGATAACTAAAAGGAATGTTTTGTAATTTATGGAAACTTGTCATATTTAACCCTGAACTTTTGGAACTTGCTAAAATATACCTTAATCCCGTAATAAAGCTTGATTAATGACTTAACCTAAATTGGTGATATTATAATCTTTCTAATTATGGAAATCTGCTAATTATGGAAACTTGCTAATTCGGGAAACCTGCTAATAAGGAAAGTTACCTAACAAGGAAAGTTACTTAAAATGAAAAGATAACTAAAAATCACTTGTCATTCTGTCTTCTACTCCCTTAGGTTCGAGGAAGGAGTAATTTGATCCTTGTCATTTGCTATCCTTGTGTTCTGCTAATAAGGTACAGATATTCTGCCCTTCTCAGTAAGGTGCCTTCGTTCTCTTGATCTTTTGTTTTGATTCGTTTAGGATTTCCCTAAGCCATTGCTATGTTCCTATACACTTGGTTCGTTGTTGGATTCATTTGACCTTGATATTCGATATGACCCTTTTTGCTTTGAGCTTCTATAATGATCCATTTGATATTCGTTCGTTACCATGTAATATTAGTATTCGAATCATTTGATACTTCGGGGGTTCATTTGATTTTGGTAATTAGATGTGAAAACCTTTTCAAGTATATTATGGAAATGTTTTGAGGAAAATTATTTTAAAGATGATGTTTATGAAATATGCGATATCACTTTTATTTAGAATTTCAATAAGCTTTTGTGAAAACCACTTTTCAAGACTAAGCTTTTGTGAAAACCGTATTAAATGTCATTTTTATGAAAATCATGTGATAAAGATTTCTTTAAATGAACCATTTGATTATGAACCTCCGATGACGAACCCTTTGCCATGAACCTTTGATATTTGGACTTTGACCATGATTCGATGACTTAGCCTATTTGGACCTTTGCTATGATTTGGACCTTTGACCTTTGACCTTTAGTTTGATACCCGAGCCAAGTTCGTTTCCTATCCATGAAGGTAACATGGCCATGTCATTGATGCACCAATGGCATGACTCCAGTGTGTTCGAGTGATGTTACACACCGTCCCCATATTGTTCGTAACGTGCACATTATATTTATTATTGGCCTATATTATTGTTCGGGGGGGGGGGGGGCGTATGGATGCATCCTAGGTTAGTGTTTGTATTAATGGATATTATATTATATTTTTCGGTGATTGATGTTGTGTGCAATACACGTCTTTCACAAAGTTCGGGAGCTGATCACTCCAATTTGATACATGAGGTCACCCCTCATATTATCTGGTTACTTGTGAGGCATCCCCTCTAGATTGCTACAGGGTTAATATATTTGATTTGTTCGGGCTCGTGGAGGATTACTGACCCTTATTACTTTTTATTTCCTTTCTTTTCATTTCATTCTTGTTATATTCTTGCCTATGACTTATGTATCCCTATGCACTAAACCATACATGTTCGTTTCATTTGTTTTCGTTTCCGTTTATTATATATCTGTTCACTGGGCTTTTTAAGCTCAGCCGCGTTTCTTTTCCCGCGGCAGGTTTTAGTTGGAAGCTGGGTTGAGTGAGAAAACCTTGGATTTAGAAGACTTTGATAGCTATTCTGGATTAGAGTTGACTAGAAGTTATTATGTTTAGAATTAGTAGTTATTGAAATTTTCATTTGTAACCTCGTATATTCAGTATTTTCATTTGTATCTTGTATTACTATTGAATGTATGCTTTGTTTTGATCTAATATGAAACCATTAATGTGATACTTCTCCCCTTGCTGGGTTGGGGTGTTACAATTATGGTATCAGAGCGACAGGCTGCGATTCGTAATACATTTACCCTTGGCCTGTGTAAGTTAGGACCACTAAGTTTTCCCTGTAGGCGCTCGTAAGACAACCTTTGAAAATTTGCTTTAAGATTTCCCTATAGGAACGTAAGTTTTGACCAGTGAGGAATGGGTAGGCTATAAGGCGTTTGTTTAGGTATCATTGCTTCCGCATCACTCTAATTCATGCCTTTGCCTTTAGCTAAGCCTTATAAGAACTTTTGTTTCAGAAGCTAGAAAGCTTGCAACCTAAGTTTAGTAACCAAGTATGTTTGAAATCCCTCGAGAACTACATGGATACCTTGCACTACTTAAGTTTCACTTCCTGATTTTGAATCCCCATTTCCGATTTGTTTGATAAATGGTTTGATACCTTTCCGAATATCCAGATGGTTATTCAACCATAATGTGTTTGACACATTCTACGAATTCATTACTCATGTCGGATATGAAGTGTATCATCTGATACTACTCAGTTCTGAGTGATCCATTACTACTCCTATGAGAATCCTGACAATTGTCACTATTGGTTAGATCCTGTTGATATCTGATATCACTTTTGGAAATAGAAAGCTTATACTTTGCACCACCTAAGATTTGAACCTATTAACTTGAAGGCATTAAGAATATCACAATAATTACCTGACACTATTCGATCCTTATCTTCAGATTTTACTCGGACCTCTGATCCTTTCGTCAATCATCTTGATACCTCTTCGGTCACTCTGAGAACCCCCATGACGATGACGTACTTGATATGTTTTGTTTTTGTCTCTTGCTTTTGATAAGAATCTATGAATCTTCCGACACTATATGATTTCGTTTCACCCATCTCTATTCCTAAGAGAGGTCTTGTGGTGTGTAACCACAAGTATAAAAAAAAATCTTTTCCCCCTCACTTTTGAATGATAAAGATTTGATTTGTGATTCGTCTTTCTTTGGATAATTAACTTGGATTTTATTCTGACAAGGAATTGGTTGATTGAGCATTCAAATATTGACAATTTCCCTTTCTATGTCTCACCTTTGGCTGTTGCAACAATTTTGAACTCTCTACCACGATTACCGGTTGTTAAACCGTTTGCTATCACTATTACTCTGGAGACTCGTGTGTTACTTTCGCAGTTATGAAGTTTTCCTAGAACCCATTTCGTACACCAATAAATGAACCTTATCTTGAGAGCCCTTTGGCACCTTGAGTTTTTTGAACATGAACCTTATCTTGAACGTTATTGGGCACCCTGAGTTTTCTGAATATAATTCCTGGTTGAACCACCAAGTTGTCCACCGAAGCGTGAAGTAGGATTTGACAAGTTACTGGGACATTGTCTAGTCACCAAGCGAAGGTGTCTTCAAGATGTGTCTGGAGTCATGTCAGTTGGGTTGAACAACCGGGAAGAGCAGCAACCGAAGACCAGGAAGTGAGTTTACCTAAGTGTATATTCTGGGCGTGTTTTAGTTTCGTTCGCGATAAAGAAGGATGGTGGTTGGAGATAGTTGAACTGTATTACGGTTAGGAGCCAATATTCCTCCACCCTGAAACGATTATGTGTTTGTTTAAGTTCAGAGCGTGAAGTTTCCTTATTACGAATTGATTTTATCCTTGGAATCACCTTCCGTATCCGTAAATGACTGCTATGACGGTTAGTAATGCTAATAGTATTAGCTAAAGCTCTGACTGTTTTGTGAATTTGATAAATAATGTTTTCTCGTGAGTACTTGGGCAAATGGTCATTGTATGACTTAATAGTACATTCGGAGACGAGGAAGAGCATGAAAATCATCTTTGCACTTTGTTAGTCATTTGTGCATACTGAGAGATTGATATTTGCTGAGACAACGATGTTTTTAATTGAGGATACCTCTTTAAATTCCGCGAGCTTTGAAAACTATCACCATGTGGTCAAAACCAACAATAGAATGAAGAACTGAAACCCTTTAAGCTCTGTAGAAGAATTTTGGAAGATGTTTACAACTTATGATACCATTGAGAAATTTCGTGAAAAGAGAGAAACAACTTAGTTTAATTTAGAATGGAGTTTTGGAAAAGTTGAAATAGAAATTAGCTTCCAAACCCTCCGTCAGCACAATCTTTGGGAGAAATCAGAAAGAGACTCGGTTATACTCCCTTACAGCACAGAAGGTTTTTGGTATACATTAGGACAACTAGAGACATATCAGAAGAATTATTTCACTGCATGACCTGGAGTTGACAAAGACGGTGGCTACCCTGAAGAGTGAAGACATTCCTTACAAGGTAGAAGTGTTGGCGTTGCAGAAGAAGAAATTTAGTCAAGATGGCGAACCTGGAGCTGATGAAGACATGCAGTCTAATTTCTCTATTCATCTTGGTGGTACTAAGATGAATTGAGAGCGGAAGCAGACTGGATGATGAAGAGATTCAAAGATCGTGCCAGAAATCCACATTACTCCATCACATTCCAATAAGAACTGCTGGAGGCTCGACGAACCAGACACAAGTTCCCGATCTTGGTTTCACTTTCCGATTGATGGACAAACAAAGACATATTAACCAGACTTGAGGAGATTGGATGTGCTGAACGAACGAAAATTTGAAACAGACCCTTTATGTTTGGAAGAATTGATTCTATGAAGCCGAAGTTATTGACGACTAACTTTCATTTCCATTGACCCTCTTAAATTTCGTTAAATAGTAATAAGATCCTCTTATGATTTAAGTTTCCTAGAAGCATTTCAGTTCGTGTTCATTTTTCGTATGTTCGGTGATTGCTTTGTTTGAGAGATTTTGGCGAGTTGTGGAAGATATGATTCTTGTGACGGCGTACCCCAATTCCGCTAGGCAATCTGGGATTTTGATACTCTTGCGAATAGTTTTGTTTTCTCTCTTGATGATGGCATTTGATTTTGTTGACCTCTGAGACTGTAGAAGTACTAGGTGGATTAAGATAGGTGGTTTTGATTACGACTTGAGATAAAGTATGACCATCATGAGGGCATAATTATATGATGCCAGTATTATGACGTCTGGCCAACGTGATAATACTTACATCATATAACGTGCACTTGTTGTGGGCATAGGATATCTTGGGGAGTACCTAAGAAGTTAGAATTTGATATCCGTTGGATTATCCGCGATTAGTGAGACTTTAAGTTCATTCTACCTATGCGTGTACTCTGTTTTCGTACATTAGATATCTGGATGAGTTTGGACTCTCGTTTTGCATTCCGTTGACCTCGATTATAAATCTTGAACTCTTTGTAGAGCCCTCTGCTGTTAAAACAGTTAATGTGATTTGAAATCTTGTTCGTATTCCATATGAGCTTTCTAGAAGTTTCGCCTATTATCTATTTTGTGTTGCATGGACCTTTTGATCAAAATCAACTCATTTTGTTTCATTCTGAGAAATTTGAACCCACCTCATTCTGATTTGAGTCATGAGAAACTTTTGGTCTGAAAATCTTTTTGGAAGAACCGCCTCGGGCATGAGAATGTTCGTGATGGTCTCTTGCGACTTGCTACGACTTCGTTTAACTTTGCGACTTCAAATTTTGAGGACGAATTTTTTTTAGAGGGGAAGAAGTTGTAATACCCAAAAATCTAAAACGTGTAAAAAGACCAAATTGCCCCTATAATCTAAAATTTTGATAAATAAGTTTATAAAGCACCAAATCAATCCCGAACCTTTGAAAATGAACAAGATGAAGCAAGGTAATTTTATTTCTACATTTTAACATTTGTAATGTACAAAAAAAATTAATGATCTCACACAAATATATACATGGGCCGATTTATGTAATTACATGTATTATTATTATTATGATAAATTCATTTAAATTAAATATAATACAAGATAAGCACAAATAAATTAGGGGATCTTCTAAATTCGGTATATTGCTCTCTTATACATAACTTGGGCCGAAATTCTTGCCTCCCCACCCCCTTATACTCGGTCCATATCTTTTCTTTTTATTTTATTTTACCGAAACCCTAAAACTAAACACACAAATTCTCTCTACCACACACGATTTTTGGGAAGCTCTTGGATAATTTTTTGGTGATCTTCTGCATCAAAGGGAGTTGGGAAAAATAGTTGGAGGTCGTGGGTTTTGCTAGTTCGAACACAAGGGTTTTTATTTTGTCGATTATCCTTATCCGAGAGGTATTAAATCATACAACTCGTTCGATCATTCTAAACTCTTCCTAGTATTTTTCTTATGTTTATTACGTCATATAGGTTCCAAATAAATTAGATAAACCGAACCATGCAAGCTTATATAATCGCTATAATTTATAAGGTGTTAAACATACATAAATTCCATAATAAGCCATACAATTTTTCTGGGTGTGAGACTCATTTTATTTGAGCTTTATACGACCTATACAACTCTGGAAAAATGTTCATTCGATTTGTTCAAGCCTAAACAACCCATGTCAAATTATTTTGTTAATCGGATTTATTGGAAAATCGAGAAAGAAATAGTAAACCTAGCATGCGATTTAGGGTTAGAGTTTTTGGGGTTAAATCTAGTGTATTAATGATGAATTAATGATGAACTAATGATTGATGATGATTGGTAATTTTAGAGTTAGGGTTTTGTGTATAGAAAGTATTACCGATTTGATTTTGATAACTAAAAGGAGTGTTTTGTAATTTATGGAAACTTGTCATATTTAACCCTGGACTTTTTGAACTTGCTAAAATATACCTTAATCCCATAATAAAGCTTGATTAATGACTTAACCTAAATTGGTGATATTATAATCTTTCTAATTATGGAAATCTGCTAATTATGGAAACTTGCTAATTCGGGAAACCTGCTAATAAGGAAAGTTACCTAACAAGGAAAGTTACTTAAAATGAAAAGATAACTAAAAACCACTTGTCATTCTGTCTTCTACTCCCTTAGGTTTGAGGAAGGAGTAATTTGATCCTTGTCATTTGCTATCCTTGTGTTCTGCTAATAAGGTACATATATTCTGCCCTTCTCAGTAAGGTGCCTTCGTTCTCTTGATCTTTTGTTTTGATTCGTTTAGGATTTCCCTAAGCCATTGCTATGTTCCTATACACTTGGTTCGTTGTTGGATTCATTTGACCTTGATATTCGATATGACCCTTTTTGCTTTGAGCTTCTATAATGATCCATTTGATATTCGTTTGTTACCATGTAATATTAGTATTCGAATCATTTGATACTTCGGGGGTTCATTTGATTTTGGTAATTAGATGTGAAAACCTTTTCAAGTATATTATGGAAATGTTTTGAGGAAAATTATTTTAAAGATGATGTTTATGAAATATGCAATATCACTTTTATTTAGAATTTGAATAAGCTTTTGTGAAAACCACTTTTCAAGACTAAGCTTTTGTGAAAACCGTATTAAATGTCATTTTTATGAAAATCATGTGATAAAGATTTCTTTAAATGAACCATTTGATTATGAACCTCCGATGACGAACCCTTTGCCATGAACCTTTGATATTTGGACTTTGACCATGATTCGATGACTTAGCCTATTTGGACCTTTGCTATGATTTGGACCTTTGACCTTTGACCTTTAGTTTGATACCCGAGCCAAGTTCGTTTCCTAGCCATGAAGGTAACATGGCCATGTCATTGATGCACCAATGGCATGACTCCAGTGTGTTCGAGTGATGTTACACACCGTCCCCATATTGTTCGTAACGTGCACATTATATTTATTATTGGCCTATATTATTGTTCGGGGGGGTGGGGGCGTATGGATGCATCCTAGGTTAGTGTTTTTATTAATGGATATTATATTATATTGTTCGGTGATTGATGTTGTGTGCAATACACGTCTTTCACAAAGTTCGGGAGCTGATCACTCCAATTTGATACATGAGGTCACCCCTCATATTATCTGGTTACTTGTAAGGCATCCCCTCTAGATTGCTACAGGGTTAATATATTTGATTTGTTCGGGCTCGTGGAGGATTACTGACCCTTATTACTTTTTATTTCCTTTCTTTTCATTTCATTCTTGTTATATTCTTGCCTATGACTTATGTATCCCTATGCACTAAACCATACATGTTCGTTTCATTTGTTTTCGTTTCTGTTTATTATATATCTGTTCACTGGGCTTTTTAAGCTCAGCCGCGTTTCTTTTCCCGCGGCAGGTTTTAGTTGGAAGCTGGGTTGAGTGAGAAAACCTTGGATTTAGAAGACTTTGATAGCTATTCTGGATTAGAGTTGACTAGAAGTTATTATGTTTAGAATTAGTAGTTATTGAAATTTTCATTTGTAACCTCGTATATTCAGTATTTTCATTTGTATCTTGTATTACTATTGAATGTATGCTTTGTTTTGATCTGATATGAAACCATTAATGTGATACTTCTCCCCTTGCTGGGTTGGGGTGTTACAAATATGGTATCAGAGCGACAGGCTGCGATTCGTAATACATTTACCCTTGGCCTGTGTAAGTTAGGACCACTAAGTTTTCCCTATAGGCGCTCGTAAGACAACCTTTGAAAATTTGCTTTAAGATTTCCCTATAGGAACGTAAGTTTTGACCAGTGAGGAATGGGTAGGCTATAAGGCGTTTGTTTAGGTATCATTGCTTCCGCATCACTTTAATTCATGCCTTTGCCTTTAGCTAAGCCTTATAAGAACTTTTGTTTCAGAAGCTAGAAAGCTTGCAACCTAAGTTTAGTAACCAAGTAAGTTTGAAATCCCTCGAGAACTACATGGATACCTTGCACTATTTAAGTTTCACTTCCTGATTTTGAATCCCCATTTCTGATTTGTTTGATAAATGGTTTGATACCTTTCCGACCATCCAGATGGTCATTCAACCATAATGTGTTTGACACATTCTACGAATTCATTACTCATGTCGGATATGAAGTGTATCATCTGATACTACTCAGTTCTGAGTGATCCATTACTACTCCTATGTGAATCCTGACAATTATCACTATTGGTTAGATCCTGTTGATATCTGATATCACTTTTGAAAATAGAAAGCTTATACTTTGCACCACCTAAGATTTGAACCTATTAACTTGAAGGCATTAAGAATATCACAATAATTACCTGACACTATTCGATCCTTATCTTCAGATTTTACTCGGACCTCTGATCCTTTCGTCAATCATCTTGATACCTCTTCGGTCACTCTGAGAACCCCCATGACGACGACGTACTTGATATGTTTTGTTTTTGTCTCTTGCTTTTGATAAGAATCTATGAATCTTCCGACACTATCTGATTTCGTTTCACCCATCTCTATTCCTAAGAGAGGTCTTGTGGTGTGTAACCACAAGTATAAAAAAAATCTTTTCCCCCTCACTTTTGAATGATAAAGATTTGATTTGTGATTCGTCTTTCTTTGGATAATTAACTTGGATTTTATTCTCACAAGGAATTGGTTGATTGAGCATTCAAATATTGACAATTTCCCTTTCTATGTCTCACCTTTGGCGGTTGCAACAATTTTGAACTCTTTACCACGATTACCGGTTGTTAAACCGTTTGCTATCACTATTACTCTGGAGACTCGTATGTTACTTTCGCAGTTATGAAGTTTTCCTAGAACCCATTTCGTACACCAATAAATGAACCTTATCTTGAGAGCCCTTTGGCACCTTGAGTTTTTTGAACATGAACCTTATCTTGAACGTTATTGGGCACCCTGAGTTTTCTGAATATAATTCCTGGTTGAACCACCAAGTTGTCCACCGAAGCGTGAAGTAGGATTTGACAAGTTACTAGGACATTGTCTAGTCACCAAGCGAAGGTGTCTTCAAGATGTGTCTGGAGTCATGTCAGTTGGGTTGAACAACCGGGAAGAGCAGCAACCGAAGACCAGGAAGTGAGTTTACCTAAGTGTATATTCTGGGCGTGTTTTAGTTTCGTTAGCGATAAAGAAGGATGGTGACTGGAGATAGTTGAACTTTATTACGGTAAGGAGCCAATATTCCTCCACCCTGAAACGATTATGTGTTTGTTTAAGTTCAGAGCGTGAAGTTTCCTTATGACGAATTGATTTTATCCTTGGAATCACCTTTCGTATCCGTAAACGACTGCTATGACGGTTAGTAATGCTAATAGTATTAGCTAAAGCTCTGACTGTTTTGTGAATTTGATAAATAATGTTTTCTCATGAGTACTTGGGCAAATGGTCATTGTATGACTTAATAGTACATTCGGAGACGAGGAAGAGCATGAAAATCATCTTTGCACTTTGTTAGTCATTTGTGCATACTGAGAGATTGATATTTGTTGAGACAACGATGTTTTTAATTGAGGATACCTCTTTAAATTCCGCGAGCTTTGAAAACTATCACCATGTGGTCAAAACCAACAATAGAATGAAGAACTGAAACCCTTTAAGCTCTGTAGAAGAATTTTGGAAGATGTTTACAACTTATGATACCATTGAGAAATTTCGTGAACAGAGAGAAACAACTTAGTTTAATTTAGAATGGAGTTTTGGAAAAGTTGAAATAGAAATTAGCTTCCAAACCCTCCGTCAGAACAATCTTTGGGAGAAATCAGAAAGAGACTCGTTTATACTCCCTTACAGCACAGAAGGTTTTTGGTATACATTAGGACAACTAGAGACATATCAGAAGAATTATTTCACTGCATGACCTGGAGTTGACAAAGACGGTGGCTACCCTGAAGAGTGAAGACATTCCTTACAAGGTAGAAGTGTTGGCGTTGCAGAAGAAGAAATTTAGTCAAGATGGCGAACCTGGAGCTGATGAAGACATGCAGTCTAATTTCCCTATTCATCTTGGTGGTACTAAGATGAATTGAGAGCGGAAGCAGACTGGATGATGAAGAGATTCAAAGATCGTGCCAGAAATCCACATTACTCCATCACATTCCAAGAAGAACTGCTGGAGGCTCGACGAACCAGACACAAGTTCCCGATCTTGGTTTCACTTTCCGATTGATGGACAAACAAAGACATATTAACCAGACTTGAGGAGATTGGATGTGCTGAACGAACGAAAATTTGAAACAGACCCTTTATGTTTGGAAGAATTGATTCTATGAAGCCGAAGTTATTAACGACTAACTTTCATTTCCATTGACCCTCTTAAATTTCGTTAAATAGTAATAAGATCCTCTTATGATTTAAGTTTCCTAGAAGCATTTCAGTTCGTGTTCATTTTTCGTATGTTCGGTGATGGCTTTGTTTGAGAGATTTTGGCGAGTTGTGGAAGATATGATGCTTGTGACGGCGTACCCCAATTCCGCTAGGCAATCTGGGATTTTGATACTCTTGCGAATAGTTTTGTTTTCTCTCTTGATGATGGCATTTGATTTTGTTGACCTCTGAGACTGTAGAAGTACTAAGTGGATTAAGATAGGTGGTTTTGATTACGACTTGAGATAAAGTATGACCATCATGAGGGCATAATTATATGATGCCAGTATTATGACGTCTGGCCAACGTGATAATACTTACATCATATAACGTGCACTTGTTGTGGGCATAGGATATCTTGGGGAGTACCTAAGAAGTTAGAATTTGATATCCGTTGGATTATCCGCGATTAGTGAGACTTTAAGTTCATTCTACCTATGCGTGAACTCTGTTTTCGTACATTAGATATCTGGATGAGTTTGGACTCTCGTTTTGCATTCCGTTGACCTCGATTATAAATCTTGAACCCTTTGTAGAGCCCTCTGCTGTTAAAGCAGTTAATGTGATTTGAAATCTTGTCCGTATTCCATATGAGCTTTCTAGAAGTTTCGCCTATTATCTATTTTGTGTTGCATGGACCTTTTGATCAAAATCAACTCATTTTGTCTCATTCTGAGAAATTTGAACCCACCTCATTCTGATTTGAGTCATGAGAAACTTTTGGTCTGAAAATCTTTTTGGAAGAACCGCCTCGGGCATGAGAATGTTCGTGATGGTCTCTTGCGACTTGCTACGACTTCGTTTAACTTTGCGACTTCAAATTTCGAGGACGAATTTTTTTTTAGAGGGGAAGAAGTTGTAATACCCAAAAATCTAAAACGTGTAAAAAGACCAAATTGCCCCTATAATCTAAAATTTTGATAAATAAGTTTATAAAGCACCAAATCAATCCCGAACCTTTGAAAATGAACAAGATGAAGCAAGGTAATTTTATTTCTACATTTTAACATTTGTAATGTACAAAAAAAATTAATGATCTCACACAAATATATACATGGGCCGATTTATGTAATTACATGTATTATTATTATTATGATAAATTCATTTAAATTAAATATAATACAAGATAAGCACAAATAAATTAGGGGATCTTCTAAATTCGGTATATTGCTCTCTTATACATAACTTGGGCCAAAATTCTTGCCTCCCCACCCCCTTATACTCGGTCCATATCTTTTCTTTTTATTTTATTTTACCGAAACCCTAAAACTAAACACACAAATTCTCTCTACCACACACGATTTTTGGGAAGCTCTTGGATAATTTTCTGGTGATCTTCTGCATCAAAGGGAGTTGGGAAAAATAGTTGGAGGTCGTGGGTTTTGCTAGTTCGAACACAAGGGTTTTAATTTTGTCGATTATCCTTATCCGAGAGGTATTAAATCATACAACTCGTTCGATCATTCTAAACTCTTCCTAGTATTCTTCTTATGTTTATTACGTCATATATGTTCCAAATAAATGAGATAAACCGAACCATGCAAGCTTATATAATCGCTATAATTTATAAGGTGTAAAACTTACATAAATTCCATAATAAGCCATACGATTTTTCTGGGTGTGAGACTTATTTTATTTGAGCTTTATACGACCTATACAACTCTGTAAAAATGTTCATTCGATTTGTTCAAGCCTAAACAACCCATGTCAAATTATTTTGTTAATCGGATTTATTGGAAAATCGAGAAAGAAATAGAAAACCTAGCATGCGATTTAGGGTTAGAGTTTTTAGGGTTAAATCTAGTGTATTAATGAAGAATTAATGATGAACTAATGATTGATGATGATTGGTAATTTTAGAGTTAGGGTGTTGTGTATAGAAAGTATTACCGATTTGATTTTGATAACTAAAAGGAGTGTTTTGTAATTTATGGAAACTTGCCATATTTAACCCTGAACTTTTGGAACTTGCTAAAATATACCTTAATCTCGTAATAAGGCTTGATTAATGACTTAACCTAAATTGGTGATATTATAATCTTTCTAATTATGGAAATCTGCTAATTATGGAAACTTGCTAATTCGGGAAACCTGTTAATAAGGAAAGTTACCTAACAAGGAAAGTTACTTAAAATGAAAAGATAACTAAAAACCACTTGTCATTCTATCTTCTACTCCCTTAGGTTCGAGGAAGGAGTAATTTGATCCTTGTCATTTGCTATCCTTGTGTTCTGCTAATAAGGTACAGATATTCTGCCCTTCTCAGTAAGGTGCCTCCATTCTCTTGATCTCTAGTTTTGATTCGTTTAGGATTTCCCTAAGCCATTGCTATGTTCCTATACACTTGGTTCGTTGTTGGATTCATTTTGACCTTGATATTCGATATGACCCTTTTTGCTTTGAGCTTCTATAATGATCCATTTGATATTCGTTCGTTACCTTGTAATATTAGTATTCGAATCATTTGATACTTCGGGGGTTCATTTGATTTTGGTAATTAGATGTGAAAACCTTTTCAAGTATATTATGGAAATGTTTTGAGGAAAATTATTTTAAAGATGATGTTTATGAAATATGCGATATCACTTTTATTTAGAATTTGAATAAGCTTTTGTGAAAACCACTTTTCAAGACTAAGCTTTTGTGAAAACCGTATTAAATGTCATTTTTATGAAAATCATGTGATAAAGATTTCTTTAAATGAACCATTTGATTATGAACCTCCGATGACGAACCCTTTGCCATGAACCTTTGATATTTGGACTTTGACCATGATTCGATGACTTAGCCTATTTGGAACTTTGCTATGATTTGGACCTTTGACCTTTGACCTTTAGTTTGATACCCGAGCCAAGTTCGTTTCCTAGCCATGAAGGTAACATGGCCGTGTCATTGATGCACCAATGGCATGACTCCAGTGTGTTCGAGTGATGTTACACACCGTCCCCATATTGTTCGTAACGTGCACATTATATTTATTATTGGCCAATATTATTGTTCGGGGGGGGGGGGGGGGCGTATGGATGCATCCTAGGTTAGTGTTTGTATTAATGGATATTATATTATATTGTTCGGTGATTGATGTTGTGTGCAATACACGTCTTTCACAAAGTTCGGGAGCTGATCACTCCAATTTGATACATGAGGTCACCCCTCATATTATCTGGTTACTTGTGAGGCATCCCCTCTAGATTGCTACAGGGTTAATATATTTGATTTGTTCGGGCTCGTGGAGGATTACTGACCCTTATTACTTTTTATTTCCTTTCTTTTCATTTCATTCTTGTTATATTCTTGCCTATGACTTATGTATCCCTATGCACTAAACCATACATGTTCGTTTCATTTGTTTTCGTTTCCGTTTATTATATATCTGTTTCCTGGGCTTTTTAAGCTCAGCCGCGTTTCTTTTCCCGCGGCAGGTTTTAGTTGGAAGCTGGGTTGAGTGAGAAAACCTTGGATTTAGAAGACTTTGATAGCTATTCTGGATTAGAGTTGACTAAAAGTTATTATGTTTAGAATTAGTAGTTATTGAAATTTTCATTTGTAACCTCGTATATTCAGTATTTTCATTTGTATCTTGTATTACTATTGAATATATGCTTTGTTTTGATCTGATATGAAACCATTAATGTGATACTTCTACCCTTGCTGGGTTGGGGTGTTACACCACCATTATGCAAACACATAAAGTGATCATCCCCGCACTTTATCAATAAATATCGTAACACAGCAATATCATAAATACATCACGACATTTCTGAGCACAACCACAACACATATAAATAGAATAAAACAACCAAGCAATCATAAATTTTACATCAATTTTGGTGAATCATAACGTACAACATTGTTTTCATAACTTGATTCATTGTTTACAAAACAACCAAATACAAGATCATTTATTACAATCACAAATAGCAAGCTAGACGTCCAACCATAACTGATACAATAAAAATCTATGAACTACCAGGTGTTCCATCCAGTCGGTGCTGTAATGCCCTGATCATCTCTGACAGCTCCTCGATCCTCTGATCTCTCTGCCTCTCTCTGGTCTCTGACCTCTGGATACTCCTCCTAGTCACATCGAGCTCCACTGTCTGGGTCTCAATGGTATCTTGCATGATCCTGGAGACATCTCTCTGGTCCTGAGCCTCCTACCTCATACCCTCTAGTCTTTCTCCCATATCAGTGATGATCTCTCTCTGATCCTGGACCTCCTGCTCCAAAGCCTCTAGTCTCTCCCTCATATAAGTAACAACCTCCTGAGCCTCCTGTATGCTAGTGCCCATCAAAGAAAAGACCTCCTCCATAGCTATCCGTCCTATCACGAGGTTTTGCACCTCATCCTCTATGCTCTCGATACGCTCGAGAGGGATGTCACTGATGAAACTGAGGACTGCATCAATACGGTCCTCGTGTTTGGAAAGTCTGGCTGCCAAAAGAGGAATGGTATGATGGATAGGTTCTCCCGTAACTAGAAGAACTCTGGAAGTAGCAGCAAATGAACTCTCCCCTAACTCTGTAGCATATAGGGCACCCTCCTGTTCCCTCCAGCTATGAATAACATCAAGCAAGAACGACCATCGACGAGCATCAATGCTCCTGTGGGGTTGAGCGGTAGCCTCGGCCACAGCCTCAGCATATGGTTCTGATGGGGAAGGACTGAAAAAGTGTGCCCTCTTGCGAGGGGGCAGTGGGGTGTCATGCTCTGATGAATGAGCGGGTGATGGAACCGGGGATGACACTGGGACAGTGGTGGTCTGATGATAGAAAACTGTAGGTGGTGGCATAACTGAATACATCTGAGCAGGAAAATCAAGTCTGACAGGTGGTGGAGGAGGTGATGGTATCATGTAGGAGTGTGGCTGTGGTACTGGTGAAGGTGGTGGTGATGATAGTGGGGATGGTAGTGGTAATGGTGAAGACATGGCAGCTGGTGGTGGTGCTAGTGGGGCTGGAGGTACACGTACTCATTTCCAAGCAGAGTGTTTCCTGACTGGACCTCCCTGGTAAGGTCTGTAACGACGCCCAAATGGTGCGGGCTCGTAGGGCTGTAAAACTTTGGCTGGCCTACGCCGACGAACCAATGCAGGTGGCGGTGATGGCATTGGTGAAGTTGAATCAGAAGAGTCTGAGTCGGATGACTCATCATATGCTTCTGACCTAGAGAAGTAGTGAGTATGGGTCAAAGCTCGGGGTAGTGATGATGGAGGAAGATCATCAGCAGGTAGAAACTGCTGAGTCTCCATGTACTGGTCCCAAGTCAGTGGACCGTACACAGGTAAAGCTGGGTGACCAAGAGGTGTAGCAACAGGGGTAGAAGCGGCCTCACCCTCCTCAAAGGGCTCGGTCTCTCCTGACATAGTCTCAGATGGGATAGTAGCATGGACAACAGGCACAGTAGTATCGGTGTCAACATCTGATAAAATGATGATAGGGGTGGGTGGAACAGCTGGTGGTGGGGTAGTATCCGTCTCGACATCTGACAAGATGATGATAGGAATCGAAGAAGACATGGTACTATAACATCCCAATAATAACAAGTATAAGTCATTTAATAATATTAACATTAGTTATTATGTCTAATAGCTATAACATTCATAAGTGATAATATTCATTTGTTATGCATAATCTGCCAAGAAAATCTCGATGCATGAGTTTAGCAAGCTGTCAACACGTAGGGCGTAAGGTGGTATGGTTTAAAATGGTCCTTTTAGGAATCGTAGTTATAGTCCAGTGTTTTGAAAATCACTTGGTTCTCTAAAACTAGGCTCTGATGCCAATCTGTAACACTCCGTAAAATTTTATGTAACAGCGGAAGACTTAAACGGGGTATTACTTCTTGAATCATAGTCATAAGTATAGAAAACGAATCGAAAGAGGCGTTTTGAAAAGTAATGTCATTCATTTAAGACTCAAATATTCAAGTAACACAACATAGATTCAAATTGTTTGGAAATTTCACAAAAGAAATGACATTGTTTGAAACAAATGAAAATATTAATTTTCATCGTCATGGGTCCACTTGCCAACTTCGTGCCTTGCTATCTTTAATTACCTGAGATAAAACATGCTTAAAATGTCAACACAAAGGTTGAGTGAATCCAGAGTGTTTAAATTGTAATAGATTGAACACAAATTGATTTGTAGTACAACGGTGATATCGCTGCATAAAAACATATAGATATATTACCCTAAGTCTCATGACACGCAAACGTTGACATCGTGTGATATCATAAAATGATATAACTCACAACATAATAATGATGCAAGTAAAAGGGGCCCTCGTTGTAGGAGTTTTCCATTCTCCTAGTTATTTCAAATAAAGTGCATTTGAGTTGCTAATCTAGCTAACACAAATGGGGCCGTCATCCCCAAATAGATCTATTCATAGTATTCACGTTCACTCGCAGTAATTAATGGTTCATGATATGAGGGACTTTTGGCAAAATCGGTAACTTAGGCAATATCATTCAGGATAACATATAGAAAATAATTGTGTTCGTGTTTAGAGCATGTATCTCCCCACGGGTTTAAAATCGTATAAAAATGTGGGACTATGAACTCACCTTAGTAGTGTAGATTTCGATTATTGCTCAAATGATGAACAATGAATAGCTCCCGACTTGTGACCTGAATTATTGTGACTTGTTTAGATTATTATTGGCTTTTCGGTTTCGATGAATGAATGATAAGCATGGAAATCTCCGAATGTGATAGTGTCAGATTTGTGTGTTTTAAGGTGTTTAAAGTTCAAAAGTAACTTATTATAGTTATTTATTTTACAAAAAAAAATGTTATCGATTTGAGTTTGGTTGTATCTTTATTACTAGTCGTTATATATATTAGTAAAAATATTTATTTTAAATATTTTTAAGTTATTGAAAGTTTAACATTATTTATAAAAAAAATGTATATAAAAACTAAATAAGTAGAGTTTGTCAAAAATTATAATATAGTTACAAATTTTACCCTTGACTCTATAAAAGTTACACTTTTAACCCTTAAGTTTAAATAATTGATCTTTTAGTCCAAAACTTTGCTTTCACACCTTTTTACCATGAGTTTCACATAGTGGTAGTTTCTACCCTTTGTTTTTCCCAAAATATTTATTTCAGATTCGACCCTCTCCAATTTCCAATTTGTACGATTCTTACCCTTTTAACAAAAAGTTTTACACAATTAGTCCAAAATTTACATTTCGAAAAGTTAAGATTTTATTTTTATAAAAGTTGCTTTTAATAGCTTATACAAGCTTCTAATTATTAGCTTATAGCTTATATTTCGTACAACATTTTCCAATTCGCAAAGTTTATAAAATAAGTGGTGTTGGGCTCGTTAGCCCGTTAAGGCCCAAATTGGATTTGTGGGGAATAAAAGAAGTGCTCGACTGAGCTTAGGATTAGGGTTGATTTTGCTAGCATTTTTGATTGTTTGACTTGCATGATTCGACAACTTGTTTCACCATAGTATAGAGATTTGAGGGGTAGCAAAACATATATGTGTTGTACGTCCAGATAAAAAGATCTTGAGCTATTTCTTAGGCGCATTGGGCAGTTTTAACATGTTCTAATCTTGAGTTCTTGTGTTATTTTGTTAAACATTTACTTAAATGGCATGCATACTCGAATAAGGCTCTTAAAAGGAAAGAACACTAATTTAAAAGGATTTCGAGGACTTACAATACCACGCTTGGTGGTGATGAAATACTAAGGAAAGGGAATGAACGATTGGAAATCTACATGAACTAGTGAGCTCTTTTACGAATCAAAATCCACACGTTCACAATATATATAACCCAATAAACTTCGAAATGACCCAATACTCCTTGCTTTCATTCCTTGTGGCTCGACAGTGGACCAAGTTTAGAATAGTGAGAGTGTTTGTAAATTTTTGGTGAGTGAGTTGTGTATGAGAATGAAAGTTTATATAGGGGTGTCAAGGTAAGATTTTTAGGGTTTTTAACATCTCCTCGCATGGTTTTCAAGGTGGCTTAGCATAGGTCTTGTTGTATGAAAGGAAAAAAAAGAGTCAAAAGTTGTGGAGTAGTCATGTCGACTAGGATTAGTACGCTAAAGGCTTGTTTCGGTTTGAGTGTGATACGAAGGATGGGGGAAGGAATATATTTCATTTCTTGATGCCAACCGAAAGAGGTAAAGAATGTGGACATGTTGAGGGGAATATGAAGCTCAAAATCCTTTGGGTTTTCTCGCGTGCCTCGAAAGTTGTAGGGCCTGGTATTGTTCGAGACTTAAGCTATAGTTAGGGTGGCTTGGCATAGTGGGTTGGGTGATCTTACAAGCAAGGGAGGAATAGGGAGAAAAGGTGTGGGAGTGCTTATGTTGAGGTGTGATCTGTCGAATCACTTAGGAACATGGGGAAGCTTGGTGTTGAGGCTAGGTCTTGTGAAAGCAATAGGAAGAAAGGAAAATAAAATTATAACGTGTATATAAGTTGTAACAATGCATTGGGTTTTGGTTTGGGATTGGATGGTTTTGTACGCAAAGAAAAGAAATAGGAGTGGTGTATATGTGTGTGTATTCGAGTTGCACTGTTGAACCTCAAGGAACAAAGGAGACTTGTTTTTTATGGCTGTGTCGAGCCGTATAGGAGCCAAAAAGAAAAGAAGAAAAATGTTCAAGAGTTTTCAACAAAGTGCATTGGGCTTATGGCCTGTTTTGATGTTACGGCCCACCGAAGAGGAAAGAAAGAAAAATAAAATTGCCCGATTTGTTATTTGGGATTTTAAGCCCATTAGGCCCAATAGATTAATATGGTTATTGATGAACTCAAATAAGTACATTTTATTACCATCATTTATCCTATTTATTTGACTTGTTTTATTATATTATCTGTGAGAATCGATACGTTAATGTTTACTTTTGTAATTCTCAGGTAAAAACAAGTATTATGTGAAACTTGGCGATTTTGGACTAATTATGGAGCAAAACAAGCAAGAAGTTAAGAGTCTACTGAAATGTACAAGATCAAGATCATTCTGCTCCAGATACGCCGCATCTTACTTATTATATACGGCGCATCACTATCAAGATTTCACAAGCTACGATCCAAGACAGCAAGGACATGCGCCGCATACAAGAATGGAGTTACGTCGCATCTTCTGGCGATGTACGAATATTCCTGAATATATTAATCTTGGACCCCACGCGAAGTTAAGTTAATGCACCGCATCTACTTATCCTATGCGCCGCATCTAGCCCTCAGACAGAAACTATAAATACCCCAAGGTCAGACGAATTTCAGAGGATATAATATATACGAAGTACGAGACAGAAGAAACCCTAAGCCGAATTCAGACGAAGTAGCAGCACAAGACACACCTTGAACGAAGATACAAGAGCTGTAAGAAGGTCCTACATGTATTCAATTCATTAAGTAGTTTTGTTTTATTGTATTAGTACACTTTAAATGGTCAGGATTGATGGGCTTGTGACATTGATTTTATCATGCACTTCAACTCCCCTTAAAATTGCTTTCCCATTAATTAAAGTTTATATGTTGATGTCTTTGGTGACTTTTATTAGTGCATTGATAACCTCTGTGTCTAGCTGAGCATTGCTTGGGTCGCCATGCCCCTTCCTCGCCTATTTATTGTATCGCCTATGCATTCTATCGTCTGTAGAAAAGTAGGAAGGAATATAAATAGGTTAGTCATAAGTAATCATTAAGGGTTTACTCGCCGATAAGATTAGAACCAACGAGAAAGGACTTAATCTCGATGCGTTGCATTGAACTATACACTTCATATAAAACTAGCAATAAAACAAGTGACAAGCTACTTAACTATCAGGACAGGTCCTCTTATTGTCTCAAGTATTTATATGTGTACGTGTGTGCTATTCGCTGATTCGTGCTTATTAGTTTAGTTTATTATTTAATCATAATCAAACCGTGCCAGTCTCTCAGGCTGAAACCCCCTTGCGTTAGATTAGGTTGTATAGCTAACTTAAGATATTAAAATACTGATTAGGATAACTAGATTATACATTCCACTCTTAGTGATCGACACTCTACTTACCATTATATTCATACTGACCGGGTACACTGCTCGTTAAAGTGTGTGTGTTATTGATAAGTCGGCTAAATATAAATTTAAAACTTGAATACTGCTAAAACCACAACGACATACCGTGGGTATAAATTAGAGCATACGCACACGACACATCAGTTAGATTTTTGTCTCGTTGTGTAACTTTTAGTGTTGGTGCACAAGTGAGCTATTCAAGTCAGGCTTCATATTCGTTATAGAGTGAAATTGGTGAATGTACTATTTGATAAAAAAATTAACTCGTAAAAATGAGCTAATCAACTTTCAATTGAAATTCATTAGTGTTTAACATCGATAAATGACATGGTAAATTACGAGGTATTACACATACTAATCAACTTAGAATTTAAATTGCTAACATGCTCAACATTGGTAATTTCTAATAGAGTCATGGAGGATATTGTCTGAAGTACTTGCAAAAGGAGCTTGAGGGAAAAATGGTTTTGCAAAAGCATTTAATGAAGAACCAATTTTACTCAGACTCTTGGCGCGCTGGTGGCGCGTCGGCCAGCGCGTTAGGCTCGGTAAAATTTGGTTCTTTATTTTGACCTTCTTTTATAAATACTATCGATTTGTTTGGACTTGTGGTTGCGATTTTATTATTTTTAGAAAAACCAATACCTTCTTTATCATAGAAAGGATTTTGTTAACTTAACATTCTGTCTAAATCATTACCACTTTTCTTAAATTTAAGTAACTTAATTTGTTGCTCAAGTTCACGGCTCTTTTTGTCAAGTTGATGTTTTTCCTTTACAAGTTCTTCAATATTTCTCAAAATGTTTTCATTAAGTTCTATTAGTTCCTCATTCTCCTTTTGCAATGAGACAAGTAGCCTTTTTATCCGGTTGATCTCCATCTTCACTATCGCTCCAAGAACCTCCGATGAATGCCTTATCTCGATCAACGTTACTACCTTGTCTATAGATCCTTCTAAATTTCTTAGCTATAAAGTTGACTTCTTCTTCATCAACTTCATCTTTATCAACGCTTCCTCCTTGATCATCACTAGTTTGGTTTCTAGCGACTTTAGCTTTGAGAGCTAGTGATTCGGCCTTCTATTTCTTCTCCTTAGTAATGACCTTGTCATCTTCTAAGGTTGCCTCGTACGCTTTGAGATTACCAATTAGTTCGTCAAGAAAAAGCTCTTCCAAAATTTTGGCTTCTTCAACTGTCGTCTCCTTAGTTCACCACTTCACCAGGAGAGCATGGAGAAATTTTCTAACAAGATTCTTACTATTATAGCTTGGATCTAAGGATGTCAAGTGATGAGTGTGTAAATACTCATCATTTCTTTCACATTTGAGCTGCAGAAACAGTCAAAAACACTTTAAAAAGTCTAAAAATGTATAAAAATATCATCTGACTGTGTTTTTATAAGTTTCAGGGAAAAACAAACAATAAATGGCATAATTTGCATTTTAGTCCCTGAACTTTCATAATTTGGCAAATCTAGTCCCTAGAATCTAAAAAAATGGAATTTATCATTCAAGGTCCCTAAAATAATCTTAATTGTCAAATTTGGTCCTTGAATGATTCTTTGGGAAAATTACAGAAAAGGTCCCTAAACTTTTGAAAAATGTCATATTTGGTCCCCGGGTATTCTAAATTGGAAAAAATGCATTTATGGTCCTTGGGTTATTATAATATGGCAAGATTGGTACCTTGTGATACTTTGGGAAAATTACAACTTCAGCCCCTCAAAATCCAAAAATTACAAAATGGTCCTTGTGCTTATTTCCTATAAACCAAATCCGGACCATGTATTAAATTAAACCCAATATTATCTAATCCTACCCAACCCAATCCTATCTATTACTAACCCAGCCCAACCACTAAACCTTGACCCGGCCCAATCCCCTTAAATTAAAATACCAGGTCAAACCAGGGTCAAACCAACCCTGGTATTCCTTCTTCCTCACAAAACCCCGCCAAAACCAAACCACCTTCACTGCTTCAAACCACCATCCACCTCACCCTTCCAACTCATCACCCCAGCTCACTAATCTCTCCTCCACCTCCACAAACACCCAAAACTCATTAATTAAAATAACCTGCTTTTGATATTTGGCGCCAAAATTCCACTTGGACGATTGAGATGAAATTTGCCAAACCAAAGGTCAAGATGTGGTGGGATATGCTCAGAGATGTCGACAAGAAGATAAAAGGCTATAAAGAAAAGAGGAGAAGCAATGTGAGAGACTATCTAGTTTAATTTAGTTAATTAGTGTCGAATAGTAAAAATTTCAATTCACAGTGTACCTTTAAGCTTTCAAGTTATGTTTCTAGCATTTTCAGTGTAACCTTAATCTTTCTTAATAATCAAAATTAAGTTTTAGTTGCTATCTCAGTTTATGCCATTTCCACTTTTATCTCAAAAATCTAAATTAAGCTGTATTGTTGTTGTTGTTTAATTATATTGACTTATAGGTACATGTAAGCTCCCATATAGCTTTTATAAGCTATTAGCACTCATTAAAACAAGTTTAGTAAGAAAAAATCAAAAATTCATAAATAGTCAACAAAAGTCAACACAACAGGTTCATGGTGTTCATAGCTGGAGCAAGGTAAATTCTGGATGGCCTTTGGTTTAGAGCTTCTTGGGAAGCTGTAGGTTGTGTTCTTGGTCCTTGGTTTCTAGTTTTAAGCCTGGTTGCATTTGTAAGCCTTTTCTTCAAATTTTTTTTATTCACTGTGACAGTTGTTAATCTGTGCTATTTTCTGTGTTTCTAGGCTTTATTCATGCTTGTTAGTCATAATATAGTTTAAAATAATCAGTTTGTTCTTTAGAATTGGTAGTTTCTTTGAAATCTCATTCTCACAGTTTTAATAGCATAATGGTTGTTCTTAGGTTTTATGCTTGTATCATTGTTGTTTAATGCTCATGTGGACTTGTTATATGCTAATACAAAGTTTTGAATCAGTGTTGAAGTCTAAATAAGGTAGTTGCTGTGAAATTCATGATTTTGCTCTCTTGAAGGGGTGTTTGGATTAAACTGATTATCTGTGATCATGGTTGTTTGTGTTGTTGTTTGTTGTTGATATGTGTCACATTAGTTCATAATAGCTCAGTGAAACATTAAAAACCTGTCCTTGTTTGATTAAAAGTCAAAATCACCCATAATCCCCTCTTAACAGTTTACTGTTAAGGATTTTGGGATTTTGATCAACCAAATCAGTGCATTAGTGGTTATTTTAGCTTAATTCAGTCATTTCATAGCTTATTACAACATATATAGTCAGTATTAATCAATAGAATCTCAAATAAGTCAACTTTTGTGTTTTATCTCAAAAGTCAAAAAACCAAAGTCTGCATACTCAGTGTATGCTGAGTATTTCTGGCTGCTGATCTTGAACAAAATTAGACTTCAATTGATTAAATTCTGATAGGGCTTTTTGGATTTTTGGACACTCAGTAGTTCTGAGAACATTTTTCCCCCATAATATTGTGTTTCTATAGCTTATTTAACAGCTTTAAGCTGTCTGCAAGTCTGCAATTTTTTACAATTTCTGTCTTAACTCACAGCTGCTTATCTTGCTTATCAGCTTAATTTCCTATTGCTTATTTATATTATTAAGTTGTTTTATGTTTTTTATAGTTTTTTAACCCAGTCTTGATCATTTAATCAATTTTCCAGCTTTTTAGCTTATTTTGGGCTTATTTGTAAACTGCTTATTAGCCCAAATAAGCTTATCAGGCTTATCCAACTTTTCCTTTTATTTTTCCCAGCTTCCTTATAATATTTTAGCATTATCTGTAATTTTTCATAATTTTCCTAATTCATTTAATATTTTTAATCCTATTTATTAATTTTTAATAGTAATTAAATCATAATAATTAGAATATTAATCAGAAAAATATAAATCCAATTTTCATAATTTTATTTTGTCATTTTTAATCTAGGAAAAATATAATTATATTTTTAGTCCTAAAGAAAAATCAAAAATAGAAATATAGTGATAGCTTCTATTTAATAGAATTTATCTTTTTAAATTTTAATTAAGTAAATTTCATTTTTATAATTTTCTTAGCTTCTATTTACCTTAGAGTATTTATATAAAAAATTTCAGATTTTTATTTGATCTTTTAGTATTTATTAGAATTTTAATTAGTTTAAATAAATAATTAAATAGTTTTTAATTAATAATAATTAATTAATAAGTCTAAAAAATAATTTTCTTTTTCAAATAATTTTCTTTTATTATTAGGATTGTAAAAATATAATTTTCATATTTGTAGGATTTTTATTTCTTAAAACTCGCGTTTTATTTCGTACGTTTACGTTTATTTAAATTTAAACGTACGTCTTTTAGTATTAAGCGTTTTTAAGTAATTTGTCTTTACATTCTTGTTTATATAGCTTGTTTAAAGCTATTTTCTTATCTCCTTAGTGTAATCAAAACCATAATCCCTTTTCTGTTCATAAACACTTGATCACAAGTCGTTTTTAAAGCACAATTTCACATCTCGCTGGGACTTAAACGGCCCGGGGATAGAACTATACTCCTTGGTTAATTGCATTGTGCTCTTAATTGTTTGACCTTTTTTGACCAACATCCGTGGTCAATATTAGTTGACTGTTTAGCACGTGTCAAATTTTGGCGCCGCTGCCGGGGAGGTGTGCTGCGTGTTCTAAACGTTTTGCAGTATCGTGTCTTTGAACCCCAATATGTGAATATCTTCTCTCTCTTGTATATTTATCATATATAAAGCAAAACGCTTGTGAAGTTAACTCATTTAACGGATCAAGCACCAAAAATATCGTATTCCTATTCCCCATAAAACCATATAAAAAACAAAAATATTTTTCTTTTCTTTTCTATATACATTATCATATAAAAAAATAAAAACATAAAAAAAAATATTTTCCATTTTATCTGTTAAATAATAAACAAATAATAAAAATTAACCATCGAGAACCAAGACTGAGTACTGCCTAACTGGGGGTACGGCCATAATAAGTTCCCAAACCTAAGATAAAAACTTGCCTTTGTATCACTTGCAAATATCGGCTCACCTTTAATTGTTAAACAAACTCTAACGGAGGTTCTAGGATAGTCTGACATTAAATTGTCGGACTGAAAGAAGCGGGTTTTTAAGGAGCATTAATTGCCCACCTCTGCTTCTCCGCCACTCTGTGCGTTTGTCTTTTAGAGAGCTACCGTACGCCTGTTGATTATTGGTTTAAGTTCACTTGTTTTTTTTCTCGATCTTGATTTTAATTGAAAAATTTTGTTTTCATCTTAACTTCTCAATAAATAAATAAAATCCAAAAAGAATCTTCTTACCCCTTTTCTAAGTTTCCTCCACTATAAAGGATTCTTAGACTCGTCTTAGTGCATGCGCACTCGTTCTTCTAGGTCATCAAGCCCTCTCCGTGAGCTTGGAAACATACCTCGAAGACGTCGTAGACGTTCTGCCCCATCAGTCGTATCTGAGGAGCGTACTGATTCTGTCGTCATGGCAGATTTGCCGATGAATGAGCTTCTCCAAGCACCCATCGAGGGTTATGGAGATGCCATTGTTGTTCCAGCTATCGTAGCTGAGAGTTTTGAGCTCAAAACCGGGTTACTGAATCTTGTAACCTCTAGCCAATTCTACGGTTTTGAGAGGGATGATCCTCATGCTCACATTCGATGGTTTAACAAGATAACATCTACCATCAAATACAAGAACATCCCTTCTAGCTCAATCAAACTTCTTCTATTCCCATTTTCTCTCGAGGGACAAGCCCGAATATGGCTTGAAAAACAACCCCCTCGTTCAATTGAGACATGGGAGGACTTAGTTACAAAGTTTGTAAACGAATTCTTTTCACCGTCTAGAACGACAAGTCTTAAAAATGAAATCATCAAATTCACACAAAGATTTGATGAATCGTTTAGTGACGCGTGGGATCGTTTCAAAGAATTGCTTCGTAAATGTCCTCATCATGGTTTTACCGAGTTAATGCAAATTGACACTTTCTATAATGGTGTGAGCCAATCCGACCAAGATTCTCTCAATGCCTCCTCTGGAGGTAATTTTTTGAGCAGAACTGTCAAAGAAGCTTTAGCGATTATTGAAAATAAGTCTAAGGTCCGTACTGCACGAACAAAGCCATATCATTCTCAGGCTAGTGCCGGTCCTTCTACTTCATCTCCCGTGAGTACTTCTAGCACCGATGCTAAGATTGACAAACTCACGGACGCTATTCAAGCTTTGGTTCTCTCAAGCCAAAAGAAAGTCACTTTCACACAAACTCCTTCACATGCTGAAGTGAAGAAAGTGGAAGTCTGTGTTACTTGTGGTGGCCCTCACGCATACTACGACTGTACTGCCACCGATGGTAGTCCTTTTGAAGTTAATGCTATAGCCGGTACTTCAAATCAGGGAGGTAATCAATACCGTCCTCAAATAGAACCAAGTTACCGAGCTAGTAGCTACCAAGGACCACCCGATTTTAATCAGAACCAGAATTTGCAAAACCGGAACCAAAATCAACCTCGAATGAACCAAGGTTATCAAAACCAAGGGAATTTCAATTCTGGACAAAATCAAGGTTTCCAACACCAAGGAAACTTTAACCGAAACAATTACAACCAGGGGAATCATTTTCAGGGAAATGGTAATCCAAATCAAGGGAATTTTCAACATCAAGGTTATAATCAAAATAACCGAATGCAAAATTTCCCTAATCAACATCAAGCCATTCCAGCCCCACATCCATCATCTGATGAGTTATTGAGTGTTGGGTCTGAAATGCTGCTGATTGGAGAATTACAACTCTGCCGGATAGTTATGTAACTCTGCTGATTAGCATAAGAACTCTGCTGTTTTGATAACTCTGCTGTTTTGGTATAATAGGCATAGTGTAACTCTGCTGCTAGCTCACGAGGACTCTGCTGCTAGAAGGATTACTCTATTGCTTATTAATTATGTAAAGTATGTTAAGATAAGTATAGAAAAGATACGTATGAATATTTTACTTGTATAGGAAGTCTTGTAAACCGACTAGGACTCCTTATGCTATAAAAGGAGGTTCTAGGGTTAGAGTTAGATGTTGATTGATTAATTATCTTAGCATACATATTATTGTTTTCACTTCAAGGTTTCTTGTAACCCTATTGCTATTCAGAGCAATCGTTATTAATATAATTGAAGTGTTGTTGGATAATCCGTTTGTGTTTTCTTCTTAAGATCAAATATTAGTTTCCGCATAATATTTGATATACAACCTAAGATCAGTTTCTATACCGATTACTTTAGATTTATCTAAGGTAGTTAATAAGATCGTGAAGCTCAACTGGGATCAACAAGTGGTATCAGAGCTTGTGATCTAGAAACTGGTACCAAGAAGAATTATTCAAAACAAAGATCTGTTTAATCATCAAAGCAAGCAATGGATTCCGATTTGACTCACATGGTTACTGCTTCAAGAGTTCCCATGCTCAAGACTGGAGAGTATGAGATCTGGAAGATGAGGATGCAACAATACATGCGAATGGTTGATTACTCTCTCTGGGAAGTTGTTCTTGATGGTGATAAGGTGCAAATCAAGACTGCTACTGGATCAGTCTTGACTCTCAAGACTAGTGAGGAGAAAGCTCAGAGAAGATTGGAGGTTAAGGCTCACAGTATTCTCATGATGGGAATACCTAATGATTATCAATTGAGTTTTAATCATATTGAGTCTGCTAAGGAGTTGTGGGAAGCTATTGAACTTCGATTTGGTGGGAATGAAGCTACCAAGAAATCTAGAAAGAATCTCCTTAAGCACCAGTTTGAGACTTTTTCTGCTATGAGTTCTGAGAACATTGAGGGAACTTATGATCGACTTCATAAGTTAACCAGTCAGATGGCTCTGTTGAAGATTGAACCATCTCAAGAAGATGTCAATCTAAAGTTTTTGAGAAGTCTATCTTCTGAGTGGAACACTCATACAGTGGTTTGGAGGCACAAGGAAGATTTTGATACTATGACATTGGATGATCTATACAACAACTTAAAGGTGTATGAATCAGAAGTTAAAGGATTTTCAAGCTCATCCTCTACCACTAATAATCTTGCCTTTGTCTCCTCAAGCAACAAGACTTCTGGTAGTCATCAAGAGCACTCTGCTGCTGGTACTTTTGCTCCTGCTGTTGGTTCACATGTCTCTGCTGCTGACTCTGCTAACCCCAACACCATCAGTGATGCTGCTATTTGTGCTTATTTGGCTGAACTTACTACTAGTACTTCAGTCATGCCTCAAGATCTGGATGAACTTGATCCTGATGATGTTGAAGAAATGGATATGCATTGGCAGTATGCAATGCTAACTATGAGGGCAAGGAGGTTTTTTAAGAGAACTGGTAAAGAGATGAAGTTCAGAAGAAACAGGAATGTGGGATTTGACAAGTCAAAGGCTGAATGTTTCAATTGTCGAAAGAAGGGACACTTTGCAAGGGAATGCAAAGCACCCAAAAGAAACATTGCAGATACCAAGAAGATTACTGTTGAAGAGTCAAGTCCTGATGCTGCTGCTGCTGCTATGGTGTCATGTGATGGGTTTGGAGAGTTTGATTGGAGTGAGCATGCTGAAGATGGTCCTAACTATGCTTTGGCAGCTGAAGAGAAATCTCAAGTTCAACACTTTGCTCTTATGGCCTATTCTTCTTCTTCTTCTGGATCAGACTCTGAGGTATCCAATGAATCATCATGTTCTTTTAAATCATGTTCAGATAAAATTGATGAACTTAAGTCTAGCAATGGAAATCTTAAAAAGGAAAATGAAATACTTAAGTTAGACAATCTCAGTTATGAATATGGTTTAAAGAATTTAGAAGAGAAATTGGAATTCTATAAAAAGGCTGAAATTGAATATCTTGATCAAATCACTATTCTTAAAAATGAGCTTATTAAGAAAGAAGATGAGATTAAGGTACTTATGGAAAAAGTAGAGGAGGCTGAACAGGCTAGAGATTTAGCTAAGAATGAGACTGAAAAACATGTTGTTAGGATAGAAAAACAACAATTTGCTACTGACATTCTTAGTAAACCAATAGGAAGGCACTTTGCTGATTCAGGTAGTGGACTAGGGTACAATGCTGTTGCTCACCCTAAGAAACTTAGTGCTCATGCCCCTCCTACTAGGACATTGACTTTCATATCTGAGTCTGGGGATAAACCTGTAGGTGAAACTATTAAACCTGTAGAAGAAACTAGTGAAACTAACAAAGAGTCACCTAAGGTTGAGTTAAAGAAGTATGAGCAACCACCCCTGATTGAAGATTGGGAGTCTGACAGTGATGATGGGATTGTAGAATCTGATTCAACCTCTAAGAACAAAAAGCAAGAAATTCCTGCTGTTGTTGAATCACAAGTACCTAGAGCTAAAAAGGTTGAGTTTGTTAAGCCTAAGCTAGGTAAAGGTATCTCTAGGAAGATGGCTGAGTTTGTCAATACACCTAGAGAATATCCTAAGAGAACTAATAACTTGCCTAGGGGAAACCAGAGAAATTGGAACAACCTAGTTTCACAAAAATTAGGGACTGATTTTCAACTATTTAAAAAGGCATGTTATAGTTGTGGTAGTTTTGAACATTTGCAAGATGAGTGTTATTACTATCAAAAACCAGTGTGGAACCAATATACAAGGGTGAACCATAGAAACTTTGGTAGAAAGACTCACCCACATCCCAAAAGAAACATGGTTCCTAGGGAAGTTCTGATGAGAGATGGTACTTCTAGAGTTATCTCTCCTATTGCCCCAAATGTGCCCATAAAGAAGAATATAGATAACTCTGCTGTTCAGTCAAACCCTGCTGTTCCAGCAAACTCTGCTGTTCAGGCAGACTCTGCTGTTTTGCCTAAAGTTGTGACTGATACTGTTGTGGGCAACCATTTTTATGCTGTTAAAGCCTCAGCTTGCTGGGTCTGGAAACCAAAAGTTAAAGTTTTAGATCATGTTCTCAGACACAGCAGTGCACCAATGCAGTTGAAGAAATTTGACTACTTTGATGCACAAGGTAGATCCAAGTCAGTAATGGCTTGGGTCCCCAAGAGAAACTAATTCTCTTACTTTTTGTGCAGGGCAATCTACAAAAGGAGCTAAAGGACAAATGTATTTTTGATAGTGGATGCTCTTCACATATGACTGGAGACCAAAGCAACTTGGAGAATTTTGAAGCTTTGGATGGTGGTTATGTGGCCTTTGGAAATGATCCTAAAGGAGGTAAAATAGTTGGTCAAGGCATCATCAGAACTGGAAAGTTGGATTTTGAGAAAGTGTATTTGGTGAATGGTCTCAAGTTTAATCTTTTTAGTGTCTCACAAATGTGTGACAGGAAGAATTTTGTTCTTTTTACCGACACTGAGTGTCTTGTTTTATCTCCTGACTATAAGATACCTGATGATAAATTGGTTCTTCTTAAAGTCCCTAGACATGACAATATATACAGTGTGGATATAAAGAATATTATTCCTAAAAGAGATTTGACTTGTCTGTTTGCCAAAGCCACTGTTGATGAATCCAAACTATGGCACAGAAGGCTTGGGCATCTGAACTACAAGGCTATGAACAAGTTGGTGAAAGGGAACTTGGTCAGAGGATTGCCTTCAAAGGTCTTTGAGAATCCTGAAGTTTGTGTTGCTTGCCAGATGGGAAAGCAACATAGAGCTTCCTGTAAGTCCAAATTGGTGAATTCTATAACTGAACCTTTGTTTATGTTACACATGGACTTATTTGGACCTACATATGTGAATAGTTTAAATAAAAAGATGTATGGTTTAGTGGTCACTGATGACTATAGTAGGTTCACTTGGGTATTCTTTTTAGCTTCTAAGGATGAGACTGCAGGCATTCTTAAGGCTTTTATTACCAGGATAGAAAACCTATTTAATCATAAGGTCAAAGTCATCAGATGTGATAATGGAACTGAATTTAAGAACAAGGTGATGAATCAGTTCTGTGAGGAAAAGGGTATAACTAGACAATTTAGTGTAGCTAGAACTCCTCAGCAAAATGGTGTGGCTGAGAGAAGGAATAGGACATTAATTGAAGCTGCTAGAACTATGTTGTCAGAGTCTAAGTTACCCACTATCTTTTGGGCTGAAGCAGTCAACACTGCTTGTTATGTGCAGAATAGGACTAAGATAGTTAAGCCTCATAACAAGACCCCCTATGAGTTATTGCATGGTAGAAAACCTATGATAGGTTTCTTAAGACCATTTGGGTGTCCTGTTACTATTTTGAACACCATTGACCACTTAGGAAAGTTTAGTGAGAAAGCAGACATAGGTTTCTTTGTTGGTTACTCTACTGAAAGTAAGGCTTTTAGAGTTTTTAATCAAAGGACTGGGCATGTAGTTGAAAATTTACATGTGACTATTAGAGAAACCACACCTAATGTTGATGGAAAAGGACCTGACTGGATGTTTGATATTGATTCTTTAACCGAAAGTATGAATTATCAACCAGTTGTTGCAGGTACTACTAACATGTCTGCAGGTACACAAACTAACCCTAATGCAGGTACACAAGCACAGAAGGATGGATCTGCAGAGGAGTTTGTGTTGATTGAAAAGTGGAAGTTTGATCAGTATTTCTCTCCAACAGCTAAAGAAGGAAAAAGTTCAGGTGGTGATGCTGTACATAAGGAAATACCAAAGGTTAATGCAGAAGGTGATGATGAATCTGCTCATGATGCGTGGGTTTTGCAACCTTACAACAGGTTTTACCTCTCGAGGGATCTCAAGAGGCTTACAACCCCACCAGGCAGTGTACCTGACCGATGTAGTATAGTGTAGTGGTAAGTACGGGGGATTGATCGTTCTCCACAGGGAATAGTGTTCGTTAGGTGTGAAAGGCTACTCTAATTAGGTCTAAGGGTTGAGGAAGATTCTTTTTATGTTTTTTTATAATTTATAAAAGAAAGTAAAATCTCGGGTTTTGAAGGAGTGGGCGGAATTAGTTGCTAGTCAACTAACCCAAATTACTACAAATGCAAATAAAATAAAATAACAAAAATGAAAAGTGGTGAGAAACTTATGTGTAGAGAAATGTGTTTACTTAGATTTCCTTACTCCCTAACTATCTTTTACCGGTTAATTAGTGTGTATTAGTCGCGTGGATGACGGGTGTATTCCTTAATACCATTCGTGGGGTGGCGTACTTACTTCCCCAAACTCTACAAGCTCCTACTTCACTCCTATGTCGAGCCGGCTAGGAAGCTCCTAACATGGGATCACTAGAATTCGCTTGTGCATTAAATACAACCATAAAAACCTTTAGTACGCGTTTGGTTCATGTTTCTTAAGACGTTCAAGCAAGTTACCGAATAGGAAGTTAGCCAGTTTTCTTAAGCCTAACATAGATAAACAATCATCCAATACAACTAACAACACACTAACAACCAATAATCAATAGCTAGGTTTCATTAGATCTAAGCAAACACAAGATAAAATTAGCCTAACATGTTAAACAAAAGACAAGCATAAGATAGAATCAAACAACACATAGACATATTGAATGATTAATTGATAACTTATCTTTCAATGAAACATGGAAGATCTCAAGGCAAAAAGCCCTGAAAAAGTAGCTAAAATCGTCTTAGGGTTTTATCCCAAAATTCCACACACTAAGCTCTCTTTTAATGACAAAAAATTAGAAAACTATATATAGACTTTGACATCTGACGGCGTCACCTTATGCATTGTGACGCCGTCACCTCGCCGCTTTTAAGGTTCCCGGATGACCATCTTGACGCCGTCCCTCTTTAGCTCTTCAAAAATCCATTCTGGCTTATCAAGGCTTGACGCCGTCGGATCATGAACGTGACGCCGTCCCCTTATGATTTAAGCCGTGACGCCCTTGATTTAGTTAAAGCGTGACGCCGTCAGAATTCTCATGCAAACTCACTGGCCCGTCATGAGTAAATTTCACATCCAACTTTTCTTGCCAAGGCATGACGCCGTCCCATGTTAATTGTGACGCCGTCAAGAGTAACTTTTAGCCGATTCTTGAGACTTTGCCGTTTTCTTCACTTTAATGCTCCAAAAACGTCCAAAATGCCTCCTTTTCCAGATTTCTCCTCAAAAGTACCTAAAATGACAAAAGGAACGATTTAGGGCAATATTTGATCAAATAAATACGATTTCGGGCTTAAATGACCCCTTAAAAGCGGTACACTTTTCGCCTCATCAAATACCCTTACACTTGAGATTTGCTTGTCCTCAAGCAAATGCGCTTTTATTCCAATCAAAATACAAGTTAGGGGTCATTTAATGCAAACATAAAAGTAATTACAACAAATAATCGTTCCACTTCAATCATAATAAGCACGGAGATTACATACTAGCACCTCACAAGTAGTGTTTAGATACTCACATCTCTCAAGTGTCATCAAAATAAATCTCATAAATGAAAATGGAAAATATCTCTCACTACCTGTCATAGCAAATAGATTACCATAGGCTTGGGAAAGGATCGAAAACCTCCTCCACTAGGCGTAAGCACCTAAGATAAACTATCAAAGAGGGCTTTTAAATGGGTTATAACGTTAGGTGTAGGGAAAAGGAAAACACGGTTTTGTTGGATAAAGGATATTTTACTGGTGGCGAGTTAAAGATCTTGATCAATTACATGTACTATACAATGTTGCTAAGCCAAGACTAGACTCGATCTTAAGCTAATGAAAGAAAATAACAAAACATAAACATAAAATAAACATAAAATGAAACGGGATGGTAGTCCGTATGTTTTTTCTACTTTTCTTTTTCTCATTTTTTTTGTATTTTTCTTGATTTTTTTTTTTTTTTTTTTTTTTTTTTTTTTTTTTTTTTTTTTTTTTTGCATACACTTTTACCCTACCATCCAAAATAATACATCATAGGGGCGTTGCATCCCCTTACACTTGAACTTTTACATAACTTTACAAATAACTATTCTAATGACTCGAATTAAGATAATTGAAAAACTTGGAGTACTTTTAAAACATTTAGCACATATGGGGGTAATAAATGATGTTCTTCCCATTACTCCATTACACTAGTACTTTACCCATGAGTCCCAATCGTCCCAAAACAATATGTACAAGGATATGACTCGACTTAGCAACCATGTAATCAACTAGATAATTAACTTGGGTTTAAACAAATGTTGTAACAATAATGCACTAAAAATGAGTGCATACAAGGTAGGCTAAGGCGATTTGGGTGTACATTTAAGTGGGGTGTAACAAATTCTTCCTTTAAGTAAAATGCTTAAAGGTCGAAACGAAAAGATAGGCTCTGAGGGGTGTACTAGGGGTATCGTGTACTAAAAATGAGTACAACGCAAAGGGTGTGGGAGAATTACTTGACCAATGTAGCCAATGTAATTATAACAAAAACACAGGTGTAAAACAATGGGTTAATCCTAATGCCTCTTATCATGTAGTAAATCTAACTACACGAATGTAGTCTCACTTGTGGCCTCGGAATGGTCCTAACGCAAGTTCTAGAATCTAAGTGCTACCGGTACACACATCATAGCATAAATGCTTTTCCTACCAATTCTAGGGGCGAACCTCACATATTTGGGGGTGGAAAATTTTTTTAGTGGTACGGTTTTTGTGCTAGTCATATAACTCCTATCCGTGAGACGCTCATTAAGATCAAAGTTTCACTCCTATATGTTGTAAAAAATTTTAAATTTGGCACTAAAATTACCTTAACAAGTATTTCTCTCAGTTTTATTACACATCTACCATCAAACAAACAAAAATCAAGCGCAATTGTATTCTCAAAAATCGTACTTTTACCCTCCCCTTACACTTAAGATGAACATTGTCCCCAATGTTCAAATGACAAATGTAAAAGCATAAAGTAAAAGAATGAAATCAAATACTCCCCTGATTCGCTCGTTGGATAATGAAATTACACGGTTAAATCTTCCTCCAAAGAGAATGTTGAAGCTCCATGACTAATGCATCGCCATAAGCTTGATTCAAAACATTTCCTTGTCCAAAATAACCTGTTGAACCTGAGAAAACAAACACGAAAACCTGCATAACATCGGCGGGATAAAATCTATATATAAGGATATAATGCTTGTGGAATGATAACTTTGCAGATTCCTGGAGATTATAAGTTGGAGATTTTAATAAAAACTTTTTATGAAAACAAAATTTTCAAAAATTTCTGGAAATTAAATCTGACGCCGTCAGGTTATAACCCCTGACGCCGTCAGAAATGACCTGACAAAAATTTTCATTTTAAGTTTCCGGAAAATTTCTGGAAAAACCTTTACCTTACTTCCTGGAAATCCTGCAAAACATCATTATGACTCGATACAAGCATTTGACTCAAACAAATACGAATATGTATGCTAACTTATTATTATTATGATTCATGTTCATTTGTGTTCTAATAAACCGATTTAGATTTCCCTTACACTTATCTTTTGCAAAATACCTTTATATGTAGTTAAGACGAAGTTAAAAACAACATAAAGCATTTTCACAAATTAGTTTTGAACATGAATCAATAAGAATAAAAATTAAACACACATACGGAAACAAATAAAATCAAAAAAACAAATAAATAAACACACAAAGCAAATAAAACAAATAAAGCTTGGGTTGCCTCCCAAGAAGCGCTTTTCTTTATTAACGAGTCTTGTAGCTAGACTCTAAGTCACGGGGTCTACGTTTTTCCGTTTTGCTTCTCAATTGCCCCTCTAATCATCCTAACAACCTCCATATCAATTTTGTATTTAGGTCCAAGGTTTAAGCAATCTTTATAATAAAGGCTTCTCTTATTTCAAACATGGTCCATGCCTTTTTCTTTATCCTCTTCATTGATGTCCTCAATCGCACCAATGTTGTCCATGTCAAATCGAGGCACAAAACGAAATTCTTTAACCCGATAAGGCATCCTATATGTGATCCTATCTATGTGATTAGAAAACTGAACCGTGCCTTTCGAACGGTCATACCTTAAATTGGATGCTTCGATAAATGGCTTACCTAACACAACGCGAGATAGGCGGTAGTCAACAACACTTGCCATATCTTCTAAAATCATGAAGTTGGTGATAAAGGTAAAGTTCCCAACAAGGATATGTATATCCTTAATCCTTCCAACGAAGTTGCAAACTCCGCCTGGACATTTGGGGTCCATCCTAGGCTCAAGTGGTGTATTTATGATTTGGCTATAAAGGCCTGAGGACATAACGTTGATTGGGGATTCACAGTCAATGTAAGCATGCTCAACGTATTGGTACCCAATCATACATGGTATCTTCACATTCCCGGGATCACCTCTCTTAATCTTTGGGTCAATTCTAACAAAAGGTGGTCGAGGGTTATCAACTAGGTTGTTATAGTAAGCAATCTCCTCCTTAGTGGGGTATTCGTTGAAACAATCATCCAACCTAGGATCTACCTTTACTTCCTCAATTTTCTCAACCAACTTATCAACCGTAAGATTATTACGTACTAAGTAATTATCTGAGTATATGGCGGTCCCTAAGTTGTTCAAGGCATAATCAAGCTCAATATCAATCACTCTACTGAGCTCCCTGAGCTCACTAATCTCGTTCTCAAGTTGGCTACGCAACAAAGCTACTTCGCCAGGTGTAAGGGGTGGATTCGCGTTTTCCATAATGGCAAACTGAATAGTCAATGAGAATTTGTTACGAACAAAAGCACAAAGAAAATAGATAGACTAAAGAAAACCTAGAAAAATAAAACAAAAAATCTCACTAGAAAGGAATCTAGTGAGTAGACCTAATAGAAATAAAAATTCAACCTAAACAATAACTATTCCCCGGCAGCGGCGCCAAAAACTTGATGCGTGGGTTTTGCAACCTTACAACAGGTTTTACCTCTCGAGGGATCTCGAGAGGCTTACAACCCCACCAGGCAGTGTACCTGACCGATGTAGTATAGTGTAGTGGTAAGTACGGGGGATTGATCGTTCTCCACAGGGAATAGTGTTCGTTAGGTGTGAAAGGCTACTCTAATTAGGTCTAAGGGTTGAGGAAGATTCTTTTTATGTTTTTTTATAATTTATAAAAGCAAGTAAAATCTCGGGTTTTGAAGGAGTGGGCGGAATTAGTTGCTAGTCAACTAACCCAAATTACTACAAATGCAAATAAAATAAAATAACAAAAATGAAAAGTGGTGAGAAACTTATGTGTAGAGAAATGTGTTTACTTAGATTTCCTTACTCCCTAACTATCTTTTACCGGTTAATTAGTGTGTATTAGTCGCGTGGATGACGGGTGTATTCCTTAATACCATTCGTGGGGTGGCGTACTTACTTCCCCAAACTCTACAAGCTCCTACTTCACTCCTATGTCGAGCCGGCTAGGAAGCTCCTAACATGGGATCACTAGAATTCGCTTGTGCATTAAATACAACCATAAAAACCTTTAGTACGCGTTTGGTTCATGTTTCTTAAGACGTTCAAGCAAGTTACCGAATAGGAAGTTAGCCAGTTTTCTTAAGCCTAACATAGATAAACAATCATCCAATACAACTAACAACACACTAACAACCAATAATCAATAGCTAGGTTTCATTAGATCTAAGCAAACACAAGATAAAATTAGCCTAACATGTTAAACAAAAGACAAGCATAAGATAGAATCAAACAACACATAGACATATTGAATGATTAATTGATAACTTATCTTTCAATGAAACATGGAAGATCTCAAGGCAAAAAGCCCTGAAAAAGTAGCTAAAATCGTCTTAGGGTTTTATCCCAAAATTCCACACACTAAGCTCTCTTTTAATGACAAAAAATTAGAAAACTATATATAGACTTTGACATCTGACGGCGTCACCTTATGCATTGTGACGCCGTCACCTCGCCGCTTTTAGGGTTCCCGGATGACCATCTTGACGCCGTCCCTCTTTAGCTCTTCAAAAATCCATTCTGGCTTATCAAGGCTTGACGCCGTCGGATCATGAACGTGACGCCGTCCCCTTATGATTTAAGCCGTGACGCCCTTGATTTAGTTAAAGCGTGACGCCGTCAGAATTCTCATGCAAACTCACTGGCCCGTCATGAGTAAATTTCACATCCAACTTTTCTTGCCAAGGCATGACGCCGTCTCGAGTAAATTGTGACGCCGTCAAAGGTAACTTTTAGCCGATTCTTGAGACTTTGTCGTTTTCTTCACTTTTATGCTCCAAAAACGTCCAAAATGCCTCCTTTTCCAGATTTCTCCTCAAAAGTACCTAAAATGACAAAAGGAACGATTTAGGGCAATATTTGATCAAATAAATACGATTTCGGGCTTAAATGACCCCTTAAAAGCGGTACACTTTTCGCCTCATCATGAATCTGCTCATGATGATAAGGAAAGAAGTGTAGAGTCACAAGTTGATGGAATTCAAGGGAATAAACTGAGCAGCAGTTCTCTTAACTCTGCTGCCAAGTCTAAACACTCTGCTGTTAAGCCAAAGCACTCTGCTGTTAAGGCAAAACACTCTGCTGTTCAACTTGGTAACTCTGCTGCTGAACTCAAAGACTCTACTGATAAAGATGGTGATTCTTATGATGATTCTTCTGATGATATGCCCGAATTGGAAGAAGTGTATGTGGATACTGATGATGAAGTTGTTGATGTTTTTAGTGCTGAAGCTGATTTATCAAACTTGGAGACTGACATACCTGTTAGTCCCACACCAACAACAAGAATCCACAGGAATCATCCAAAGGAGCAAATAATTGGTGATGTTCACTCTGCTGTTCAGACCAGAAGTAAATCAAAAGGGTTGAGTGATTTGCTTGATCAGGGATTGTTTGCTCAAACACTTAAGAAGAGGAATAGCCACAAGGATCTACAAAATTGCATGTTTGCCTGTTTCTTATCTCAAGAAGAACCCAAGACCATTCACAAGGCTTTGAAAGATGAAAGTTGGGTTGAAGCTATGCAAGAGGAGTTGCTGCAGTTCAAGCTTCAGGAGGTCTGGACATTAGTTGATTTGCCTAATGGAAAAAGGGAAATTGGTACAAAATGGGTGTTCAGATGTAAAAGAGATGAAAGAGGCATTGTTATCAGAAACAAGGCTAGATTGGTGGCTCAGGGATACACTCAGGAAGAAGGGATAGACTATGATGAGGTATTTGCTCCAGTTGCAAGACTGGAGGCTATCAGACTTTTCTTGGCATATGCCTCATACAAGAATTTTCCTGTGTATCAAATGGATGTGAAAAGTGCTTTCTTGTATGGAAAGATACCTGAAGAGGTTTATGTGATGCAACCACCTGGGTTTGAAGATCCTAAGTATCCTGACAGGGTCTACAAGGTAAAGAAAGCACTGTATGGATTACATCAAGCTCCTAGAGCTTGGTATGACACCTTATCCCAATATTTGTTGAATAATGGTTTTAGCAGAGGAACCATTGATAAAACATTGTTCATTAAGAAAGACAAAAAGGATATCCTACTTGTTCAAGTTTATGTAGATGATATCATTTTTGGGTCTACAAATAAGGTGTTATGTGAAGGATTTGAGAAACTAATGCACAGTAGGTTTGAGATGAGTTCTATGGGAGAGTTGACTTTCTTTTTGGGGCTTCAAGTCAAGCAGATGAAAGATGGAATTTTTATTAGCCAAGACAAGTATGTGGCTGATATGTTGAAGAAATTTGGATTCCAGGATGTGAAGGCAGCCAAGACACCTATGGATAAGAATAAACCTTTGCTCAAGGATGAAGATGGAGTAGAGGTTGATGTACATCTGTATAGATCCATGATTGGCTCATTGATGTATCTGACTGCTTCAAGGCTAGATATCATGTTTTCTGTGTGTGCCTGTGCTAGATTCCAAGTGTCCCCAAAGGTTTCACACTTGGAAGTAGTCAAAAGAATTTTTAGGTACCTAAAGGGTCAACCAAAACTTGGTCTTTGGTATCCTAATAATTCACCATTTGACTTGATAGCATACTCAGATAGTGACTATGCTGGAGCTACTATGGATAGAAAATCAACTACAGGAGGCTGTCAGTATCTTGGTCATAGGCTTATCTCTTGGCAATGTAAGAAACAAATAGTGGTAGCCAATTCAACAACTGAAGCAGAATATGTTGCTGCTTCTAGCTGCTGTGGACAGGTGCTCTGGATTCAGAACCAGCTGCTGGATTATGGGTACAATTTCATGAACACAAAAATTTTTATTGACAACAACAGCACAATGTGTATTATAAAAAATCCTGTTTTTCATTCTAAAACAAAACACATAGAGATAAGACATCATTTTATTAGAGATTGTTATGAGAAAAAGTTAATTCAAGTGGTTAAAATTCATACTGACAACAATGTTGCTGATTTACTTACAAAATGTTTTGACATCAGTAGATTTCAGTTTCTAGTTGCTAGTATTGGCATGATCAATCTTTAACTATTTTAACTATCTTATCTCTGTATGATTTTGTAAATTTTGTAAGGATTTGTGCTGTTGATTTGTCATTATCTTGTGTTTAGTTAAAGTCTGCTGTTTAGTTGGTTTGTTGCTATGCTACTCTGCTGCTATTATGGAATATTCTTGTTTGTGTTTGTTGTTTGCAACTAACCTTTTGCAGATACATATACAAATACTCAAGTAAAGCAAGGAAAATTAAAAGGTTCATTCATTCCATAAGCAAAGTACAGAGACAGTTTTCTTCCAAACATCACTCAAAAGAAAAGTTCAAAAGACATCAAGCTACAAAGATTCACAACCTACATCTTAGCAAAATCAGGCATGACCTTGCTTCGTGGTCCCCTAGTGCCCATGGCCTCAAAAACCTTTGGGCAGGGGAGTGCAAGCACTACTGAACGAGGAGGTGGAGTTTGCTGCTGACTGGTGGAGGGAGCTGCTTTCTTCTGCTGGTTGTTCTTCTTTAGCACAGAGGGTTTCTTCTCAACCGGACTTGGCTTTGGCTGAGGAATGTGGACACTCTTTGCAAATTCGGATGCGGCTTTCTCCATCTGCTTCTGTAGTTCAGCTGTTATTGGATGTTTTGGAGGGATGATCTCCCAAGCTCCTTGGTAGTAAGTCATGTGTTTTGGCCAACCTTGCTGTTTCCCAGGCCAATCAGCTGTTTCGTCATCGCTTGATTCTTCAAATGACGATGGTGTCGATGGAAGTGGATCGGAGTATGACTCTTCCTTGATTGCTTTTCCTTTGTTTTGCGATGTGGATGCATTCTTAGGAAAGTAACTAGCCCAACCTTTTGAGTCCTCCGATGATGAATCTGAAGATATTTCGATGATTGGTGTTTTTGATGAACTCATGTTGGATTGGTGTTATGTTAGGGTTTGGAATTGGGGATTTGCTTTAGTGATTAAGGATTTATGGAGTTTAATGTGAGGTTGGTATGATATTTAAGGAGATGATTTTTAACGATTTTGGGATTGTTGACTTTCGGTCAATACTTTCATAACTCTGCTGATGAGTTTGAAAGTTGAAGGGTCAAACTGAAAAATTTTGGCGCGTTCTTAACCCTAATTGAATCAAAAAGGTATCTTTTACCCAATTGATTTCATTACGCTCTAATTGCTCCAAACTTACACTCACTCAAACACAACAATTCATATCATTTCACCCCAAACCCCCAAATCCAATGGCTCGAAGAACGTTTCCGGAAGAACACAATCAGATAGCGTTTCTCAGTAAGGTTAATGCAGCGGATGGATTTTACGAGGTTATGGATTTTCTGGGTTCATCTAAGTTAAGGTATGCATTAACAGTTGCCCCTACAATTTACAAATCTCATTTGAGACAATTTTGGTCAACTGTTAGATTGGATGTCTTAGATGGTGAGGAACGACTGGTAGGTAGTGTAGATGGGGAGGACATTGTAGTTAGTGAAACCACAATTAAGAGAAGTTTGAGATTGTCAGGCACCCCAACACCCCCTACTATAACCCCAGAAGTTGTGATGGCTGAACTTGCGACTTTTGGTTATGAGAGACCTGAGAATAGTGGAACATTTTTGAAAGGTCGTATGTGTCCCCATTGGAAGTTTTTACTGCATACTCTACAACATTGCTTGTTTCCTAAGATAGGTGGGTGGAGTGAGTTTAATGCATCTCAGGCAATGGCTTTAGTATGTTTAGCTACAGGGAAGCCCTATGATTTTTCTGTTATGATATTTGAGGGGATGAAGAAATTTGTTAAGAAGAAGTTCTACTTATACCCTAGGTTTCTACAACTTATAATAAACAAACAGCTAAGGGAACCTTTGAGGCATTCACAAATTGAGCCCTGTAGTAGAATGGCCATCAAGATGTTTGCATTTTTGAAGAAGAATGGGAAAGGATTTTCTGGTGTTATTACTCCCTTAACTGAGCATATCTTGAATGTAGTGGCTGCTGTAAATGAGGATGAAGAAGCTGGAACACCCATAGCTTCCCATCACACATCCTCATCAACAAGTTTAAATGAATCATCTTCCACTGAACCACAACCTACCCAATCACCTAGGAATTCACAAAATGAGAACATTGTGCACCCTCAGGCCAATGTTAGTATGGTAGCAGATGAGGCTGGTACAGGTGGTGGAGGTACCATGATGGAAGAGGCTGGCACTACTGTTTCCAACTTAGTAGTTGAACAGGACAGTGCTAACATACTTAAGACCTCAACCATGGCAACATCATTTGTAGAAGGTTCTCAGGAACCTGATACAACTGGTGGTAACCCCAGCCAAATGGTTTTTATGGGGGGCTCAGATGTTCATCCTAGGGATGAGACTGAGTTTATGTCCAAAGATTCACCTCTCAGAGAAGGTAACACATCTCGAAGTGATGAGGACAGAGATGAACATATTGAATTGATGGACACTTCTGTACATATTGACATTGCAAATGATACACCTCTCGGACCAGGTCACACAGGTCGAAGTGTTGATGCTAGAATTGAACTTGAAACTGATGATTTGACGGCTAACACACCAGTACAAAATGCCAATTCCAATGATCAACCTCTCGGGTCAGGTTACACAGACCGAAGTTGTGAGGATATCATGAAACAATTGAAAGAATTGACGGAAAATTGTACCAAATTGTCAAAGGAGGTGCTTGATCTAAGAAAGGAGTTAAAGACAGTCAGATCTACTCAAGGTGCTGAAATTAGGAGGCTTAAATTAAGGGTTACACATCTTGAGGGGAGGCTCAAGAAGAGGTCCAAACCAAGTTTGGAAGAGGATGCTTCCAAACAGGGGAGGAATGATGAAGAGGCTGTTATAAATGATCAAGAGGATGTGATAGGTTCAGGGGAGGTAGAAAAGGATGGTGTAAAAGATTCAGTGGAGGTTGAAGTTGTAAAAGACTCTGTTGTTGAAAATGTTGGTGAAAAGGGTGACTCTGCTGGTGAAGAACACTCTGCTGATGAAGTTGATGGTGCAGAAGAACACTCTGCTGATAGGTTGAATGTTTCTGCTGAAAATACAGAGAAAAGTGCTGGAGTTAAGAACTCTGCTGATGATGAATCAGATGATGAACAGTTAACCTTAGCTCAAGTGCTGCTGAACATGCACAAAGAAACTAAAACACCTACACCATCACAAACACAACCTGTTGCTGACTCTGCTGAAGAACTTGTAAGAAGGAAAAAGTTGGCTGATGAACAAGCTCAAATTGCTCAGGATGAAGAGTATGCTAGAAGAGTTGCAGCTGAAGAAGAAGGAAATCAGACTGAACTTATGGAAAGCTCTTCATTTAAAGAGATTAGTCAAGAAGAATTAGATGAGCAGTTGCAATATTTCATTGAGTCTGATATGATTGTCAGAGGTGAAGCTAGGCTGATATCTAATGATGAGCAGTTGGATGGTACTGAAAAGACAGAAGAGCTTGTTGCTTTTATACTCAAAAAGAATGGATTAGCTAAGTGGGAAGAGCTAATTAAGAGGATAACAGAAGCACAGAAGCATGGTTATAAACCAAAGTCAGCTTCAAGGAAAGCATTGGTTACTGACATGAAATACTATTTGAAGAATGCTAGAAACTATCAGATGAAGGATTTCAAAGGAAAGCCAGATCACTTAATTGAAAAGGAATTTTATGAAACTTATGCTCAGCTTAATCCAAGAAAAGTTTCTGACAAGAAGAGAAATCCAGAAGTTATGGGATCTGACAATCTAAAAGCATCTGGGAGTGGAAGTGTGTCAAAGTTTGTAGTATCTGATGCTGAGAAAGAGAAAGAAGTTGTTGTTGAAACTGAAGAAATGACTGAATCCTCTGCTGGTACAAAGAGATATAGAAGGAGAGTAAAACAGGTGAGTAGGAAGAAGAAAAAAATTCAGTCAGTAGTGATGAGTGATTCTGAGGAAAAGGAGAAAGAAGATAGTGATTCAGGGAATGAAGAAGTGACTGCAGATGAGATGAAAGGGGTTATGGATCTCACAGTTCATGAACCTCAAGAAGAGCCTGAGTTACTTAATGAAGTACCTTTATCAGTAAAATATCCAATAATTTCATATTCACATGATATTTTAGCTGATAGTAGTGTATGCTGGATAGTAAAGAGATCAAATGGTTCAAGTGTGGGGTATATTAGTTTTTCTCAAATGCTGCACTATATGGATAGAGATGATATTACTCAACTCTGGAATTTGTACAAGATGAGGTATGGAGATACTAGACCAGAGATAGTGTATGAGAGGCTAAATTATTACTACTTGAAGAACATGTTTGAACCAGATGAGAAAAGTATTGAATGGAGGAAGTTACTGAGCTCTACAGTTCAGAAGTGGTACTTATATCAAAGTTGTGGAGTTCATGTTTTGTCTTGTATAGGTGTGACTGTGTATATGCTTGTGGAGAAGGATTATGTCATCAACAACAGTACATCTATTCTGTATCAAATGTTGCAACCTGGAAAGTTGACACTTCAAAGACCATTTGATTCAGATAATCAAGCAAAAGAATTGATTGAGAAATACAAACAGTTGCTGGTATCACAGGTTTCAAAACAGTAAGGTGTTTGGAAGCATCCTCCTGGTGGTTATCTGGGATTAAGGAAACTTGATGATTTTTGGAGAAAAATATCAAGTTTAGGGGAGGATTGTTGGGTCTGAAATGCTGCTGATTGGAGAATTACAACTCTGCCGGATAGTTATGTAACTCTGCTGATTAGCATAAGAACTCTGCTGTTTTGATAACTCTGCTGTTTTGGTATAATAGGCATAGTGTAACTCTGCTGCTAGCTCACGAGGACTCTGCTGCTAGAAGGATTACTCTATTGCTTATTAATTATATAAAGTATGTTAAGATAAGTATAGAAAAGATACGTATGAATATTTTACTTGTATAGGAAGTCTTGTAAACCGACTAGGACTCCTTATGCTATAAAAGGAGGTTCTAGGGTTAGAGTTAGATGTTGATTGATTAATTATCTTAGCATACATATTATTGTTTTCACTTCAAGGTTTCTTGTAACCCTATTGCTATTCAGAGCAATCGTTATTAATATAATTGAAGTGTTGTTGGATAATCCGTTTGTGTTTTCTTCTTAAGATCAAATATTAGTTTCCGCATAATATTTGATATACAACCTAAGATCAGTTTCTATACCGATTACTTTAGATTTATCTAAGGTAGTTAATAAGATCGTGAAGCTCAACTGGGATCAACATTGAGGCAGTTCATGAAAGCTCAAGAGGACACAAACAGGTTGTTGGTCAGCCAGATCTCTGAGATTAAAAAATCTTTAAATGATCAACCTTCGGGCTCAGGAAAACTTCCGAGCAACACGATCGCTAACCCGAAGGGCGATGTTAAGGCGATCACAACCCGAAGTGGTGTTTCATATGAGGGACCCACTGTTTCCACTACCACTTCTTCTTCTTCCCCCAAGGTAGTGGGAAGTGAGCCTGAGGTGACTAAGGACCAGGGACTTCCTACTAATAACGGAGGTACCAACAACGTCCAACCTCAAATTGTCCCGAAACCCAAGACTAAAACTCAAGTTGTCTTTAAACATCCTGAAACCCCGGTTGAAAACCCTAAATCCAAACCTTCTATTCCTTACCCATCACGTTTAAATGAGCAAAAGCTCCGCGAAAAAGCTAGTCAACAAATGGATAAATTCTTCCAAATTTTTCAAGAATTACACTTTGACATAAGCTTTGCGGACGCTATCATTCTGATGCCCAAGTTTGCATCCACAATCAAACACTTGTTAAGCAACAAGGAAAAACTGTTTGAAATGGCAAAGACTCCATTAAATGAGAACTGCTCAGCAGTTATCTTGAAAAAGCTTCCCGAGAAGCTTGGAGATCCTGGAAGGTTTCTACTACCTTGTGTCTTTCCAGGAATGGTTGAATGCTATGCCTTGGCCGATCTTGGTGCAAGCATCAACCAGATGCCTAAATCAGTATGGAAGAAACTTTCTCTTCCTGAACTTACTCCTACCTGCATGACTCTTGAGCTTGCAGATCGTTCAATATCTCGTCCACTTGGCATTGCTGAGGACGTATTTGTGAAAGTAGGAAAGTTCCATTTTCCAGCTGACTTTGTGGTTGTTGATTTCGATGCTGATCCTAGGGTTCCTCTCATTCTTGGAAGAGGATTCCTAAGAACGGGCCGTGCTCTCATAGATGTATTTGAGCATGAAATCACATTACGTGTGGGTCATGAAACTGTTACCTTTAACCTCGATCAAACTTCGAGGTACTCCTCAAATTATGATTCTGAATCGGTTAACCGAATCGATGTCATTGATATTGTTTCAGAAGAGTACTCTCAAGAGTTTCTTGGTTATTCTCATAATTCTGTGAGTGGAGATACCACCACATCTTCTTTACCTGGCATTTCCGACTCTTCCCCTTCTCTCACTCCGTTTGAGGGAAGTGAATACAATTTGGAAGAGACCGATGATTTTCTCAAATATGATTCATTCCTAGAGGGGATTGATGACGCTGAGATTGATCTGGAGGGAGATATTCTTCTTCTTGAGACATTGTTAAATCAGGACAATTCTCCTCCACTCCCTCCCGTTGAACTTCATAATGAGGAAATCAGTTCAGTTGAGAAAACTGATGAATTTTCTGAGGTCGAGCTCAAAGACTTACCGCCTCATCTTGAGTACGCATTTTTGGAGGGTGATGATAAATTACCCGTCATTATTGCTAAAGATTTAAGTGATGAGGAAAAGACTGCCCTAATCAAGGTCTTAAAGTCACACAAGCAAGCCATTGCTTGGAAACTCTCCGATATAAAGGGTATTGACCCTGAATTTTGTACTCACAAGATTCTAATGGAGGATGACTTTAAACCAGCAGTCCAACATCAAAGAAGGGTGAATCCTAAAATCCACGATGTTATCAAACAAGAGGTTCTCAAACTTCTTGATGCAGGATTGATTTATCCCATCTCTGATAGTCCTTGGGTTAGTCCAATTCACTGTGTTCCAAAGAAGGGTGGCATAACTGTTGTCACGAATGATGAAAATGAGTTGATTCCAACTCGATTGGTTACGGGGTGGCGTGTTTGCATTGACTATCGTAAGCTAAATGATGCCACCCGTAAAGACCATTTTCCTCTGCCTTTTATGGATCAGATGCTTGAGAGATTAGCAGGAAACGAGTACTATTGTTTCCTTGATGGTTTCTCGGGTTACTTTCAAATTCCCATTGATCCACAAGATCAAGAAAAGACTACCTTCACATGCCCTTATGGAACCTTTGCTTATAAACGTATGCCTTTCGGCTTATGTAATGCTCCAGGCACGTTTCAGAGGTGTATGATGGCCATATTTACCGACATGATTGGTAAAACAATGGAGGTCTTTATGGATGACTTTTCGGTCATTGGGGATTCGTTCCAAGCATGTCTCTCCAATTTAGAAAACATGTTGAAACGGTGTAAAGACACCAATCTTTGTCTAAATTGGGAGAAAAGTCATTTTATGGTCAAAGAGGGCATTGTCCTCGGCCATAAGATATCAAAGAACGGGATTGAGGTTGAAAGAGCTAAAGTTGATGTCATTGGTAAATTACCTCATCCCACTACCGTCAAAGGTATTAGGAGTTTTCTGGGTCATGCCGGTTTCTATCGTAGATTCATACAAGATTTTTCTAAAATCGCCCGGCCTATGACTCATCTTCTTGAAAAGGATGCTCCTTTTATCTCCTCACCCGAGTGCATCAAAGCTTTTGAAATATTAAAGAAAAAGCTTACAGAAGCACCCATTCTAGTTGCCCCCGACTGGGATTTTCCCTTTGAACTCATGTGCGATGCAAGTGATTTTGCTATCGGTGCAGTCCTGGGGCAACGAAAAGCCAAACATTTTCAGCCTATCCACTACGCAAGTAAAACAATGACTGAAGCTCAAACTCATTACACCACTACAGAAAAAGAATTGTTGGCTGTGGTGTATGCCTTTGAGAAGTTTCGGCCATATTTGATCTTGACAAAATGTGTAGTGTATACGGATCACTCGGCTCTCAAATATCTCTTTGCAAAACAAGATGCAAAGCCAAGATTACTCCGTTGGGTTCTCCTCCTGCAAGAATTTGATATCATTATACGTGATAAAAAAGGAGCTGAGAACCTAGCTGCTGATCATCTATCCCGATTAGAGAACCCACACCAAGATGTTTTCGAGAAAAAGGAAATAAATGAAACATTTCCTCTCGAGACACTCAATGCGGTTACTTTTCGGGGAGATTCTACTACCCCATGGTTTGCTGACTTCGCAAATTACCATGCGGGTAACTTCATAGTGAAAGGGATGTCGACCCAGCAGAAGAATAAATTCTTCAAAGATGTGAAACATTACTTCTGGGACGACCCCTACTTATTCAAAATCTGTGCGGATCAAGTCATCCGACGGTGTGTTTACGGACAGGAAGCTATTGACATTCTCAAAGCTTGCCATGCTGGACCCACGGGGGGCCATCATAGTCCAAACTACACCGCCAAAAAGGTGTTTGATTCCGGGTTTTATTGGCCCACAATCTATAAAGATGCCCAAGATCTCATCAAAACTTGTGAAGCTTGTCAGCGTCACGGAAATATTTCACAACGAAATGAAATGCCACAAAATGCTATTCAAGTCTGTGAAATCTTTGATGTCTGGGGCATTGACTTTATGGGGCCATTTCCATCATCCAGAGGAAACAAATACATTATCGTGGCTGTTGACTATTTGTCAAAATGGGTTGAAGCAAAAGCTTTACCCACCAATGATGCCCGAGTTGTTGTAAAATTCCTAAAAGCTCTTTTTGCCCGTTTTGGAACTCCACGTGCTATAATCAGTGATCGTGGTACGCATTTCTGTAATGACAAATTTGATAAAGTCATGCAAAAGTATGGTGTAACTCACCGACTTTCCACTGCGTATCACCCACAAACAAGTGGGCAAGTTGAAGTTTCAAATCGGGGTATCAAAAGAATTTTAGAAAGGACTGTAGGAGAAAATCGTGCATCCTGGTCGGATAAGTTGGATGATGCACTATGGGCCTTTCGTACAGCTTACAAAACACCCATCGGGTGTACACCTTACAAGCTTGTGTACGGAAAGGCATGTCATCTTCCGATCGAATTAGAGCACAAAGCCTACTGGGCCTTGAAACATGCTAACTTTGACCTTCAAACTGCGGGTGATCACCGTAAAGTTCAAATGAATGAATTAAATGAACTGCGTGATCAAGCATACGAGAACTCTTTGATTTATAAAGAAAAGACAAAGAAGATTCATGACTCTAAAATCAAGAACCGCGTTTTCAACGTTGGTGATCGAGTCCTTCTTTTCAATTCCAGATTGAAGATTTTCTCGGGAAAACTCAAATCCCGTTGGTCTGGTCCATTCTCTGTTACAAAAGTTTATCCATATGGTACCGTTGAGTTATCTCAAAATGACGGACCAAATTTCAAAGTGAATGGTCATCGATTAAAACACTACTTTGGAGAGGACATACCATTCATGGTTGTCCCGGATCTTCAAACTTTCCCCATGAACCAATGAATGCGGGGATCGAGTCAAGCTAGTGACTCGGTGATCAAAAACATTAGCAAAACATGGGTTCTCACCCGTGTCTCTGTTTTCTTTCTCTTTTCTACCACCTAGTGTGGGGGAGATGGTCTCTTCCACTTACTTCCCCGTAGACTTTTAAATTGCTTTTTCTCCCGGGCTGTTCAGGAACCCTTTGTTACAGTTGGCCGTTCACAAGCGGTTAGCTTGCGTGATAAACCTGACTGTTCGGGAGGAATCAACTTAATTCGGGGTCGAGTCAAGCTAGTGACTCGGTGATAAAAAACATTAGCCCGCACCATATGGGTTTTCACCCATATTTCTGACTTCTTTCTATTTTCTACCACCCAAGTGTGGGGGAGATGCCCCACATGTTGTAAGTATGTAAAAAAAAAAAAATATAAAAATAAAAAATAAAAAAAAAAAAAAAAAAACATTCCCAAAGAGGGAATTTGCATGCCTTAACGGCTTAAATGCAAATTAAATAAAAATAAAATAAATAACTATATGAAATAAAAGGCTATTAGTATTTCCCTTTCACGTGCTAAGTGTTGGTTTAATAGCCGGTACTTTGAATATTGAGGGCAATATTCAGTTCTAAGTGTGGGGGGGAAATTCTAGCGAATTTTATCAAATGTATCATCTAGCACCCCCATTTTTCGCCAAAATTTTAAAATTTTTTCTCACTTAGAACGCGATAAATGGTTATCAGTCCGCCATGTCTAACCCACATAAGGATTGGCTAATCCCGGAGCAAACGGCTCTGGGTAAAGATGTATCAAATCCGTTTATGGCTTGCAATTTGCAAAAAATTGTATGGTTCTCGACTCACCATATCTTTAATTATTGAAGAGTTGGCTAGCCCGCAAGGTTATGGCTTGTGGTAAAGGCTTTGGAATACCATAATTGGTAATCAGCTCACCAAAGATAATATTGATAAATTATCTAAGAGTTGGCTAGTCCAGAAGCAAACGGCTTTTGGTAAAGACAAATCAAATCCGTTTACAGCTTATGGTTTGCTCAAAATCATTTGGTTATCATTGTGCCAAAGTATCACATACTAAAACAATGGCTAGTCCAGAAGCAAACGGCTTCTGGTAAAGACAAATCAAAACCGTTTATAGCTGGTGATTTGCTAAAAATCACATGGTTATCAGTGTACCATAGTTCTTACTTGAACTAAAACATTTAGCTACTCCAGAATTAATGGCTTTTGGTAAAGAGTCTTTCAAATCCATTAAATCTTCATAAAATATTGCTAGGGACTAGCAATAGTTTAGTGTGGGGGATTGATGAGTGTGTAAATACTCATCATTTCTTTCACATTTGAGCTGCAGAAACAGTCAAAAACACTTTAAAAAGTCTAAAAATGTATAAAAATATCATCTGACTGTGTTTTTATAAGTTTCAGGGAAAAACAAACAATAAATGGCATAATTTGCATTTTAGTCCCTGAACTTTCATAATTTGGCAAATCTAGTCCCTAGAATCTAAAAAAATGGAATTTATCATTCAAGGTCCCTAAAATAATCTTAATTGTCAAATTTGGTCCTTGAATGATTCTTTGGGAAAATTACAGAAAAGGTCCCTAAACTTTTGAAAAATGTCATATTTGGTCCCCGGGTATTCTAAATTGGAAAAAATGCATTTATGGTCCTTGGGTTATTATAATATGGCAAGATTGGTACCTTGTGATACTTTGGGAAAATTACAACTTCAGCCCCTCAAAATCTAAAAATTACAAAATGGTCCTTGTGCTTATTTCCTATAAACCAAATCCGGACCATGTATTAAATTAAACCCAATATTATCTAATCCTACCCAACCCAATCCTATCTATTACTAACCCAGCCCAACCACTAAACCTTGACCCGGCCCAATCCCCTTAAATTAAAATACCAGGTCAAACCAGGGTCAAACCAACCCTGGTATTCCTTCTTCCTCACAAAACCCCGCCAAAACCAAACCACCTTCACTGCTTCAAACCACCATCCACCTCACCCTTCCAACTCATCACCCCAGCTCACTAATCTCTCCTCCACCTCCACAAACACCCAAAACTCATTAATTAAAATAACCTGCTTTTGATATTTGGCGCCAAAATTCCACTTGGACGATTGAGATGAAATTTGCCAAACCAAAGGTCAAGATGTGGTGGGATATGCTCAGAGATGTCGACAAGAAGATAAAAGGCTATAAAGAAAAGAGGAGAAGCAATGTGAGAGACTATCTAGTTTAATTTAGTTAATTAGTGTCGAATAGTAAAAATTTCAATTCACAGTGTACCTTTAAGCTTTCAAGTTATGTTTCTAGCATTTTCAGTGTAACCTTAATCTTTCTTAATAATCAAAATTAAGTTTTAGTTGCTATCTCAGTTTATGCCATTTCCACTTTTATCTCAAAAATCTAAATTAAGCTGTATTGTTGTTGTTGTTTAATTATATTGACTTATAGGTACATGTAAGCTCCCATATAGCTTTTATAAGCTATTAGCACTCATTAAAACAAGTTTAGTAAGAAAAAATCAAAAATTCATAAATAGTCAACAAAAGTCAACACAACAGGTTCATGGTGTTCATAGCTGGAGCAAGGTAAATTTTGGATGGCCTTTGGTTTAGAGCTTCTTGGGAAGCTGTAGGTTGTGTTCTTGGTCCTTGGTTTCTAGTTTTAAGCCTGGTTGCATTTGTAAGCCTTTTCTTCAAATTTTTTTTATTCACTGTGACAGTTGTTAATCTGTGCTATTTTCTGTGTTTCTAGGCTTTATTCATGCTTGTTAGTCATAATATAGTTTAAAATAATCAGTTTGTTCTTTAGAATTGGTAGTTTCTTTGAAATCTCATTCTCACAGTTTTAATAGCATAATGGTTGTTCTTAGGTTTTATGCTTGTATCATTGTTGTTTAATGCTCATGTGGACTTGTTATATGCTAATACAAAGTTTTGAATCAGTGTTGAAGTCTAAATAAGGTAGTTGCTGTGAAATTCATGATTTTGCTCTCTTGAAGGGGTGTTTGGATTAAACTGATTATCTGTGATCATGGTTGTTTGTGTTGTTGTTTGTTGTTGATATGTGTCACATTAGTTCATAATAGCTCAGTGAAACATTAAAAACCTGTCCTTGTTTGATTAAAAGTCAAAATCACCCATAATCCCCTCTTAACAGTTTACTGTTAAGGATTTTGGGATTTTGATCAACCAAATCAGTGCATTAGTGGTTATTTTAGCTTAATTCAGTCATTTCATAGCTTATTACAACATATATAGTCAGTATTAATCAGTAGAATCTCAAATAAGTCAACTTTTGTGTTTTATCTCAAAAGTCAAAAAACCAAAGTCTGCATACTCAGTGTATGCTGAGTATTTCTGGCTGCTGATCTTGAACAAAATTAGACTTCAATTGATTAAATTCTGATAGGGCTTTTTGGATTTTTGGACACTCAGTAGTTCTGAGAACATTTTGCCCCCATAATATTGTGTTTCTATAGCTTATTTAACAGCTTTAAGCTGTCTGCAAGTCTGCAATTTTTTACAATTTCTGTCTTAACTCACAGCTGCTTATCTTGCTTATCAGCTTAATTTCCTATTGCTTATTTATATTATTAAGTTGTTTTATGTTTCTTATAGTTTTTTAACCCAGTCCTGATCATTTAATCAATTTTCCAGCTTTTTAGCTTATTTTGGGCTTATTTGTAAACTGCTTATTAGCCCAAATAAGCTTATCAGGCTTATCCAACTTTTCCTTTTATTTTTCCCAGCTTCCTTATAATATTTTAGCATTATCTGTAATTTTTCATAATTTTCCTAATTCATTTAATATTTTTAATCCTATTTATTAATTTTTAATAGTAATTAAATCATAATAATTAGAATATTAATCAGAAAAATATAAATCCAATTTTCATAATTTTATTTTGTCATTTTTAATCTAGGAAAAATATAATTATATTTTTATTCCTAAAGAAAAATCGAAAATAGAAATATAGTGATAGCTTCTATTTAATAGAATTTATCTTTTTAAATTTTAATTAAGTAAATTTCATTTTTATAATTTTCTTAGCTTCTATTTACCTTAGAGTATTTATATAAAAAAATTTAGATTTTTATTTGATCTTTTAGTATTTGTTAGAATTTTAATTAGTTTAAATAAATAATTAAATAGTTTTTAATTAATAATAATTAATTAATAAGTCTAAAAAATAATTTTCTTTTTCAAATAATTTTCTTTTATTATTAGGATTGTAAAAATATAATTTTCATATTTGTAGGATTTTTATTTCTTAAAACTCGCGTTTTATTTCGTACGTTTACGTTTATTTAAATTTAAACGTACGTCTTTTAGTTTTAAAAGTTTTTAAGTAATTTTTCTTTACATTCTTGTTTATATAGCTTGTTTAAAGCTATTTTCTTATCTCCTTAGTGTAATCAAAACCATAATCCCTTTTCTGTTCATAAACACTTGATCACAAGTCGTTTTTAAAGCACAATTTCACATCTCGCTGGGACTTAAACGACCCGGGGATAAAACTATACTCCTTGGTTAATTGCATTGTGCTCTTAATTGTTTGACCTTTGTTGACCAACATCCGTGGTCAATATTAGTTGACTGTTTAGCACGTGTCATCAAGCTTGTAATAATTGTATTGAATCGTGTATAACCACTATCAATGGTTTCTTCATTAGAGATCGAAAGCTTCTCATATTGTTGAATGAGTAGTTTGATATTGTAATCCTTGACTTGTGATATACCTTGATAAGTATCCATAAGTGTATCCCAAACCACTTTTAAGCTTTCACATGTAACAACCTTCTCGAACTCCTTTCGAGGTAAGTCTTGTAGATCATCATCTTGGCTTCATGATTCTTGCTAAGCATCTTCTTTTCATCATCATCTAGATCCAAATATGGCCTCTCCACCTTCAACTTTGTTTCGGGGTCTTGAACCATGAAAACAAAGTTGCCATTTTGGATGATTTGCCACAAGTCAATATCCTTAGACCTGACATAGGTCTCAAATAGGGTTTTCCAAAAACGAAACCCCTTGGATTCAAAAAAATGTGGACTTTGCATAGAATACCCCTCAACATAGTTCTCTTGAGCCATGGATCTATACTCAACTTTTCCAAAAATTTCGGTAGGCATTTTAAATTTTTGAAAAAGAAGTTTTTGACTTAAAACGACTTCTCAGGAAGGGTTTAATGCTCAAAAACTTGAGTATACCGCTCTGATACCAATTGTAGAACCATAGAGGGGGGGGGGTGGTGAATACGGTCTTTTCGGCTTTTTAGATGTTTAAAAACTTTCAAGCCTCAAAGAACAAGTTGTGGTTATACACCAAGAAACACAACCAAAGTATATAATGCAAGTAAAGAACACCACGATATATTTTTTTTCGGGATGGGGGGTTTATACCATCCGTACGTCCAGTTGCGAATCCACGACACGATACTACTCACTAAATATAATCCTTTTGGTGGACTACAAACCGTTATAACTTCACTCCACCGATATGCACAAAGATCGGTGCTCACTAAGAAGAGCTACTCCCAACGGTATTCTGCCCTCGGAAACCACCCAAAAGAATCTCGTGATTCGTCTTAACCACAAAGACCACTAAGACCACAAAGACTTCCCACCGGAAGTAACAAACCCCAACTAGATCCCCAATGATCTAAGCTTGGTCACCTCGACACAAGACTTCCCTTACAACCAAATCGAATAAATAAATGTTTGATTGTTCAATCAAGTCCCAACCTAACCTAGAGACTCGATTGTAATAGAAAGGATATAGAGAATAAGACCCTTGATACAATTACAAGAGTGGATTAGGTTCTTGTGATACTTCCCTTGCAAGAGATGTGTTATTTCAAATGATGTTTTTGTGATAGATTAAGAACACAAGATAGAATTAGAGGATTGAGAGAAAAGAAATTAGAGAGAAAGAATAATGACATGGGGTGAGGAATACAAGAGGCAAGGGTGGGTATTTATAGGCAAAAATCCCAAAGTGAGAAAATGTTAACGAGGCTGGCGTGTCGGAGCGCCAACGACGCGCCAGGACCACTGTAACATTTTCTTGGCATTTTTGTCTTTTAAATACCCAACCTTGCTAAACTACAAGTTGTACTTCACACATTGACCTTAACATTATTCATCCTTGAGGTTAACCAACTCAAATAACCATTTGGTAAAAATCATTTGTGAAGTGTTTAAGTGAGAACCAATTATCAAAGATAGAATGAAAGAACGGATAATTGGATAGGGGTAGTTTAGGTATTCCTCACATGGCATAGATAAAAGAGAAAGAATATGCCATGTAATATTCCTTTGCTTGGAAAGGAAGTGTGGATGTTGGATGAGATAGAGAGAGGGGGAAGATTTGAATTGAAATTCAAATGTTGTGTGAGAGGGAAGTGAGAGAGTGAGGTGAGGTTGTGAACAAACCATGGTTGAGTTAAGTGAGTTAGCATGGTTAGGTTAGAAGGGAATATGCCAAAGGAATAAGGAATATGCTATACTTGGAGAGAAAGGTGAGATGAAGGGTTGAGATGAATTGGGATAAGTTGTGAGAGGGAGAGTTTGAATCTCAAATTTGAAATATAGTTGTTAGAGATGAGGTGTGTGTAAGTTGTCATGATGTGATAGGGAACCTAAGAGAGTTTCAAATTTGAAATGAGAGATTGAGGGAGAGAGTGAGTGAGGTTGTATGTGATGGAGTGAGTTGTATTTGTGTAAGAGTGAGGTGATGTTAATAAGATGGGGAGCCTATGGCTTTGGATTCTGGTATGTGCTTATTCACATACCTTTATTTGACCAAAACCGGACCCAAATAGACCAAAAACTAACCAATTATGCCAAATATATTGTGTTTTTGTGTTTTTACATATGCAGGCACGGATATCGAAGAAAAGGACAAAAATAAGAAAAACCCGTAAAACACGAGCACGAGATTTGGAAAGAGGATATTTAAAGCCGAAGCCGGGAAGTAATTGGTCAAAGTCTATGCTCAAAAGTTAAAATCAATCCTCAAGTTTCATCAAATGACAAAACAGCCCTTGGATCTTACCAAAATTACAAAATCAGCCCTTGCATAACTTTATTCACATGGCAGGTTTGGTCCCTAGAGTTAAATTTATTTCAAAACTAAATCCTAACTCTAAACCTTACAACCGGATTTTATATCCAATCCAAAAACCCAACACCATTTAATCCAAGATATAAACCCAGCCCACATCTTAAATCCCACAGCCCACTTTTATTAAACCCACTATCCTAATCCCTTAACCCGATCCACCCACTAACCCATAACAAAACCCGGTCAACCCTTATAATACTTTTCGGTCAGACAAAAACAAATAAATAAAACCCCGCGCCCCAATTTACCCAGATTTACTGTACCACCATGAACCCTAAATCCCTATCCTCAAAATTGACAGCAATTAAGGGTATATCCGTACTTCACACTTGCTTCTAGAAGTACTGACAAGGTGCTGACACCAAGGGAATGACAACGTGGCAGTTTGGAGCAGTGCTATTGGTCGAAACATGTCATCAAAATGATCTAACGGCTGTGATTTATGGATTGGAGACCAAGGAGGATTTAAGGGGTTGGATTAATTCGGATGGAACCCTAGAAGCTTCTGCTTATGGCTATAAATAGCCTTCTTCAGTCACGAATTGGGGTGTTAGATAGTTAGATTTTTTAAGCATAAGGAGTAGGGTAATTTAGGTAGTTTTAGCTTATTAGTCAGCTTTTTATAATTTCCTTTTCAAGTCTTCATATTATTGTACTCAAATTCAGTTTTTAATGAAAGTCAAATTTTAGTCAAAGTTACTGTTCAACTGCTTATTGGTCTGATTTAAGTGCTTATTCTAGTAGTTTCTGCTTAATAGATCTTGTTATTAAGTTTTGATATTGGTTTGCTTATTGTTTTCACTTAATTCTTATTTTCATTTAAATTAGTCAAAAGTCAAAAAGAAGTCAAACTGCTTATTTGTTCATTCAGGGCTTATTTCATCTTTCTTTTCACTTTTTACTGCTTAAAATAGTTAGTTAATGTTCCTAAATAAAGAGCTCAGCTTATGTTTTTGGTAAAATCAATTTAATTTTCAAAACAGTTTTGTAAAGGGCTGTTTGGGGTAAAGTTTCAAAGCGGGTCAAATTTGACTTCCACTATTCATTTGCAATTTTATCAGTTTAGATCTAGATTAGTTGAGGTTAAATAAGCAGATTTCAATGGAATATTAAGAGATTTAGATGTGCTTTGAGGATTTTTGAATGATAGGTGCAATTTTTAGAATAAACACTGCTCTCATTAGGTTTATATAAGCTCAAGCTTATTTGGTACTCATTTCTGGCATAGATAGGTGCATTTCAGTTTATAAAGTAAGAATACAATAGTTGGATCAGTTTCATTAGAGATTGATAGAGTTAAGTCCAATTAGACTCAACTGCTGCAACAGAACCATTTGTGCAGATCTGCACATTTTTTGTTGGTTACAGTTTATTGCTTGTTCATTATCTGCTTATTCTCTTGAGATCATTGCATGAAATTTGGTTTTATAATAGATAGTAGTACTAGCTTTTAGATTCTGAGCTTAGTTTGCAATTTGTAGCTTATTTCTTAGCTTAAACTGGTCTGCAGATAAGCCCCTTAGGACTGATTGAAGCCTGCTTCAGTTTGTGCTTTCTAGGATCATCTGTTCTAGGATCTAATTAAAGTAGCAATTGATGATTAAATTTAGGCATTTTTAGCTTATAAGTAGTCTGTGGTACTAGCTTTATTAATCAGCTTTTAGTTTCCCCTCTAGAGCTTTTTTCTAGCTTTTAGATTAGTTCAAAGTGGGCTGTTTAAGTAATTTGTTTCTGCCCTTATTGTCAACTGCTCTAGTGCTTTTTAGCTTATTTTGTGAGCTTTTCTGGTTTTTTTTAAGTTGATTTAAGTTTCAAATAGTGTGTTTATCTGTTTTCTAGCTTTTGGTAACTTTTGGAACTGTAGTGCTTATTTTAGAGCTTATTTGCTACTGCTTATTCCCCTATACTACTTATTAGTGTTTAGATAAGTTCCAATTTCATTTTTCTTAGATTCTTAATATAAATTTAGATTTTTCTGCCAAATTTCATATTTTTCCAAAATCATTTACTATTTTTAAATCATTTAAATACTTTCTTTTAGTTTTTAATTCATAAAAAATAAAATAAAAAACAAAAAAATATATTTCTTTTTTTCTAAAAATTTCTTTTATCATTTAGAATGTAGGAAAATTATTTTCATGCCCGTAGGATTAGTAGTGCTTCAAATTCACTTTTTATTTTGCGCTCGTACGTAGTTTTTGATTTGTTAGCGCGTTTTTAGGATTTCCCTTACGTTTGCCTTAGAATAGAATTTTCCCTTGCCTTATTTACTGTTTTTAGTTTATGTTTCATCATTTTAGTTTAAAATTCATTATCACTCACTTTTATTCACCATTCACTGCACGATTCACGATCCCGAATCACTAATTCCATTCAATCTTCGACGGGGAAAACGACCCGGGGTTTTTACATACTTCCTAGTTTGTAATTCCCTTTTGGAGAGTATAAATTGCTACAATCAATTTTTTGCGCCGCTGCCGGGGAAGGTTGAAGTGAGTTCGTGATTCCGAGTTTCGATTCGTGTTTTGAAGATCCTTCCTCGTGGAGTTATCGTTTTCATTTGTAAATATTTTCTTATTATAGAATCCCAAAAATATTTTCTTTTCAAAAAATTATTTTTCCTTTTTCTTTTGTGATTTTCAATTATAAAAATCCAAATATATTCTTCTCATTCCTCTTATTCATTTAATTCTTATCTCTTTACCCTCTCATACCGTTTAATTCTTTATCTCTCATTCCTCTTAAATGTTTAATTCTATTTTCTAAATCCTCTATATGTTTAATTCTGATGGAATCATTTATCCCTTGCGTCGGTTGTGGAGAGCCGCTTTTCGGTTTACCGTGTCGTTGGTGTACGTGCGAACGGTGTGGTAATGATATTCGGGACGGAAGTTGTTTGTTTTGTGGTTCGAGGAATTCATTCGCTTATGATCCAAATCAGAATTCGTTCAACAACTTTTCAAATTTTTCCGACTACCCACCACAGCCCGATTTATCTTCGTTCGATCAACGTTATTGCGATGGGTGTGGAAATCAGTTAGATCCAACATCAACTTATTGTCATCGGTGTACTTGCGAGAGGTGTGGATGAAATATTATCAATGGATTTTGTTCGTTTTCTGCTTCGGAAACTGAAAATTCATACACTTATGATTTTAATCCGAACATTTCCAATTATCCTCAAAACAATTTCAGTCACCCTCCTCAAAACTATTATGAGCAAGAACCGTATTTCAATAATACATCGTTCCAAACTACATCAAATTTTGAAAATTGTGGGGGATCGTTTTGAAAATTTTCAATATGAGCCAAATTTGTGTTACAATTCTCATGGTTTTGACCAACCCCCACAAAATCCCGTCAATTATCGAAATCAAGATGGAATGCTCAAAATTAAAAAACTTTTGGGATCCGTTGTCGAAGCGGTTCGTCATCGAGAGCAAACGGTTAATCAAAGTTTGGCTACTCTTAATACTTATACTCCCGGGAAGTCTATGGAAGAATTACTTGCCGAGGAAAGAGCGGCTAACTTTCGAAAGACCTTAATTTACTATGACGATGATTCCGATGATGACGAGGAGAGACTTGTTCCGTTTAACGTTTTCCCTCAAATAGCACCCGTCTTTCCCCCCGTTGTACTCGAGGACTCTCTAAAAATGGGGGACGAGCATTTTAGAACTATTCCTGAAAAGGAATCAGACGAATTCAAAAAGTCTAGTGCTGAGAACCTCGTCCCAATCCCAAGTGAGTCTGAGGAAATATTCGATGGGAAATGTGACTTGCAATTTTGTGGAGATTCTCTGGACGTTTCCAAGGTTACTTCCGGGATTTTCTCTAACCCCCTGTTTGAATATAATGACGAGTACACTTTTAGTTCCGTTAATCCTCTTTATGATGGGGTGTTAGAGAACGTTGAGGACGAGGACTTTACACTTGATGAGCTAATTTTACCAATACCTCGCCCCGACGATTCCCATGACTCAGAAGGGGATGTACTTTTTCTTGAAAAATTGCTTAACAGTGATCCCCTTCCAGAAACTAAGTCATTTCACGTTGATTCTTCATCCCCTCGCCCTCCTGCTAAACCACCAGATGATGGAATTCTCTCTAATATTTTACCCACCCAACCCACCCTTTCTATCTCTTTCGGGAGTGAGGATGACGATTATCTCACAATCGTTATTCAAATCCTTCTCCTTTTCTTCACCTACCCGGTGACTTCTCTTCTCATTCACTCCTTCGGGAGTGAAGACACCATCTTTGACCCCGGCATCTCTCATTCTTTTTAGCCGTGGGTATCTCCTCGGAGTGGAACTTGTAACACCCCCGTTTTCGATATTCGCAGCGGAAATATAAGTTGGGGTGCTACTTCACAGTTCACAGTCATGATGATAGAAAACGACTCGAAAAGAGACGTTTTAAATAATTTGTTATCATTTATTTATTTAAAATCAGAGTTTACATGTAGAGGTCCTAGCAGGTGGTTTCGAAATATGTTATAAATGATATATTATTCATTTGAATGATAACAAAACGGACACTCTTTTAAAAGAAAGTCCACCGCCACTCCATGCCAAATCGTACTTCCAGTTACCTGAGATAAACATGCTAAAAAGTCAACACAAAGGTTGAGTGAATCCATAGCGTTTAACATTAAATCAGTTTGAACACAAGCTAGATAGAAAGTAAATCAGTTATATTGCAGTTTATTATATATTGCTTTAAGTATCATGAATCGCAAAACGTTAACACGATGGACATCATAGTTATAAGCTATGACGTAAATCACTACATAAATAAATGTAGCAATTATGCCCTCGAGTAGGAGTCTGCCCGAAACTCTTTATTAAACGTTTTCAAATAAAATGCATTGGGTTACTTATCCCGCAACACAATGGGATTGTCAATCCAATAGATCTATTCATAATATTCGCGCTCACCCGGAAGTGATTAATGGTTCATGATAGAGGGTCTTTTAAATAGGCAATAGTTAAACTTATGCAATATAAATCAAGAAAGTATACGGAAAAGTACTTGTGTTCGGTTTAGTAGCATGTATCTCCCCACATATTTAGAAAAATGTAATTAAAAAGTGGGACTATGAACTCACCTTGATGATCCAGATGAGAAATAATACTAAATAAAGCTGATAAACGTCTCCGGCACGCAACCTGATTCGTTATGCTAGGTTTCAGTAATCATGTCCAGATAAAAATAGATTTCGATATTCGTTTCGTTTTGCCTTGGTTGTAGATAAAGTTTCTTCGAAAGTTAGATTTTACTGTATTGTTTATTCCTATGCTTCTGTTTGTTTGTTACCAAATTAATCGTACGTTAGTTTTTATTATTAATAATAATAATAATAATATTTATAATAATTAATATTAAGGATTATATATAAATTTAAGCTTTTCACCCTATAGTTTTAGGTATTGACAGTTTATACCCTTGAACTTTCACAAAATGACAACTTTTACCCCTGAACTTTTATAAAATTACAATTTTTACCCCTGAACTTTGGTCAAATGACAACTTTAACCCTTATACTTTCAAAATTGACACTTTTTCCCCTTGAACTGCTAGTCGACAGTAGCACAAGTCCTTTCTATAAAACTTACTTTGATTTTGGCAGAAACACCCCCTGAGACTCTTTAGTTATCACATACGACATCCTTAATTTCATTAAACGCGTTTTTGGTTTTACAAAACAACGAGACTTGGCCTGATTCTTAACACACTTTATTTTTATCATAAAAAGAGCTTATTTTCCAAATATTTAGCTTATCATTCGAGCTTATGAAGCTCGAATGAGTTTTTGATATGTTCGAACAAAACAGAAAAAGGACAAATTTTGGACCTCGATATCTTTGCGAATACTTGATGTTTTTAACTGATTCTTTTTCCAGAAATTAACCCTCTATTAGGTCTATCTTGTGGCTAAAAAATAGAATTTTTAAAGATCATTTGATAGTCGAAATTGAGGTTCAAAGTGTCAGACCTGATCGACATAGCGACTGACCCAAACTTTTGGAAAATGGTTCGGTTTTTGATTCTGAGTTTAACGACTTATGGACTCGACTTATTATCATTAAAATTAGCAAATTTAAGTTGTATTAAACATGTTTTAAACATATTTCCTATTGCTAAATATGGTTTTTACCCGAAATGGGTATTTAGGGTTTTATTCGGTTTTAGAAATAACTAGAGCAAAACAAATTGGTTTTTATAGTTTTATATGCTTCTAAGATTGTATTAACACTAGTTCTATTATTCCTTAACTGGTTTTAATTGTTCCCGATTTAGAAATAATTCCTAGGGTTCGATTAGGGTTTAATCGATTAGGAAATAAATAATGAAACATTATGTTTTTAATCTAGGTTTTGTTATACGTTTAATAGTAGTGATCTATAGGTATTATAAATGAAATAAAGAGTATTGAAAAGAGGATTTAGACACTTACTCAAAATATGGCTCGATAGGAATTCTACTAGGTGAAATGAACTTGAACCGATACTCTAGTGTTCCTCCTGATTATTGGCCTTTGAATGGGATATTATGAGAGTGTTTGTGAGTGTGTATGATCAGGAATGAGTGAGTTGTGTCTGTGTTTAGTGAGGTGTCGAATGGGATGTATTAGGAGTGGAACTAGGGTTCGTTATTTATAAAGGGAATAGGTCTAGGGTTTTCTAAGGAGATATTATAGGACATTGGCTGACAGAAACTGCAAGGGATGCCACTTGGGAGGAGGGGGAAAGAGTGGTGATGTGTCTTTTCCCTTGCCATACACTTAGTTCATACTTTTAAACCTAGTATTTATGATTTTGAGACAAGAAGGTGTGTTCATAAAAGAGGGCTGGCAAGTGGGTTCTCTTAGGGTTTAGGAAATGTTTTGTGATGTCAATGATGTAGCTAGGTTAGTCGAATTCTAACTTGGAGGAAACTATGGTTCGAATTATGCATAAGAGTATGGTACATTGAGCTTAGATGGTTGTATACTAGGGCTTTAGAGAGTAACCAACTTAGTTCTTATAGTTTAATTAATTCTTTGAGTTTAAATCTATTTTTGAAAATTATATATGTAATTTTATGTATATCGATTTATGCTTAAATAGGAAAGAATTCGACTAGTGCATAGGAGTGTTTTACAATTGGCTTAGGATGATTGTACTTAGGTTTAGAAATTAAGAAAAATATATTTTTAATGTTTCCTTAATTATTGTAATTTTTATGTAATTTTTAGTAAGCTTTAAATATATATAAACGTGATTTTTAGATTTCGTGCATTAAAGGGTTGTACCGTGGGTTTTATGGACTGGTACAATTATTTATTAGGTTTACATATTTATTAGGAAAAATAAATATGTGAATTAGATATTAAAATAAATAATTTTTAAAGTTACATATATATAAATAAGAATAAATGAGTTTTGTGCTTAAAGAACTTGTACATTGCTTTAAAAAGACTTGTACCTAAATATTTTGTAAAATATATTTATATATTATTTAGGGTTTGTGATTTTATTAAATAAAATCATAGTTTTGTGAATTTTAGGGTTTTATCGGGAGTTATAGTGGAATTAGGGTTTTTGTGCTTTAGTAACTTGTACATTGGTTTTATGGTTTAGTTATGCCTAATTGTTGTTATAATAATTTAGGGTTTCGCTAGAAATGCTAATTATTGACAGAAGTTAAGTTTACACGTCCTTTCACGAATTGTCGTAAAATGGCAAATGGTAGGTTGTAATATCTCATAAGGAAATGTTTATAATAATTAAACATTAAATTCGTTAGGTTAGGTTGCGTTGCGTGGGAGCACGTTTATCTAAAATATGAGTTACGTCACATAAGATGAGAGATACATTCAAATAATAAAAAAAAATTATCCGGAAAAAAGGATAATAATTCTGAGTGCTAGCTTATCTTAAAGTGGGATTTTCACAGTGGTTACAGTCACCCCCCGTTAAGGGAATCTCGTCCCGCGATTCAGTCTGTGTTGGTCGTGGTGTGTGGGAAAAGTTTTGGGTATCTTGTCCGAACTTGATTTTCTTATCTTAGAGGTGATGGGTAGTAATTGTAGATATCTATTGTGGTTGCTCAAATGGGATTAGTATGAACAATTTGTTTTGTCTCAAAATTTTACTTTTGAATTAAAATTGTTATTAGAAAATTTGAAAAGTTAACTGTTCCACTTATGACATGATTCTTCCTAAATTATACATAGTTGGCCAGGCTATGCATAACTAAGGACTAAATGATGTGATATTTGGTCCAGTTATGGTGATACTTACATTTCTTCAAAAGTTTTAGACGGTGTTCAACGTTTTGTTTTTGTAAAATGATCACATAATTGCTTTTCTCAAAATTTTTGTTCATACTATGTTGATAGATCAGGGATTTCTATGGTGGAAATGGGTTATCCTTAAAACAAATATTAGGGTTCGAGTAGAATTCTTACGGGATGGTCAAAACTAATGTTAACCGAATTTCTAGTGAGATGACAGTGTAGTGACTATGAATAGGTCAGATAAAATAGGAACGTAGATTGTGATTATTACTGAAATATTACAAGATAAAGACTTCATACGGTAGAAAGGATAGTTGTTACACCATCGCAACTAAGGTAGAGTACAATAGGAAATAGACTTAGGAAGTTTTACGATACGATTTATTTAGCTATAACAGGGATTTCTCTTTTGTTGAAGTAGGGATGCCATTTCTTGACATTGGCGGGATCTTAACAAGTTCTCATTTCTCTGCACTAATCTTGGTTTGGCTGTGCGTTCCCATCCCCTAGCACATACGCTCTTCCGCGGGCAACGTTGTTCTGGTCGTCTTTTGATTTCGGGCACTGGCTCTTGTAATGCCCTTTCTCACCGCATCCGAAGCAAGTTACGGTTACTGGATGTAGGTTGGCTCCTGTTGCTCTACAGTCTTGGGTCTGATGTCCAATTCTCTGACACCTTGCGCACTTAACAGTGCACGAACCATAGTGGTGCAACAGACATTGATTACATGACGGTTTTCTTCCAACATAACCACTCCTCTCAGCAGGTGTGGCGGTATAGGCTTTAGCAGTCTCCTGTCGGCGATTCTGTTGATGGTGGTGATTGTTACGATCGTGTTGGTAGTTGTTGTGGTGATGGGTAGTCCTTCTATCATCAAGCTTTCGCTTGTGATCATCATTTCCTTGAATGGAATTGCGCTTTATCTCTCGTTCTATTAACTGCTGAGCTACAGACATGGCCTCCTCCAAAGACTGAGGCTTTGACACCGTAACATTTCCCTCAATGCTTCGAGGTAATCCTTCTGTATATTTTTCCAGCAATTTCTCGAGATCAGGCACAACAGTTGGACACAGGAGAGCAAGTTCCTGAAATCTTCTATTGTATGTCCTGATATCCATTCCCTTCACAACCAGTTGGTGAAACTCATCCTCCAGCTTCTTAATTTCAGTACAGGGACAGTACTTCTTCAACATCTTCTTCTTGAGATCTTCCCAAGTCAGTTGGTGAGCTGCTTCAATACCCATGGTTTGGGAAGTAGCAGACCACCAAGACAAGGCATCATCCAATAAAGTTCCCGTAGCAAAAGCAACTTTGCAGTCATTGGTACACCCGCTTCTTACAAAGACTACTTCCGTACGTTCAAACCAACGAGCTAATTCAGTAGCTCCTTCTGTTCCCTTAAAGAAAGTTGGTTTACAGTTCATGAAGTCTTTGTAGGTGCACTTGCGAGCATTAGCTGACTCACTATCTCCATTGGGTCGGCTTGAGCTTCCAGTACAAGCAAATTCTGCTGCTTGATTCTCTAGTGCTGCAGCAACGCTGTCTGCAACAAGCTTTCGGATAGCAGCTTGGGACATGGGTGGTTCGGGGGAAGTGCGAGGCATATTTCTATTAAAACCAAAATAAAACATACGTTTATATTTTGTACATGTTAGATTATCAAGGCAAAACTTATGATAATCATAAGGTCATAACATGTCCAAATACTATCATATGCGGAGGTAAGGTGATCATCACTGGTCCACGTCAACCAATACCGTACACAGCAAAATACAACAACGTCAAAACCACATATAGTCATAAATAACTTGCTAATTTGTTATATATAACAAAATTAGTACAAGCGTCATATTTATGCTACATGTCTCATGGCCAAGATATAGTACAAAAGCTGGTAGATATAAATCTGATTTTAGTGGCTACCAAAAACTCTTTCGAGTTAACTTTTCAGTTTGACGATCATGCTGACGAGGATATATTTACTCTTAATATCTATCTTGCATATCTCCCACTATTTTCTCCAAAATAGTGATCTTCGTCTGAGTTGTCGTCAGTTCTTCATTTCTTCTTCATTTCTTCTCTTCTAACATCTTTAATTCGTCATAGGTATTTCTTGTCTCAGCTGCTCATGACGGTCCTCTGCCTTCTCACAATTCTCGTCCATCTTCTGCTTCATGGCCTCTAAATCTTCAACTCTCTATTTTATACCCTCGATGCATTCTAGAGGAAGCTTGTCGTGATGACCTAAGCAGTCTCAATCTGTTCTTCTTGCCGTTCTAATTATGTCAGCAGGGTAAAAATAGTCGGTTGTCATTCCTGTTTCGGTTGCGAGCTTTTACTCATTTCAAAAACTCGCGGCGGAGAAGGGATATCGGGAGTAGGTGATCGGGGTAAAGCATGATATCGGGAGATAATGATCCTAATTTCTTCACTAAGTTTAAATGGGACAGATGGGGAAATAGAAATTTATAGATGATAGTGGATGTGGTAAAGATGTATGTAGGAACTGACGGTGTATATGTAAGAAAGTGAACGTGGTAGTGGTGATGAGGATGTAGGTATTATCATGATGTCCGGTACTGTCGTGATATTTTTCAATATCTGAGTCCGACATAAGAGGAATAGAATGGGTAAGGAAAGGCAGGGTTCTGTAACCACCCGGTAATTATAAACATCTTACTATGCAGCTAAATAATTAGAACTAAACATATAATAGTAACGTTTCAGTGGCGTTGTGGCACGGAGGACTTTTGGGTTAAGTTTTTGCGAAAAGCGGTTATAGTCCAATGTTTGAAAACATTTGGTTCTCTATAACCATGAGCTCTGATACCACTCTGTAACACCCCCATTTTCGATATTCGCAGCGGAAATATAAGTTGGGGTGCTACTTCACAGTTCACAGTCATGATGATAGAAAACGACTCGAAAAGAGACGTTTTAAATAATTTGTTATCATTTATTTATTTAAAATCAGAGTTTACATGTAGAGGTCCCAGCAGGAGGTTTTGAAATACGTTATAAATGATATATTATTCATTTGAATGATAACAAAACGGACACTCTTTTAAAAGAAACTCCACCGCCACTCCGTGCCAAATCGTACTTCCAGTTACCTGAGATAAACATGCTAAAAAGTCAACACAAAGGTTGAGTGAATCCATAGCGTTTAACGTTAAATCAGTTTGAACACAAGCTAGATAGAAAGTAAATCAGTTATATTGCAGTTTATTATATATTTCTTTAAGTCTCATGAATCGCAAAACGTTAACACGATGGACATCATAGTTATAAGCTATGACGTAAATCACTACATAATTAAATGTAGCAATTATGCCCTCGAGTAGGAGTCTGCCTGAAACTCTTTATTAAACGTTTTCAAATAAAATGCATTGGGTTACTTATCCAGCAACACAATGGGATTGTCAATCCAATAGATCTATTCATAATATTCGCGCTCACCCGGAAGTGATTAATGGTTCATGATAGAGGGTCTTTTAAATAGGAAACAGTTAAACTTATGCAATATAAATCAGGAAAGTATATGGAAAAGTACTTGTGTTCGGTTTAGTAGCATGTATCTCCCCACATATTTAGAAAAACGTAATTAAAAAGTGGGACTATGAACTCACCTTGATGATCCGGATGAGAAATAATACTAAATAAAGCTGATAAACGTCTCCGGCACGCAACCTGATTCGTTATGCTAGGTTTCAGTAATCATGTCCAGATAAATATAGATTTCGATATTCGTTTCGTTTTGCCTTGGTTGTAGATAAAGTTTATACCCTTGAACTTTCACAAAATGACAACTTTTACCCCTGAACTTTTATAAAATTACAATTTTTACCCCTGAACTTTGGTCAAATGACAACTTTAACCCTTATACTTTCGAAATTGACACTTTTTCCCCTTGAACTGCTAGTCGACAGCAGCACAAGTCCTTTCTATAAAACTTACTTTGATTTTGGCAGAAACACCCCCTGAGACTCTTTAGTTGTCACATACGACATCCTTAATTTCATTAAACGCGTTTTTGGTTTTACAAAACAACGAGACTTGGCCTGATTCTTGACACACTTTATTTTTATCATAAAAAGAGCTTATTTTCCAAAACTTTAGCTTATCATTCGAGCTTAAGAAGCTCGAATGAGTTTTTGATATGTTCGAACAAAACAGAAAAAGGACAAACTTTGGACCTCGATATCTTTGCGAATACTTGATGTTTTTAACTGATTCTTTTTCCAGAAATTAACCCTCTATTAGGTCTATCTTGTGGCTAAAAAATATAATTTTTAAAGATCATTTGATAGTCGAAATTGAGGTTCAAAGTGTCAGACCTGATCGACATAGCGACTGACCCAAACTTTTGGAAAATGGTTCGGTTTTTGATTATGAGTTTAACGACTTATGGACTCGACTTATTATCATTAAAATTAGCATATTTAAGTTGTATTAAACATGTTTTAAACATATTTCCTATTGCTAAATATGGTTTTTACCCGAAATGGGTATTTAGGGTTTTATTCGGTTTTAGAAATAACTAGAGCAAAACAAATTGGTTTTTATAGTTTTATATGCTTCTAAGATTGTATTAACACTAGTTCTATTATTCCTTAACTGGTTTTAATTGTTCCCGATTTAGAAATAATTCCTAGGGTTCGACTAGGGTTTAATCGATTAGGAAATAAATAATGAAACATTATGTTTTTAATCTAGGTTTTGTTATACGTTTAATACTAGTGATCTATAGGTATTATAAATGAAATAAAGAGTATTGAAAAGAGGATTTAGACACTTACTCAAAATATGGCTCGATAGGAATTCTACTAGGCGAAATGAACTTGAACCGATACTCTATTGTTCCTCCTGATCATTGGCCATTAAATACGATATTATGAGAGTGTTTGTGAGTGTGTATGATCAGGAATGAGTGAGTTGTGTCTGTGTTTAGTGAGGTGTCGAATGGGATGTATTAGGAGTGGAACTAGGGTTCGTTATTTATAAAGGGAATAGGTCTAGGGTTTTCTAAGGAGATATTATAGGACATTGGCTGACAGAAACTGCAAGGGATGCCACTTGGGAGGAGGGGGAAAGGGTGGTGATGTGTCTTTTCCCTTACCATACACTTAGTTCATACTTTTAAACCTAGTATTTATGATTTTAAGACAAGAAGGTGTGCTCATAAAAGAGGGCTGCCAAGTGGGTACTCTTAGGGTTTAGGAAATGTTTTGTGATGTCAATGATGTAGCTAGGTTAGTCGAATTCTAACTTGGAGGAAACTATGGTTCGAATTATGCATAAGAGTATGGTACATCGAGCTTAGATGGTTGTATACTAGGGCTTTAGAGAGTAACCAACTTAGTTCTTATAGTTTAATTAATTCTTTGAGTTTAAATCTATTTTTGAAAATTATATATGTAATTTTATGTATATCGATTTATGCTTAAATAGGAAAGAATTCGACTAGTGCATAGGAGTGTTGTACAATTGGCTTAGGATGATTGTACTTAGGTTTAGAAATTAAGAAAAATATATTTTTAATGTTTCCTTAATTATAGTCATTTTTATGTAATTTTTAGTAAGTTTTAAATATATATAAATGTGATTTTTAGATTTTGTGCATTAAAGGGTTGTACCGTGGGTTTTATGGACTTGTACAATTATTTATTAGGTTTACATATTTATTAGGAAAAATAAATATGTGAATTAGATATTAAAATAAATAATTTTTAAAGTTATATATATATAAAAAAGAATAAATGAGTTTTGTGCTTAAAGAACTTGTACATTGCTTTAAAAAGACTTGTACCTAAATATTTTGTAAAATATATTTATATATTATTTATGGTTTGTGATTTTATTAAATAAAATCATAGTTTTGTGAATTTTAGGGTTTTATCGGGAGTTATAGTGGAATTAGGGTTTTTGTGCTTTAGTAACTTGTGCATTGGTTTTATGGTTTAGTTATGCCTAATTGTTGTTATAATAATTTAAGGTTTCGCTAGAAATGCTAATTAGTGACAGAAGTTAAGTTTACACGTCCTTTCACGAATTATCGTAAAATGGCAAATGGTAGGTTGTAATATCTCATAAGGAAATGTTTATAATAATTAAACATTAAATTCGTTAGGTTAGGTTGCGTTGCGTGGGAGCACGTTTATCTAAAATGTGAGTTACGTCACATAAGATGAGAGATACATTCAAATAAATAAAAAAATTTATCCGGAAAAAAGGATAATAATTCTGAGTGCTAGCTTATCTTAAAGTGGGATTTTCACAGTGGTTACAGAACTTTCGTATGCTTCAATGTTTATCTAAACATCTTGAATGAAAGTCCGATGGAGAGTTTCTTTTCCACATGCTCCCCCAGGAACAAATGAATTCGGGGCGAGTCTAAGATATACGACTCGATAAAAAACAAGCGCTTCGTGGGAGGCACCCCATGCTTATCCGTCTATCTTCTTATCTCTTTTCTAATAAGTGACGTGAGGAGGGCAACCTCTTCCATTTTTCGTGTTTCGTGGTTGTTTATGTCCAGGATTTGCCGAATTATGAAGACTCTCGTGCTCGTGGTTTACTTCTCTCCACTCAAGTTTCATCATTCGTTGCTCATCCGATATCCTTAATCTTATCATTTTACGTTTATCTTTGGCATAATTAATAAACGGCCTTAGATTTATGTAGGAGAACCTTTACCTTTAAGACATTAAGGATAATGCCTCGTTTTAGTCAGGGGGGGGGGGGTAGGTAATCTTTCGATTTGATTTTGCCTTGCATATTTTGCTGTTTTCTTTCGCAACCCCGTTTTTCCTCCAAAATTGAAAAAAATTGAAAAAATCAAAAAAATGAGAAAATTTAAAATTTTTCTGCAAAAATAGAATAAATTTTGACACATTTGTTGACTTTTCGCTAATGAGAGTATGAATAAAATTCTGACTTGATCGGGCGTGTTGAGCCCTAGCTTGTCCCCTTAACCTTTCTTGGCTAAGCATTCGCGGATCTTATTATTTAAGATTTTAAATTTGCGAAGAACGAGAAATGATAGAGTTTATTTAGAAGTTAGATGCTAAGCGTGGAGTAGTTGGTTCTCTTTAGAGATCATCGAAATTACTTGTGGCCTTTTGCTCCCACAAAATTGTTTAACAATATATAATTGTAAGAATAATTAAAGATGTTTGGTTTTGTCGATGATTAGTTCTTGGTCTTCTTAAAAGAATCCTTGCTTTAAAAATTGGGTACACATCAAGGTTACTTAATAAATAAGTTTAATAATAATAATTTAAGTGCTCTAAGTTGCGGATTCGAGATCGGGCCTTGGATCCTTATTTCCGGAAGGCGTTTAGGTCTTGGCTACCCTCTTGCACCGGCCCTTGGACCTCTAGTTTAGGAATGTGTGAGGTCTTGGTCTAACCACCTTGGATCCTCATTTCAGGAATGTCTAGAGTCTTGGAATACTCCGTTGTAACGGCCCTTGGATCCTTTATGCCGAAAAGTGTAAGGTCTTGGAACTAAACCGTGAAGCTCCGTCGTTTAGGGTGCGCAAGTGAAAAGTTAGTGATAAAAATAAAAAAAATAAAAAAAATGATGATGAAAATAAAAATAAAAAATGGTGATGAATAAACAATAGAAAGGTCAAAAATATAAATAAAAACCTTGATGTGGACCTCATTTTCAAAGCGACGGTTCTCGAGAGAAGATTAAGAACTACTTAGCGTCTTAATTTAGTATCTTTATCAGATTAAAAATTATCGAAACGAGAATATGAAGAAATTCATGTCTCACCAAAAATAAAATAAATAGAGGAAATTAGGAAAATGGGAGCAAGAGGTAATTACACAAATAACTTCCATGGGTAGTGTTGGCATTTAACTTGTAAATAGACAATGATTTCGTTTTTAAGCTTAGTTTGGGGACTCGTGAAAAATCAGGGACGACGAATTTTAACCGTATGGTCACTTCTTCATGAGTCGTGTTTCCTACTCGATGACCCTAAAACTTAGGGGGTGCTTGGTTGGGGGGATAGCGGGGTGGGTAATGGGTAATATAATGATTAATCATGCTTGGTATAGGGTAATGCAATGGCCCATTACCCAGTAGTGGGTAATGGGGCATTACCCTACAATTTGAGGGGAATGGAAATGCATTGCATTGCATTCCCTTTGCATTCCCCTCCATATAAACCAAGCGGGCCCTTATTAATAGATAATGATTGTCAACAAAACCGTTACATGATTATGAGAAAAATACAAAAATAAAATAAGAAGGAAAATCGGGGAGTTTTTAGAACTTAAGATTTCTTAATCTCTTTTGAAAATTTTGCGACTTCTCAAAGTTAGTAAAAAGAGATTGGAAATTTTAAGATTTAAAAACTTGTTTTTATAACATTGCGTAAGGACACAGCAATATCTTAGTCTGGGGGAATTTTGGTATGTGCTTATTCACATACCTTTATTTGACCAAAACCGGACCCAAATAGACCAAAAACTAACCAATTATGCCAAATATATTGTGTTTTTGTGTTTTTACATATGCAGGCACGGATATCGAAGAAAAGGACAAAAATCAAGAAAAACCCAGAAAACACGAGCACGAGATTTGGAAAGAGGATATTTAAAGCCGAAGCCGGGAAGCAATTGGTCAAAGTCTAATCTCAAAAGTCAAAATCAATCCTCAAGTTTCATCAAATGACAAAAACAGCCCTTGGATCTTACCAAAATTACAAAATCAGCCCTTGCATAACTTTATTCACATGGCATGTTTGGTCCCTAGAGTTAAATTTATTTCAAAACTAAATCCTAACTCTAAACCTTATAACCGGATTTTATATCCAATCCAAAAACCCAACACCATTTAATCCAAAATATAAACCCAGCCCACATCTTAAATCCCACAGCCAACTTTTATTAAACCTACAAGCCCACTATCCTAATCCCATAACCCGATCCACCCACTAACCCATAACAAAACCCGGTCAACCCTTATAATACTTTTCGGTCAGACAAAAATAATTAAATAAAACCCCGCGCCCCAATTTACCCAGATTTACTGTACCACCATGAACCCTAAATCCCTATCCTCAAAATTGACAGCAATTAAGGGTATATCCGTACTTCACACTTGCTTCTAGAAGTACTGACAAGGTGCTGACACCAAGGGAATGACAACGTGGCAGTTTGGAGCAGTGCTCTTGGTCGAAACATGTCATCAAAATGATCTAACGGCTGTGATTTATGGATTGGAGACCAAGGAGGATTTAAGGGGTTGGATTGATTCGGATGGAACCCTAGAAGCTTCTGCTTATGGCTATAAATAGCCTTCTTCAGTCACGAATTGGGGTGTTAGATAGTTAGGTTTTTTAAGCATTACGAGTAGGGTAATTTAGGTAGTTTTAGCTTATTATTCAGCTTTTTGTAATTTCCTTTTCACGTCTTCCTATTATTGTACTCAAATTCAGTTTTTAATGAAAGTCAAATTTTAGTCAAAGTTACTGTTCAACTGCTTATTGGTCTGATTTAAGTGCTTATTCTAGTAGTTTCTGCTTAATAGATCTTGTTATTAAGTTTTGATATTGGTTTGCTTATTGTTTTCACTTAATTCTTATTTTCATTTAAATTAGTCAAAAGTAAAAAAGAAGTCAAACTGCTTATTTGTTCATTCAGGGCTTATTTCATCTTTCTTTTCACTTTTTACTGCTTAAAATAGTTAGTTAATGTTCCTAAATAAAGAGCTCAGCTTATGTTTTTAGTAAAATCAATTTAATTTTCAAAACAGTTTTGTAAAGGGCTGTTTGGGGTAAAGTTTCAAAGCGGGTCAAATTTGACTTCCACTATTCATTTGCAATTTTATCAGTTTAGATCTAGATTAGTTGAGGTTAAATAAGCAGATTTCAATGGAATATTAAGAGATTTAGATGTGCTTTGAGGATTTTTGAATGATAGGTGCAATTTTTAGAATAAACACTGCTCTCATTAGGTTTATATAAGCTCAAGGTTATTTGGTACTCATTTCTGGCATAGATAGGTGCATTTCAGTTTATAAAGTAAGAATGCAATAGTTGGATCAGTTTCATTAGAGATTGATAGAGTTAAGTCCAATTAGACTCAACTGCTGCAACAGAACCATTTGTGCAGATCTGCACATTTTTTGTTGGTCACAGCTTATTGCTTGTTCATTATCTGCTTATTCTCTTGAGATCATTGCATGAAATTTGGTTTTATAATAGATAGTAGTACTAGCTTTTAGATTCTGAGCTTAGTTTGCAATTTGTAGCTTATTTCTTAGCTTAAACTGGTCTGCAGATAAGCCCCTTAGGACTGATTCAAGCCTGCTTCAGTTTGTGCTTTCTAGGATCATCTGTTCTAGGCTCTAATTAAAGTAGCAATTGATGATTACATTTAGGCATTTTTAGCTTATAAGTAGTCTGTCGTACTAGCTTTAATAATCAGCTTTTAGTTACCCCTCTAGAGCTTTTCTCTAGCTTTTAGATTAGTTCAAAGTGGGTTGTTTAAGTAATTTGTTTCTGCACTTATTGTCAACTGCTCTAGTGCTTTTTAGCTTGTTTTGTGAGCTTTTCTGGTTTTTTTTTAAAGTTGATTTAAGTTTCAAATAGTGTGTTTATCTGTTTTCTAACTTTTGGTAAGTTTTGGAACTGTAGTGCTTATTTTAGAGCTTATTTGCTACTCCTTATTCCCCTATACTGCTTATTAGTGTTTAGATAAGTTCCAATTTCATTTTTCTTAGATTCTTAATATAAATTTAGATTTTTCTGCCAAATTTCATATTTTTCCAAAATCATTTACTATTTTTAAATCATTTAAATACTTTCTTTAAGTTTTTAATTCAAAAAAATAAAATAAAAATCAAAAAAATATATTTCTTTTTTTCTAAAAATTTCTTTTATCATTTAGAATGTAGGAAAATTATTTTCATGCCCGTAGGATTAGTAGTGCTTCAAATTCACTTTTTATTTTGCGCTCGTACGTAGTTTTTGATTTGTTCGCGCGTTTTTAGGATTTCCCTTACGTTTGCCTTAGAATAGAATTTTCCATTGCCTTATTTAGTGTTTTTAGTTTAAGTTTCATCATTTTAGTTTAAAAATCATTATCACTAACTTTTATTCACCATTCACTGCACGATTCACGATCCCGAATCACTAATTCCATTCAATCTTCGACGGGGAAAACGACCCGGGGTTTTTACATACTTCCTAGTTTGTAATTCCCTTTTGGAGAGTATAAATTGCTACAATCAGATTCAAATTTAAAATTTGAATGTTGGAGAGTGGATCAGTGAGGTGGTTGGTGAGGAAGGTTTATTTGTTTTTGAAATGAACGATTGGATGAAGAAAATGATGAGGTGATGAAATCTAAGTGGTTGGATTGGAATGTAGAGAAGAGAATATTTGGAAGGTATGGTGTGGGAATGTAGGGGACAAGAAGTACATGCAAGTATAAGGAATATTAAGAGAATGTTGGGGATAAGATTTGGGAGAATTTTGAAATGGTTGGAAGATTAGTTTGGTGTAGAGATTAATCAAAGGATTGATTATGGCTTAATCATTTTGTTATTAAGAAAGAAAAGAGTTGACAAACATGATTATGGTTTATGTGTTGGATGAGAAAATCAAAGGTTACTTATAATCTCAAGTAACTCAACGTTGAGTATTCATAATCTCATAATTCGTGAATTTCCACAACTCGACGTAATCAATAATCATCTTGATGCAAACAAGCTAAGTGTTTTGCATCATTCTAAAGCATATCCCCTAACGGAAAAGGATGCGTTTACGCAAAGAGAACTTTGACTTAGTTTGACCAATAAGGGAGTAAACCCGTTACGTGATTAGAGAAAACGTAAAAACGGATTATGGTCATATGAATACTTTCACTTGATGTCACATGAAATATATGAGTGCCCTAGGTTTAGAAAGGCCTTGGCTAGAGGCGTTTATCAAAATACTTGAGTTTGCGTTTTTCCAAAAACGGAAGGTTGTAAATTTGGATCCCTCTAATTCTAAAACCCATTTCGAGTGTTCCCAATGAAGCACATAACATATTCATACCTGTATATTGAAAGATCGACATTTGTCGGGTAAGGGGAAAGCCTACTTTCAAAATTTGTCCCGAGCCTAACAGAAGGGTGGCGCGTCGGAGTGCCAGCAGCGCGCAAGGCCCAGTTGTTGGGTCGAGAGAATTTTGGCTAACGTTTGTAATTTTATGTATTTTGAAGGTTTATTTGTCATCATTAAAATATGAGGAGACCTAATTAATGTTGTCCCAACATAGTGTGTACATAGGATTTGGTAAAATTGATCATCCACCTAGCATTTCTTTGTGACACCTAGCACACAACTTGATACTTGTGATATGCCATATTTTCATAACACTCCCCCTTGGATGGCAATTTTTCAAATCGGAGTTCAACTTCAGGATACTGCCTCGTTAAAAACCTTTGTTAAAGAAAACCCAGTGGGAAAAAAACTTTAACTAAGGAAAAGAGAGCTGTGTGTAGTTGAGTCCCTCTGATGTTGTCATTTGTAAACTTTCACATTGTTCGACCATGTCGCATTTCAATATTGTGAACATGCTTTCTGAAAATTGCAGTAGGGAGTGCCTTGGTAAAAAGATCCGCCAAGTTGTTGCTAGATCGAACATACCTCATTTCAGGTTCGAGTCTCACCATGGACCTTCAGGGGCGGAAATAAATAAAAGCAGGAATGGGGTTTATCCCCTAAGGCGAAGGTCCGAGGCTTGCATACTGCCCAATTGGATGTCACTGTGGTCTCGAATAACTAACTACTAACTTTTTCTAAGATCTTGTGTATATGAGAAGAACCTTGGCGGTATATGTTCTGTTCTATCACTTTTGATATATCCTTCTTTCATCTGCGAGACACAGGATGAATTGTCTTCATAGATTTAAGTTGGAGTTCTATCTTTCTCTAGTCCGCAAGAACTTAAGATGAGTTATGTCGTAGACCTCAGCCATACATATTCTCTAGAAGCTTCATGTAGTGCAATGACTTCAGCGTGATTTGATAATGTTGCAACAAGTGTTTGTTTCTGGGAACGCCATGAGATCGCAGTACCTCCATTCATAAACACGTATCCAGTTTGGGATCTTGCCTTATGAGGATCTGACAAATAACCTGCATCTGCATAACCAACCAATCCTTCTTTCGAATTGTTTGGATAATACAAGACTAAATCGATGGTTCCTCGAAGATATCGAAAAATGTGTTTGATTCCATTCCAGTGCCTTTTGGTGGGGGATGAGCTAAACCTTGCTAATAAATTAACTGCAAAAGAAATGTCATGCCTAGTACAATTTGTTATATACACAAGGGCTCCAATTGCACTTTGGTATGGCACCTCTGGACCAAGAACTTCTTCACCATCTTCGCAAGGGCGAAATGGATCATTATCAACATTAAGTGATCTACCAACCATTGGGGTGCTCAAAGGATTTGCCTTGTCCATATTGAATCGTTTTAGGAGCTTTTTCGTGTAATTTGATTGATGTACAATTATTCCATTATGCATATACTCAATTTGTAAACCAAGGCAATATTTAGTCCTTCCAAGATTTTTCATTTCAAATTCCTTTTTATAATAGAACAATAACTTCTTGGTTTTCTTTATTTGTCCCAATTATGTTTTGTTGATGCAAATAATGTTCTAAAAACGTTATTTATATCTTTCGATTACTTCACGTTTTGAGGACGACAAAATGTGAAATCACGTTACGTTAAAATTAACGTAAACAAGTTTTTAATCGGAAGATCCCGTTTCTACGCAAATCACTCTAGAACAAACTTACAACTTGACAAATGATCAAAGAAGTGATTTTGGGTTTTAAGACTTCACATTTTAATGTGACAAAATATTTTTTCAAAAATATACATGACAAATTATTTTTGAATAATTAAGAAATGTTTTAATGGAAAAATAAGTTTAAAATTCATAACAACTATTTTCCCCCCCAAAATTAGCTCCAAACTTCCCCAAATAAGTTTTCACCAGAAAAGAAAAAATTTGGAGCGTCTTTGTCTGGGACGGCTCCACGGTTCCTGTTGGGAATTAAATATTCTGAAGTTTAAGTATGGGGAAATTCTCTAAGTGATTAAGTCTGGTGGTTAAGTCTGCTAGTGTTAATCCTGGTTAAGTCTGCTACCTGGTTAAGTCTGGTCGTTGAAGATTAAGTCTGCTAGTGTTAATTCTGGTGAATACAGAATTAAGTCTGCTCTTCTATCGTTAAGTCTGGTTGACTAAAGTCAATTATACACGGTAGATAATATCTTACCCCATGTGCTCAGTCTTTATCTTATATTCTCAGAACAAGTTGTAAACATAGATACACGTTGTATCTTAGTTACTGACACACACAAGATAAGCTAGCAAGTTGTTCGACAAGACTTAACATTATTGTAAAGATCTTTCTTGAACTATAAAAGAAAGATCTTAGACTAACTTTATAAGTCTTAGTCTTCTTTTGAATGTGCTTAGAATATCTCTCAAGAACAAACAAACAAACAATATCACACAATATAGAAACTTAAGATTCAAGGTTGTAACCCTAGTGATAACAAAAGATCACTCGTATTATTATCTTAATAATATTGAATAGTTTGGTGTTAACATTGCATGTTCATTGTTCGTTACTAAAGCATTACTTTCCATTTCCATAATACAAATAACCTTCTAAGTGTGATTAAGTAGATTCCGCATACTTAATCATATTAACTCAATATATCATATACACAAAGTCACAAAGGTTTAACCACCTTAACAGTGTATCGATTCCTCTCAATTGGTATCAGAGCAAGGCTGATATAGTTGATTTAGAAGAAGAAGCTTAAGAAATGGATGTTCAAGATACTGCTACAAATGTTGCTGCAAAGTTGCCCATGATCAAACAGAATGAGTTTGAGTTGTGGAGGTTGAGAATTGAGCAATATTTTATGGTTCAAGATTATGCTCTTTGGGATATCATTTTGTATGGTGAATCTTTCACACTAGGTTATACAGATGTTATTGTTGAAGGCAAAACTGAAAGGAGAAGAAATACTGGACCAACTACCGGTGATGAAAGGATACAGAAGAGAAATGATCAAAAAGCAACAAATTTGTTGCTTATGACCATTCCTGGTGAACAAATGCTATCCTTTAGCAAGTATCCTGATGCAAAAACTCTTTTTGAAGAGATTTGTGCATGGTTTGGTGGTAATGAAACTACCAAGAAAACACAGAAGACATTGCTGAAACAACAATTTGAAAACTTCAGCTCAAATAGCAATGAATCACTTGACAAACTGTTCTCTAGATTACATAAGCTTGTCAGTGAGTTAGCTGTGTTGAGTGTTGAGATAGCTAAGGAAGATCTCAACATGAAGTTTTTGAGAAGCCTACCTGATGAGTTCCATACTCATGTGGTTGTCTGGATAAACAAACCAGACATTGAAACCATGAAACTCAATGATTTGTACAACAACTTCAAAATTGTTGAACAAAGTCTAAAGAAGTCTGGAATCTATAGTACTAGTTCTGGGAATGTGGCACTCTTGTCATCTCCTAGTATTAGTAAGTCAGAAGAGGTAGATGAAGATGAAGGTGTTTCTAATACTGTCTATGGTGGTCCTTCTACTAGTTCACAAAAGAATGCTGCTGGACTTGGAGATCCATCATTCTATGTATTCATGTCTAGTGAAACTAGTGGTTCTCCTCTAACTCATGAAGATCTTGTCAGTTGGATGATAATGATTTGGAAGATATGGACATCAAATGGCAGGTTGCTTTACTTAGCATGAGGGCTAAGAAGTTCTGGCAGAGAACTGGTAAGCAGATTACCATTGATGGTAATGAAACTGCTGGGTTTGATAAGAAGAAAGTAGAGTGTTTCAACTGTCACAGGTTAGGACACTTTGCTAAAGAATGTAGAAACCTAAGGAAGCAGGATAATAGGAGCACATGGTATAGGCAAGAGAAGAAGAAGGAAGTCACAGTGGAAGAGCCAAGGGCTATGCTAGCCATAGATGGGGTTAACTATGATTGGAGCTTCATGGCGGATGAAGTGGAAGCACCAACAAATGTTGCACTGGTGGCCACTGAGACTGCTCTAATGGCCTTTTCTGATTCAGAGGTAAATTCCATAATTAAATTTACTGAATCATGCTCTGCTCTTAAAGCTTATGAAGATCTTAAAAAGAGATTTGATGATCAACTAGAACAGTTATATGATGCATTAGCTAATTTAGGAAATCATAAAAGAGGAATAGCTGTTCTTGAGAAACAACTTTTACATTTTCAAGGAAATGAATCTAAGTTTACTGATGACATGAATGCTCTAAAAAGAGGCATAGAGTTCAGAGATGAAATAATTTCTAGGCAAAATGAATCATTAACTAAAGCTAAAAATAAAACTGAAAATGTTAAGATAACAGTAGATGCTTTAGCTTATGCCTCAGAGGGAATTAATAAGATTTGGGAAGCTCAAGTAATCAATAAAGTTAAGTCTGGTTTAGGATACAAATCTGTTCCTCCACCATACAGAGGTGTTCCTTCACCTCCAGGTATTGACCTAGCACACACAGGATTTGCTGAGTTTCAAGAACCAATAATGGAATATGGTTCCAAGTCTATTGAGAGTCCTAAGATAGAGAAAGTAAGTGAGAGTTTATGTAAAACTTCACTTTCTAAGGACAAGGTGTCCTTTGTTAGAAAATCAGATGCTATAGTTGTTGAGGATTGTACAATTGATAGTGATGAAGATGAACAGGTTATGTCTAAACCTGAAAAAGCTAAGAAAGCAGGAACAAAGGTTCCTAAAGTGGTCAAAAAGGATACTGTTAGGCCTAAATCAAACATTAAACATGTTAGGCAACCAGTTAAATATTGTGAACAATATAGAACTACTAACAAGCCCAGAGGTAGCCAAAGGAGTTGGAATAACCTCAAGTCTAACCAATTAGGTGATGACTTTTCTTTTTATAATAAAGCTTGTTATACATGTGGTAGTTTTGACCATCTTGCAGCTTTCTGCAACAAATGGGTATCTGGGTATGAAAACAATAGAGTGAACTACAGAAGGAAAACACCTAAACCTCACTTTCACTCTAGTTCTAATGTTAACAGAACTAAACCCAAAACAGTTTCAGTTAAGTCTGGCTTCAAACAAGTTAATTCTGCTAGACCATATATGACTGTTTACCCAAAATCAACAGCTAAGGGTGCAAAAACATTTTACAAACATGCACAAAAGGTTGTTCAAAGGCCCATTCATTCAAAGGCAGTAGTCCAAAAACAAGTTTGGAAAATTAAGGGTTCAACTACAAAACAAGCAGTTAATTCTGCTAGGCAAGCAGTTAATTCTGCTAGGCAAGTAGTTAATTCTGCTGCTAAGGGAAACAGAGCAAATGCTGTTAAGGCCTCAGCATGTTGGGTTTGGAATTCAACTAAATCCAATGTTGCATCAACTGTTCTTAAAAGATTAAATTACATTGATGCAAGAGGCAGATCCAAGTCAGTAATGGCTTGGGTCCCCAAAGGAAACTAATACTTCTCATTTCTGTGCAGGAACATTCAATTGATCAACAAGAAGATCAAGGATACTCAGATAGTGGATGTTCAAGGCACATGACAGGCAACAATTCTTATCTCTCAGATTTTCAATCAATAGATAGAGGCTATGTTACCTTTGGAGGAGGTGTTGGTGGCAAAATTTCCGGTAAAGGTACCATTAAAACTGGAAATTTAGATTTTGAAGATGTGTACTATGTACAAGAGTTAAATTATAATCTTTTTAGTGTCTCACAAATGTGTGAAAAAAAAGAACAAAGTTCTTTTCTGTGACACTGAATGTCTTGTACTTTCTCCTGATTTTGAGATGCCTGATGAAAGTCAAGTACTTCTTAAAATTCCTAGAAAGGGCAATATGTACAGTGTTGACATGAAGAACATTGTTCCTAAAAAGGATTTAACTTGTCTTGTGGCAAAGGCCACATTGGATGAATCAATGAAATGACATATAAGGCTTGGTCATATTAATTTCAAAACCATAAATAAAATTGTTAAGAATGGTTTGGTAAGAGGTTTACCTCTCAAAAGATTTGAAAATGATCAAACATGCATTGCTTGTCTTAAAGGCAAACAACACAAAGCCACTTGTAAGCCTAAGATTTTTAACTCTATCAATCAATCATTGTTTATGCTGCATATGGACTTATATGGACCTGTTTCAGTAAGTAGTATAATGCATAAGAGATATTGTCTTGTTATAACTGATGACTATATCAGATTTACATGGGTTTTCTTTTTAGCTACAAAGGATGAGACACCTAGCATCCTTAAGACTTTCCTTACACAGATAGAAAACCAAGTAGACAAGAAAGTAAAAGTCATTAGATGTGATAATGGGACAGAGTTTAAGAATAGAGTTATGGATGATTTCTGCAAAGAAAAAGGTATTAGGAGAGAATTTAGTGTTGCTAGAACTCCACAACAGAATGGTGTTGTTGAGAGAAAGAATAGAACACTAATAGAAGCTGCTAGAACTATGTTAGCTGACTTTAAGCTACCTATAACTTTTTGGGCTGAAGCAGTCAACACTGCTTGCTATGTTCAAAATAGAGTTTTAGTTGTACAGCCTCACAATAAGACATCATATGAACTTTTTAGAGGTAGAACTCCAGCAATAGGATTTCTTAGACCTTTTGGATGTCATGTGACAATTCTCAATACCTTAGACCATTTGGGAAAATTCGATGGTAAAGCAGATGAAGGATTCTTTGTTGGATATTCTCTTAATAGCAAAGCATTTAGAGTATACAACACAAGAACTAGGATTGTAGAGGAAAACCTACATGTGGAGTTTTTGGAGAATAAATCCAATGTAGAAGGTCAAGGACCAAAATGGCTATTTGATCTTGAGTCTCTAACCAAATCAATGAATTATGTGCCTGTTGTTACAGAAACTAATGATTTTTCAGGTTCACAAGCAACCGATGAGGCAAGGTTAGAAAAGGAGACAAATCAAGATTATGTGTGGATGCCAATATGGTCAAGTACAAGTATGGAATCAACTTCAACAATTGGTGAATCTTCTTCTGGTAAAGCTAAATAAGATGTTGAAGATGAAAGCAAAGAAGATGGAACAAAGGAACAAGAAAATAGTTCTGCTATCAATAATGCTGCTGAAACAGACTTAACTGAAGAAGCAGAATTAACAAAGGAAGCAGAATTAACAGACGATGAGGTGGATTTGAGCAATCTCCCACCAAACTATCATGTTCCACTTACACCACACACCAGAATTCACAAAGTCCACTCCCTAGAAAATGTAATAGGAGATGTACAATCAGGGGTGAAGATAAGGCAACAACTGATGTCTTCAGACCAACAAGGGCTTCCTGATGCCCTTTATGCTTCAAAACAGCATGAGTTTTCAAACTCTTGCTTGTTTGTATGTTTTCTCTTACAAGCTGAACCAAAGAACATTCTGAAAGCCTTAGATGATTCAAGCTGGGTAGAAGCTATGCAAGAAGAGCTTCTTCAGTTCAAGATTCAGAAGGTATGGGTGCTAGTTGATTTATCTCAGGATGCAAAGGTAATTGGCACTAGATGGGTTTTCAAGAATAAAAGGGATGAAAGGGGCATAGTGATTAGGAATAAGGCTAGATTAGTAGCCCAAGGGTACATACAACAAGAAGGTATAGACTATGATGAAGTTTTTGCTCCAGTAGCAAGACTTGAGGCAATTAGGCTTTTCTTAGCTTATGCTTCATTTTTAGGCTTCACAGTTTACCAAATGGATGTCAAGAGTGCATTTTTATATGGTACTATTGAAGAAGAGGTGTATGTCTCACAACCTCCAGGGTTCATTGATCCTGACCATCCAGAAAAAGTGTACAGAGTTGTAAAAGCTCTATATGGCTTGCATCAAGCACCAAGAGCTTGGTATGAAACACTGGCTTCCGATTTAAAAGAGAATGGATTTCAATGAGGAAAGATTGATCAGACACTTTTCATTAAACAGCGCAAGAAGGATCTTCTGTTAGTGTAGGTGTATGTGGATGACATTATCTTTGGATCTACAAGGAAGGAGATGTGTTTGGAGTTTGACAAGCTTATGTATGATAAGTTTCAGATGAGTTCCATGGGGGAACTTACATTCTTTTTGGGTTTGCAAGTTAAACAGTCATATGAAGGCATATTTACTAGTCAAGATAAATATGTTGATGAGATACTAAGGAAGTTCAACTTTGCTGCTTCAAAAATGGCAAGCACACTAATGGATTCTGAGAAGCAACTTCCAAAAGATTTAGATGGAGAAAATGTGGATGTACACACATACAGATCTATGATAGGATCTTTGATGTATCTCATATCATCAAGACCTGACATCATGTTCTCTGTTTGTGCTTGTGCAAGATTTCAAGTAACTCCAAAGGTTTCTCATTTAACAGCAGTCAAGAGGATTTTTAGATATCTCAAGGGTCAACCTAGGTTGGGTCTATGGTATTCAAGGGAATTACCTTTTGACTAGGTAGCATTTTCGGATAGTGATTATGCTGGTGCTAGCTTGGACAGAAAGTCAACAACTGGAGGATGTCAATTCCTTGGGTGCAGACTTATCTCATGGCAGTGTAAGAAGCAAACAATTGTGGCTACTTCAACAACTGAAGCTGAATATGTAGCTGCTGCAAGTTGCTGTGCTTATGTCCTATGGCTTCAAAACCAACTTCTTGACTATGGGTACAATTTCTTAAACACTGTCATTCATATTAATAATAGTAGTACAATTTGTATTATTAAAAATCCAGTACAACATTATAAAACAAAACACATTGAAATTAGACATCACTTTATAAGAGACTGCAATGAGAAAAGGTTAATTCAAGTTCTTAAAATTGCTTCAGAATACAACTTTGCAGATCTGCTAACAAAAGCTTTTGATGTTGGAAGATTTCGGTACTTGGTAGCAAGTATTGGAATGCTTAATCTTTGAATTTTTCAATCTGATGTGTTTTTGTATATAAATTTTTGTTCGTACTGCTAGCTTTATAAGTTAATGCTGCTATTACAAAAGTTTGTGCTGTTTGTACAAATTTAAATTGTGTTGTTCATACAGTTAGTTCGATGCTTATTCTAATGCAAGAAAAGTACTTTGTACATTGTTCTCTTGGTTTTAGACTAACTATTTCAGGTATGATTATTTGAGCACAAAGGAAATTTCAAGTGAAATGGAAGTAGCAAAGTGTATTCTAGTTGCTGACATAATAGGTTTATGATGGACTGAGTTTGGGAATTCTTAACAAAGGTTCACACCTAAGTTAATTAATTCTTTAAAACATCTTTCTTGAAACCTAGTTATCATATTTCACATTGAATTGATGACTTAGTTGATCAGAAAGTAACTGATTCAACTCACTTTCTATCATTTTATACTTTTAAGTATAATGAGCAAGTCTAAGGACATCTGATAGAAAGAACAGCTAGTAAAAGTGAATCTAACACTTGTGTTAGAGGAAACAATTGCTATGAGCTGGAAACCCTGTCAAAAAAGCCTTTTGAATAGGTTTATCTTTACACAGGCAGTTATTTATAACTGAAAAACATTGGTTCTCACACAACCAGAGGTTGTTTTAAACTGAAATTTTGATTAAGTGTCTGTTATACACTTAATCCCTTCAAAATCGTTGAAAGCAGTATGATTTTTCATAATAAAATCATATGCATACTTCTAAAAGTCAAAAAATTTCTTAAAAAGAATTTTGGAATAAAAATGACTCAGAAAACCATCAAATGATGGATTATGAGTTATTGCCCCATGAATCACCACTCATAGGAGTTAACACACTGATGACATCAAATAACGATATATTATTAGCATCATTTATCCTATATTAATGACTTGTTTTATATCACTTTATATGAGAATTGATACTTAATCGTTTACTTTTGTAATTCTCAGTTATAAACAAGCATTAGGTGAAAGTTAATGATTTCGGACGGAAATTGGAGCAAAATGAATCAAGTTGGAAAAGTCTACTGAACTGAAGGAAGATGCGCCGTATCATTCTTGATAGATACGTCGTACATAAAGACTTAGACGAATCAAAGACCATTGCCTGACTTTGAAGCATGCGCCGCATCTAATTTTATCATGCGTCGCATATGAAACTTTGGTCAACGAAGAAGAACCAACTTGTTCTACTCCAGATACGCCGCATCGGACCAATCCGATGCGCCGTATCGGCCATACACAATCCTTACCAAGAAATCAAGTGGAGATTAGAAGCTTAATGAAGAAGTCAATATTACAAGTCGACACTTGAAGATGCTTTCGTATTTTGGCCATAAAATCTTCATCCGAACTCCGTTTTAGTTGATTCAAGCGGCCACGGAAAGAGAAAAAGGAGATCTACCTGTATCTGAAGGAGATGCGGCGCATCAGGTCTTTAGATGCGCCGTATTGGGAGATGCTCCATATCAGATTTATAGATGCGCCATATCGGGTCAGTTTTAGACTTGGAGGCTACGTTTACTTATAGATGCGGCGCATCTAACTCTCTAGATGCACCGTATCGACCCAGATTTCAGAATCTATAAATACCAAACTCATTAACGAATTAGGGCATCATTGGGGACCCTCGGGATCATTCCCAGACGTCTGTAAATGTCCCAAAACAGCAGAAGACTATATTGAAGATCCATTCCATCCACGAAGAACATCTCAAGCCAATTTACTTTGTTTAATCATTCGGTTAGCGTGTAGTTTTCATTATGATTTCTATCTTTTATGCTATGATTCAAACATTGTGTAATGTTACTGAGATTATGGGCTAACACCCTTAGGTGTTAGCCATGTTTATGAAGTTTTATTAGTTTTTATGATTTTGTCGATGTGTTTGCTTTGTTATTGGATTGGGTGCTTGTCGATAAAAACTTGTTTATTGCTTATAACTAGTAGAAGTCTATGTAACTAGGTTATGATCCTTATAACTTTAATTGATGTAACTTAACTACCTGTAATTGTGGTTGCTTAGGTTGAGTTATATGCGTGTTAACCCGAATCTCTATTAGGAATCATTGTTTGGCATAAACGGAACGTGTCTACAACCTAATAGGACTAGTAGAGTGTAATACCGAACTAGGTTAGATGGTTTAAACCAATAAGTTAGTATTGATGCTAGACGAGTCACTATGATCATGTCCTCTTTCCCACCACGATGGTAGGTTATTTAATCGTGACAGGATTAATAATCAGATTGGCGACAAAACAATTGAATGAATTAAAACAAGTAGACATAAGCATGTATAACTATAAAATGGATTAGACGTGGCTAACCCGTTCTTCCTATCTATCTTCATCTATCTTTAATTTGCTTTTAATTAGTTTAATATTTATTTTCTCGTATTTAGTTTAATTAAACACACAAAATCGTGATAGCCTCTCAGGCTAAAACCCCAAAAATATTTACTTGCTTTCTAGGTTAGTTAGTTTAGTCATTAGAATACCTTTAGATCACTTTAGCTTCGCTCCTAGTGAACGACCCTTGCTTACCTAAAAACTATCTACATTGATCGGGTACACTGCTCGTGAGTGTTTAGAGTCTATAGGTTAGTTCGGCAATAAATAAATTTAAAACTTGGTTGATTTTTATAGACCTAAAAAAAATAAATCAAGTTTTTGGCGCCGCTGCCGGGGAGTGATTGTTTTAATTTGATTTATTGGTATTTTAGTTTAGTTAGTTTTATTTGTTTATGTGTTTTCTGTGTTTCTGTCTCAGAAAGGCAATACGGCGTATCCTTGTCTGTAGATGCGGCGTATCTGTCTTATATCAATATGGCGTATACAGGTCAATTGTATACGGCGTATTGACGTTCTGTGACCAATTTTTTTTTTTATCATTTTTTTTTATTTTTGTTTATTTAATTTTAATTTTCGTTTTAGTTTTTATTGTTTTTGTTTCGGTTACTGCTGTTCTTGGTTGTTTATCTTTCAGGTAATAATGATGATGGACAATCCGGACATAACTATGGAAGAATATCTTAGGCTTAACAAAGAAAGATCCTTGTGCAATAAAAAGGTTTACGATTGGGAAAGAGCAAGATATGGTGCACAAGTCATCAATGATAAAGAACCCACGATGGAAGAGTACTTATTATCAAAGCAGGAAAAATCAGGGAAAGAAAGAAACAAATTGCCATTTCGACACACTTGGACTTTATCCAATGATGATGATGAAGAAGAATCATACGATTTTGGTGCAATTAGGTTTCCGGCAATAGTTATTGATGATGTTATTTCTCCGGAAGTTGCCCAAGATGAAGAAGAGTCACAAGTGTTTGATTTGAATGAAAATCAGGCAATTGTTTACAAAGAAGCTTATTCATCCGAAAGTGCTTATGATGAAAATGAAGATGAATGTGGAACAATGGTGTATGGTGCTATTACTTGTGATTTTTCGCCCGAGTTGGAAAATATATTCTCATCATATCAAAAACACCATGATGATATTCCATCGGATGAAGATAATGAGTATTCTCATATTGAAAGTTTTGATTGTATTGTGTACGATGCCATACCGCAATTGCCACAACAAAATAAAATATTCATGCGTGGAACAGATGAGCCAGATTATGACCCCACAAAGGATTTTGAAGAAATGTTGGATGACTTATTTGAGGCGGCTATTCGGGAAAAGGATGAAATTACAAGACCACTAGTTGAAGATGGAGACTCACAAGATGAATTAGAGTCACTTACAACAAAAAGTGGTACTAATTTTTTTAATATTATTAATCCCGTTACTAATAATCTTGCTAGTTTTCCTAAACAGGTTGCAAAACGAAAGAATGATGAGGTGGAATTTACTACACCAACTAATGATGAATATAAAGCACCTGTTATCAACCCATTTTTGGTTGAAATAGAAAAAGAATTCAAGGATGAGCAGATGGACACGACCATGATTGAAGAGGATGATTTCAATCCTATGAAGGATATAGAGGAACCCGATTTTTTACTCGCCAAAGACCCTTTCTCATCTTTTATGGAAGTCAAGAGACGCCTTACTACCAATAGAACAAACGAAGAAGAAGGGAGATTCATTGATCCTCAACATACTACTCTCTCACATGTAATGTTCATGTCATCCAATTTAACAACCAAACCGGGTAAGGTAATGAACGAAGTACACATATTGCCAAGGTATTATCTTTACATATTCTATCCATCTCTAGTTGCAAATTTACACCGTTATGGTGCTTAATGCTACTATCACCCGCACTTGACCGCAAGTGGGGGTAAAAACACCCTATTGCCTAGTAAATAAGGGTGGAGTCAGGCTCGTGACTCTAACAAAAACAAGCGCTTCTTGGGAGGCAACCCATGCTTGTCTTTTATTTTGTTTTTAGTTTATTTTTATTTTCGTATTTCTGTCAGCTGGTCAATACGGCGCATGCACTTTTAGTGGATACGGCGTATTAGTTACAGGAAGTTGATACGGCGTATCCAATATTCCATGGATACGGCGCATCGACACTCTGGCCTATAATTTCCCGTAGTTTTATTTTCCTAACCAATGATTAACGAGATGTTCTCGAGTCTATTTTTTCTGTGGTCTCTATATATTTACAGGTCTGGACGAATGAAGATGTTGATGAACTCCCACATTTTATATGCTCGCATTCTTACATGGTGGATCATATCGAGCAAATCTCAGGGGAGTTCCCCGTTCTAATTCTTTCTATCTCTTGTTTTTAATTTCAAATACAAACAACGAGGACGTTGTTTAACTTAAGTGGGGGGATGGAGAATTAGAACGTTACTTGTCCTTAATTTTTCAAAAATATGCTTTAATCTATGCTTAATTATAAAAATTTAAAATTGTATTTAGCATGTTTTTGTTTAATCTAAGTTGCATAGCTGCACACATAACCTTATTTTCAAAAATTGTGAACTTATCAAAATTCACAAATCTATGAGTGTGCCGGTGACTTGTAAACTTTAGAACTTGGCTTGTATACTATTCGAGACCACCATAATGAGTATTATTGATATAATTGGAGTGACTTGTCTAACTTGGTAAATTTCTAGGATTACACCCAAAAAGCCTATTATATGTTTTGTGTTATTAACTAACTACACTGGTTAGTTAACCCCCGTATAAATCCTTTGTTTACTCTCATTTTTAGAGTAAGATACCCCTAGAAAAACCCTCAGAGCCATTCCTTTCGTTTCTTACACCTTTGTTATAATGTTTCGTTACACCCTTACACCTTAGCCTACCCTGTAGATTAAAATATGTGGTTGGTTAATTGCTTTAGGCAAAGTGTGTTTCCTTACATTACCTGTGTTCGCGTGCGTAATTCATTATCTTTGGTTGAGTCAGGAAATTGCACAATGCAATTGGTATGAAAGTAAATATTGTATATCTTTGAGTTTATTTTTCGTGTGTTTACTACTTTCGCTATTACAGTTATTTCTGAAAGTATGAAGAGTATGGAAAAATTATCCGGAAAAATGGTGATAGTAAAGTTGTGAAATTTTACACATATATGTTGATGTTAAAAAAAAAAAAAAAAAAAAAAAAAAAAAAAAAAAAATGGCAAAAATAGAAAAGAAAAAGAAAAAGAAAAAGTTGGAAGTTTGTTTTAACCAACTTATGTAAAGTTTTGTATTAAGTGGTCGATATCACCACTATTTGTTATATATTATATTTATGGATTGAATTGGAGTTGGCCGTTATGGGAACGCCAACTAAGGTTATTCTTTGATTGAGATCTTGTTGAGTATAATTCGTGTCTACCTAAAGCGTGTGTTTCAAGTGTTAAAGCGTGAGTTATTCAATGATATGAGTCTTATTCATGGGATGGTTGGGAAAGTAATTTACCAAACTTAGGATTTTAATTTATCTTTTTTGTTTATTTTTCATTTTACACCAATTTATATCCCAAATATTATCCATACCCTATATCATTCTTCATCCAAACCTTTGATTTATTGAGATTAGGGATTTGAGCAATCTTAAGTATCGTAGTCGTGGATTCGGCTATGTATTTATGATTTTGTCGCCCTTTTTGATATAATATTATTGGTGAAGATTACTTGGTCCTATCTTTAGCCTATTCGAGTTAAGGAATTGAGCAATTGCGAGTATCGTGGTCGTGGATTCGATCATGTATTTGTAATTTTGTCGCCTTTTCTGGAATATGAGATCGATAGAGATTAAAAAGGATGATCAACCCTTAACCAAAAAAAAAAAAAAAATCCTTTTTACCGCTTTAGACTTGTTACTCCTTAGCTTTAGTGGGGGAGATGTGTATCATTGCCAAGCTTATGATAGAATATTCGTCACGACTGGACAGTTAAACGATTAGATTTGCTTTTATCAAAATATTTTATTTTGTTTCTAATTCGTTAAGTGTTTGGCTGTGCAATTATGATAAACGAATAAATGCTTAATTGTAAAAATACATCCCATTCAGGATACATTTTCATAAGTTTTAATCTAAGGTTTACTTTAGGACAAGTAAAGTTCAAGTGGGGGGATATTTGATGACATCAAATAACGACATATTATTAGCATCATTTATCCTATATTAATGACTTGTTTTATATCACTTTATATGAGAATTGATACTTAATCGTTGATGAGTGTCTAAATACTCATCATTTTTACCTAATCTGAGCTGCCAAAACATCCAAAAACACTCAGAAATGCATCATAATACTGAAATTATCCCAGAATTGTGTTTTATATGTTTCAGATGCAAAATGTTTAAAAACAGATAAAAAACGAACAAAGTTTGCATAATTGGCAGTTTCAGTCCCTCAACTTTCAAAAGTTGTCAAAACTAATCCCTGGTTATTCAAAACATTGAAAAATTCACCAAAGGTCCTTTTGAATCACAAATTACATAATAAGTCCTTTGGTGCAAAGTTTCATAAAATTACAAGTTTAGTCCCTCAAAATTTGTAAAGTGTCATAAATAGTCCCTGGGTTATTTAAAATGTAAAATTTATCAAATATAACCCTTGTACTATTCTTAAATAACAACATTGGTCCTTGTGATAACTTTGGAAAATTTACAGGTTTAGTCCTTGGATTTTCAGCAAATAACAAAAATGGTCCTTGTGCTAAATAAACAAACCAACCGGACCCTTTTTAACCCTTAACCCAAAAATAAAATAAACCCAAAATCCAAGCCCAACACCAACCAGCCCACACCCGGTATTTAAATACCAGTCAAACCCGGTCAACCTTTTCTTCTTCCTCACACAAACCCGCCAAAAACCAAAACCACCTATGCCCACAGTATCAAACTGCCACCTCCCCCCTCCTCCTCAACAAGTTACCTAACAAAAACAAAAAGCATTTATTGCTTCTCCTTCCCCCCATGTAAACCAGACAAGTGGTGTTTACCACTTTATCTTTTTCCCGCCAAAAGTTAGATTGAACAGCTGAGATCATGTCAGAGGAAATCAAGGGTGCTAAATGAATCAGAGGAAGATGAAAAGAAGTTCCCACCTTAGTTTTTGAATATATAGATCAAATGTAATAGGAATTTAGCAGTAGTTAAATTTTATTTAAATCGTTTTTATTTAATTGTATTTCCTTATTGTAATTTTCATTACCAGTCATTAATATAAGTCATTTACGTTCAGTTTGATCTCATTTTAATATATCTTGTCTTTAATTTTATGTTACTTTACAATTTCATGTTTACTGTGATTCGTACTTAATTGTATAAGTCATTAAGCACCAAACAAACATCCCAAACCTTTGCTATAAGCTTATATTAGCTTATTATAGCTTTTAAAAGCTTATATAGAGATTCATTGTTCTAAATTCAAGAAATCATCAAAAGTCAAAGGAAGTCAACTGAGGGGGTAAAAATAAGCTAAATGGGGATAGAAGCTAATCTGGATGGCTTATCTGGTTTCTAGCTTGTTGACAACAAGCTAGGAGTGGTTTCTTATCCTTGTCCACCTTTTAATCATCCATTCACAGTTGTAAGCTTTTTATAAGTTTTTGTTTAATTTCCCATTTTACTGTTAAAGTGCTTATTCTTAGCTTATCTTTATTACTTTCTGCTTATTAATAGTTTGTGATTGAATTTCATTAACCTTGTCAGTAGTAACAAGTTTTGTCTTAATTTTTACTTAAAAACATAAAAAAGGCCAAAAATAGAGATAAGTAGTATTAGCTTATTAATCAGCTTATTTGTACCTTAAAAGTTGTTCAAATTAGTTAAAATAAGTTAGTAATCATTAGTTGTTCATGATCTCAGCTTAAAAACACCATTTTCAGTTCAAAAAATTCCAAACAGCACCCATTAAGGGGTGTTTGGTTTAAGCTGTTTCATAGGCAAAACAGCCTAGTTACTGTTCATTTGCATTTTCACCAACTTTGATCTTGCTTAAATAAGTTAGATTAAGCTGATTTTAAGATATTACTAGTCCATTTGAGAGGTTGTGCAGTTTTGAACCACTTGTGGATTTCTTAGAAGCTGAAAAGCTCTTATAAGCCATAAGCTGGCACAAGCTTGTTTTGACCTTTTCCTTGGCTGGTCTAAGTAGCAAATAGTCCATTTAGATAGAACAAATAGAGTTGGGTTAGGTTCATTTGGTGTTGTGCATTTCTGCACACCATCTGCACACACAGCAGACTAAGTGTTTTTGGCATCTGATCTTGCACCAAATTAGACCTCAATTAGTGTGTTTCTGATAGGGCTTTTGTGTTTTTTAGATAGCCAGTAGTATCACCTTGCTTTTGCCCCCATAATAATCCCACTTATCTGCTTATTGGACTCCTTAATCTTGTCTGCAAAATTGCCTGATTTCTGAGTGTCTGTCTTGAATTCACAAGCAGCCAAGTGCTTATCTAGCTTATCTCTTGTGCTTATTTGTACTATTAAGTTGTTTTATGCTTATAGTAGTATATTAAACTTGTCCTGATCATTTGGTCAATTTTCCTAGCTTATTAGCTTATTTTGGACTTATAAGCAAACTGCTTATTAGCCCAAAACTGCTTATCAGGCTTATGCAACTTTTCATTTTATTTTTCCCAGCTTCCTAATATTATTTTAGATTTACTCAGAAAGTTTCATAATTTTCTGTAGTTTTAATATTTTTTATCTTTTTAATTAGTTTCTAATAGTAATTAAATCATAATAAATAAAATAATAATCAGAAAAATATAAATCCAATTTTCATAATTTTCTTTTGTCATTTATAATCTAGGAAAAATATAATTTTATTTTTAGACCTTAAGAAAAACCAAAAATAGAAATATAGTGATAGCTTCTATTTAATAGAATTTATCTTTTTACATTTTAATTAAGTAATTTTCATTTTTATAATTTTCTTAGCTTTTTCTCATCTTATAATATTTTTAGAAAAAGTTTTAGAATTTTCTTTGTTCATTTAGTATTTTTTATAAATTTAAATAGTTTAATAAGTTATTAAATAAATAAATAATTAATAATAATTAAATAAAAAGTATAAAAAATATAATTTAAGTTTTTAAATAAGTTTTAAGTCATTTTACATTTTTAGGTTTTAAATTTCATAAATTTTATAATATTTCAGTTTTTGTCCCATTTTAGATTTTTCGTTACGCGTTTTAGTTTAATTTTATTCGCGTTTAACTTTATTGTGCATATCTGTTTTAAATTTGTTATTTAGAATTGTTAAATAAAGCAAAATCAAAAGCAATCTAAATCATCAATCACTCTAATCCTAGCTTTTCATGGTTTTCCATTCACACCTCGTTGGGAAACGATCCGGGTGATCACTTGCCTTGTTTCACACTACACACGAGTATCCGGTTCTGAGACTGTTTATATTTATATATACGTTTTCAGACGGATCAAATTTTGGCGCCGCTGCCGGGGAGGTGTGCTGCGACTGTTGTGTAAGTTTTAGCGATTAGTGATTCGAGATCCTTCTCCCAAGAAGTTCCTATTTCCCAAAAACAATATAAAATACCAAAAATATTTTTCTTTTCTTTTCTATATATATTATTATTATTATTTATCATATAAAAATTAAAAACTCAAAAACATTTTCCGTTTTCTTTAATAAATAACAAATAAAAATTAACCATCGAGAACCAAGACTGAGTACTACCTAACTGGGGGTACGGCCATAATAAGTTCCCAAACCTAAGATAAAAACTTGCCTTTGTATCACTTGCGAATATCGGCTCACCTTTGATTGATAAACAAACTCTAACGGAGATTCTAGGATAGTCTGACATTAAATTGTCGGACTGAAAGAAGCGGGTTTTTAAGGAGCATTAAGTTGCCCACCTTTGCTTCTCCGCCACTCTGTGCGTTTATCTTTTAGAGAGCTACCGTACGCTTGTTGATTATTGGTTTAAGTTCACTTGTGTTTTTTCTCGATCTTGATTTTAATTGAAAATTTTTGCTAAGTGCATGCGCACTCGTTCTTCTAGGTCATCAAGCCCTTTTCGTGAGCTTGGAAAAATACCTCGAAGACGTCGTAGACGTTCTGCTCCGTCAGTCGTACCCGAGTTACGTACTGATCCCAAAACCCCTGACATCATGGCTGAAGACCGTCCTATGAATGAGCTGCTCCAAGCTCCCACCATTGGGTACGGAGATGCCATTGTTGTTCCAGCCATCGTGGCTGAGAATTTTGAGCTTAAGACTGGGTTAATAAACCTGGTAACCCAGAGGCAATTCTATGGTTTTGACAGGGACGATCCTCAAGATCACATTAGATGGTTCAATAAAATCACATCCACCATCAAATGCAAAAATGTCCCTGAGGAATCAATCAAACTTCTTCTTTTCCTATTTTCCATCGATGGGGCAGCCCGGATTTGGCTTGACAAACAACCCCCTCGATCAATAACAACTTGGGAAGATCTGGTTCAGAAATTCGTGAATGAATTCTTTCCTCCGTCTAAAACCACGTATCTCAAAAATGAAATCATGAAATTCTCTCAAAGGTTTGATGAACCATTTGGAGAAGCATGGGAGCGTTTCAAAGAATTGCTCCGCAAATGTCCTCGTCACGGTTTCACCGATTTGATGCAAATGGACACTTTCTACAATGGGTTAAACCCATCTGACCAAGATTCTCTTAATGCCTCAGCTGGAGGTAATTTTCTGAGCAAATCTACTAAAGAAGCCATTGCTCTCATTGAAAATAAGTCAAAGGTCTGCACCGCACGAGCCAGACCATATAATTCTCAGGCTAATGCTGGTCCTTCCACTTCATCTCCCGTGAGTCAGTCTAGTACTGATACTCAGCTTGCTGAACTCACGAAGGTTATTCAAGCTTTGGTTTTCTCCACACAAAAGAAAGAGTCCGCTCCGCAAACTTCTCACACTGCTGAAATCAAAAAGGTAGAAGTTTGTGTTACTTGTGGTGGCCCGCACGCTTACTACAATTGTACTGCCACCGATGGCAATGCATTTGAAGTCAAAGCTTTAGCCGGATCTTCCAATCAAGGAGGTGGTCAATACTATCCTCAAGTGGAAACAAATTACCGTGCTAGCAATCAACATGGACCACCCGGCTTTCCTTCTCCTAATAATCCAAATAGGAATAATCCTAATCAGCAAAGAGGGCAAAACACGCAGAATCAATATCATGCCCCGAACAATCAATACCCACCCCAAAGGGGTAATCAAGGGTATTCAGCTCCTAATTCCCAAAGACCTCTCTCGAGTGAGCTTGATAGCTACATCAAGGTTAATGAGACCAATATGAAGGCATGCAAAATCAAATCTTTAATCTGAAGAATGAATTTCAGTCCTCAATAAACAAACAAGGAACTGAGCTTTCAAATAAAATCGATCATTCTCAAAGCGAAGTTAAGAATATGTTTGCCAGTCTCATGGACCATCTTAATCCACCTTCTACCTCGGGAGGTCTTCCAAGTAACACTGTTGTCAACCCAAGGGGTGAACTCAAAGCTGTCACTACACATAGTGGTAAAGCTCATGTTGGACCGTCAATTCCTATTTTCTCTCCGGTGAGGGAATTGGAACAAGGATTCAAGGTGATAAAGGACCCGGTACTTCCCACTAACAATGGAAGTGCTAAATACGTCCAACCTTCGGTCATCCAAAATTCTACACCCACAATTGCTCCTCAACCGTCAAGAATAGATCCAACTCTATCACGATTTACGGTTAAAAGTGTGTCAACCAAACTTAGTGAGCAAAGAACAGCCAGATATTATTCCGAAATGCTCAATGCTGTTCCTGTTAGTGTGCTTGATGACAGTGATGATGACGGAGTTACCACTTTCGTCAAAGCCATCACCACAAGGAGTGGTGCTGCTTATGAGGGGCCAGCTGGCCCTATTCCTCCTCCGTTGTTTGAAATGGAAAAAGAGACGGAGGATACTGTTAAGATCCCTGAAGTCCATCCTCCGGTTGTCCCGAAAAAATCCAAACCAGGAGTTGTCTTTGAATCTGTTAAGACTCCTGAAGTTGTTGTCCCTAAATCCAAACCTTACATTCCTTACCCATCGCGCTTAAATGAGCAAAAGCTCTGTGAAAAAGCTAGTCAACAAATGGACAAATTCTTTCAAATCTTTAAAGAATTACATTTTGACATCAGCTTTGCAGATGCTATCATTCTGATGCCCAAATTTGCATCAACAATCAAACACTTGTTAAGCAACAAGGAAAAGCTGATTGAAATGGCTAAAACTCCGTTAAATGAGAACTGCTCAGCGGTTATCTTGAAAAAGCTTCCGGAGAAGCTTGGAGATCCTGGAAAGTTTCTTCTACCTTGTGTCTTTCCAGGGATGGTTGAATGTTATGCCTTAGCAGATCTAGGTGCAAGCATCAACCTGATGCCTCATTCAGTATGGAAGAAACTTTCTCTTCCGGCTCTTACTCCTACCTGCATGACTCTAGAGCTTGCAGATCGAACCATATCTCATCCATGCGGCATTGCCGAAGATGTGTTTGTAAAAGTAGGTAAGTTCCATTTTCCAGCTGACTTTGTGGTTGTTGAATTCGACGCAGATCAAAAGGTTCCTCTCATTCTTGGAAGAGGATTCCTACTAACGGGCCATGCTCTTATTGATGTATTTAAGCATGAGATCACCTTGCGTGTTGATAAGGAAGCTGTTACCTTTAACCATGATCAAACTTCGAAGTACTCCTAAAATTTTAATTCTGCATTAGTTAACCGAATAGATGTCATTGATATTGCTTCAGAGGAGTACTCTCAAGAAAGTCTAGGTTATTTTCATAATTCTGTGAGTGGTAATCCCACTCCATCTTCTCAACCTAACATTTCCGACTCTTCCCCTTCTCTCCCTCCGTTTGAGGGAAGTGATTCCAATTTGGAAGAAATCGAGGCTTTTCTCAAGTGTGATTCATTTCTGGAAGGAATTGATAACGCTGAGATTGATCTGGAGGGAGATATTCTTTTTCTTGAGAAATTGTTAAATCAGGACAATTCTTCTCCTCTCCCTCCCGTTAAACTTCATAAATTTCCGGAGATCAAGATTAAGGACTTGCCTCCTCCACTTGAAAATGCAATTCTTGAGGAGGAAGTTCTTATCTTAATTGCTGTTCAGATCTCTCTTCTTCCCTTCACCTACCCGGTGATTTCCCTTATCTTTCACTCATTCGGGAGTGAGGATATTACCTTTGACCCCGGCATTGTCCATTTAACATTGGTTTAAATGCCGGATTTATCTCATCGGTGTGGAACTTTCTTATGCTCAATTGGTTATCCAAGCATCTTGAATGAAAGTCCGATGGAGATGGTCTCTTCCACTTACTTCCCCATAGACTTTTAAATTGCTTTTTCTCCCGGGCTGTTCAGGAACCCTTTGTTACGGTTGCCGTTCACAAGCGGTTAGCTTGCGTGATAAACCTGATTGTTCGGGAGGAATCAACTCAATTCGGGGTCGAGTCAAGCTAGCGACTCGGGAATCAAAAACAGTAGCAAATATATGGGTTTTCACCCATGTTTCACCCAAGTGTGGGGGAGATGCCCCACATGTTGTAAATATGTACAGTAAAAAAAATAAATAAATAAATAAATAAATAAATAAAAAATAAAAAAAATGTGTGTATATAAAAATAATGGCTATTAGTATTTCCCTTTTACATTCTAAGTATTGGTTTAACAACCGGTTCTGTGAATATTGAGGGCAATATTCAGTTCTAAGTGTGGGGGGGAATTCTAGCGAATTTGATCAAATGTACCATCTAGCACCCCCATTTTAGCCAAAATTTTAAAATTTTTTCTCACTTAGAACGCAATAAATGGTTATCAGTCCGCCATGTCTAACCCACATAAGGATTGGCTAATCCAAGAGCAAACGGCTCTTGGTAAAGATATATCAAATCCGTTTATGACTTGCAATTTGCCAAAAATTGTATGGTTTTCGACTCACCATATCTTTATAAGTGAAGAGTTGGCTAGCCCCCAAGGTTATGGCTTGTGGTAAAGGCATTGGAATACCATAATTGGTAATCAGCTCACCAAAGATAATAGTTATAATTTATCTAAGAGTTGGCTAGTCCAGAAGCAAACGAATTTTGGTAAAGACAAATCAAAACCGTTGACAGCTGATGGTTTGCTCAAAATCATTTGGTTATCATTGTACCAAAGTATCACATACTAAAACATTGGCTACTCCAGAAGTAATGGCTTTTGGTAAAGAGATAAATCCATTAAGTTTTCTCAAATGATTGCTAGGGACTAGCAATAGTTTAGTGTGGGGGATTGATGAGTGTCTAAATACTCATCATTTTTACCTAATCTGAGCTGCCAAAACATCCAAAAACACTCAGAAATGCATCATAATATTGAAATTATCCCAGAATTGTGTTTTATATGTTTCAGATGCAAAATGTTTAAAAACAAATAAAAAACGAACAAAGTTTGCATAATTGGCAGTTTCAGTCCCTCAACTTTCAAAAGTTGTCAAAACTAATCCCTGGTTATTCAAAACATTGAAAAATTCACCAAAGGTCCTTTTGAATCACAAATTACATAATAAGTCCTTTGGTGCAAAGTTTCATTAAATTACAAGTTTAGTCCCTCAAAATTTGTAAAGTGTCATAAATAGTCCCTGGGTTATTTAAAATGTAAAATTTATCAAATATAACCCTTGTACTATTCTTAAATAACAACATTGGTCCTTGTGATAACTTTGGAAAATTTACAGGTTTAGTCCTTGGATTTTCAGCAAATAACAAAAATGGTCCTTGTGCTAAATAAACAAACCAACCGAACCCTTTTTAACCCTTAACCCAAAAATAAAATAAACCCAAAATCCAAGCCCAACACCAACCAGCCCACACCCGGTATTTAAATACCGGTCAAACCCGGTCAACCTTTTCTTCTTCCTCACATAAACCCACCAAAAACCAAAACCACCTATGCCCACAGTATCAAACTGCCACCTCCCCCTCCTCCTCAACAAGTTACCTAACAACAACAAAAAGCATTTATTGCTTCTCCTTCCCCCCATGTAAACCAGACAAGTGGTGTTTACCACTTTATCTTTTTCCCGCCAAAAGTTAGATTGAACAGCTGAGATCATGTCAGAGGAAATCAAGGGTGCTAAATGAATCAGAGGAAGATGAAAAGAAGTTCCCACCTTAGTTTTTGTATATATAGATCAAATGTAATAGGAATTTAGCAGTAGTTAAATTTTATTTAAATCGTTTTTATTTAATTGTATTTCCTTATTGTAATTTTCATTACCAGTCATTAATATAAGTCATTTACGTTCAGTTTGATCTCATTTTAATATATCTTGTCTTTAATTTTATGTTACTTTACAATTTCATGTTTACTGTGATTCGTACTTAATTGTATAAGTCATTAAGCACCAAACAAACATCCCAAACCTTTGCTATAAGCTTATATTAGCTTATTATAGCTTTTTATAAGCTTATATAGAGATTCATTGTTCTAAATTCAAGAAATCATCAAAAGTCATAGGAAGTCAACTGAGGGGGTAAAAATAAGCTAAATGGGGATAGAAGCTAATCTGGATGGCTTATCTGGTTTCTAGCTTGTTGAAAACAAGCTAGGAGTGGTTTCTTATCCTTGTCCACCTTTTAATCATCCATTCACAGTTGTAAGCTTTTTATAAGTTTTTGTTTAATTTCCCATTTTACTGTTAAAGTGCTTATTCTTAGCTTATCTTTATTACTTTCTGCTTATTAATAGTTTGTGATTGAATTTCATTAACCTTGTCAGTAGTAACAAGTTTTGTCTTGATTTTTACTTAAAAACATAAAAAAGGCCAAAAATAGAGATAAGTAGTATTAGCTTATTAATCAGCTTATTTGTACCTTAAAAGTTGTTCAAATTAGTTAAAATAAGTTAGTAATCATTAGTTGTTCATGATCTCAGCTTAAAAACACCATTTTCAGTTCAAAAAATTCCAAACAGCACCCATTAAGGGGTGTTTGGTTTAAGCTGTTTCATAGGCCAAACAGCCTAGTTACTGTTCATTTTCATTTTCACCAACTTTGATCTTGCTTAAATAAGTTAGATTAAGCTGATTTTAAGATATTACTAGTCCATTTGAGAGGTTGTGCAGTTTTGAACCACTTGTGGATTTCTTAGAAGCTGAAAAGCTCTTATAAGCCATAAGCTGGCACAAGCTTGTTTTGACCTTTTCCTTGGCTGGTCTAAGTAGCAAATAGTCCATTTAGATAGAACAAATAGAGTTGGGTTAGGTTCATTTGGTGTTGTGCATTTCTGCACACCATCTGCACACACAGCAGACTAAGTGTTTTTGGCATCTGATCTTGCACCAAATTAGACCTCAATTAGTGTGTTTCTGATAGGGCTTTTGTGTTTTTTAGATAGCCAGTAGTATCACCTTGCTTTTGCCCCCATAATAATCCCACTTATCTGCTTATTGGACTCCTTAATCTTGTCTGCAAAATTGCCTGATTTCTGAGTGTCTGTCTTGAATTCACAAGCAGCCAAGTGCTTATCTAGCTTATCTCTTGTGCTTATTTGTACTATTAAGTTGTTTTATGCTTATAGTAGTATATTAAACTTGTCCTGATCATTTGGTCAATTTTCCTAGCTTATTAGCTTATTTTGGACTTATAAGCAAACTGCTTATTAGCCCAAAACTGCTTATCAGGCTTATGCAACTTTTCATTTTATTTTTCCCAACTTCCTAATATTATTTTAGATTTACTCAGAAAGTTTCATAATTTTCTGAGTAGTTTTAATATTTTTTATCTTTTTAATTAGTTTCTAATAGTAATTAAATCATAATAAATAAAATAATAATCAGAAAAATATAAATCCAATTTTCATAATTTTCTTTTGTCATTTATAATCTAGGAAAAATATAATTTTATTTTTAGACCTTAAGAAAAACCAAAAATAGAAATATAGTGATAGCTTCTATTTAATAGAATTTATCTTTTTAAATTTTAATTAAGTAATTTTCATTTTTATAATTTTCTTAGCTTTTTCTCATCTTATAATATTTTTAGAAAAAGTTTTAGAATTTTCTTTGTTCATTTAGTATTTTTTATAAATTTAAATAGTTTAATAAGTTATTAAATAAATAAATAATTAATAATAATTAAATAAAAAGTATAAAAAATATAATTTAAGTTTTTAAATAAGTTTTAAGTCATTTTACATTTTTAGGTTTTAAATTTCATAAATTTTATAATATTTCAGTTTTTGTCCCATTTTAGATTTTTCGTTACGCGTTTTAGTTTAATTTTATTCGCGTTTAACTTTATTGTGCATATCTGTTTTAAATTTGTTATTTAGAATTGTTAAATAAAGCAAAATCAAAAGCAATCTAAATCATCAATCACTCTAATCCTAGCTTTTCACGGTTTTCCATTCACACCTCGTTGGGAAACGATCCGGGTGATCACTTGCCTGGTTTCACACTACACACGAGTATCCGGTTCTGAGACTGTTTATATTTATATATACGTTTTTAGACGGATCAATCGTTTACTTTTGTAATTCTCAGTTATAAACAAGCATTAGGTGAAAGTTAATGATTTCGGACGGAAATTGGAGCAAAATGAATCAAGTTGGAAAAAAGTCTACTGAACTGAAGGAAGATGCGCCGTATCATTCTTGATAGATACGTCGTACATAAAGACTTAGACGAATCAAAGACCATTGCCTGACTTTGAAGCATGCGCCGCATCTGATTTTATCATGCGTCGCATATGAAACTTTGGTCAACGAAGAAGAACCAACTTGTTCTACTCCAGATACGCCGCATCGGACCAATCCGATGCGCCGTATCAGCCATACACAATCCTTACCAAGAAATCAAGTGGAGATTAGAAGCTTAATGAAGAAGTCAATATTACAAGTCGACACTTGAAGATGCTTTCGTATTTTGGCCATAAAATCTTCATCCGGACTCCGTTTTAGTTGATTCAAGCGGCCACGGAAAGAGAAAAAGGAGATCTACCTGTATCTGAAGGAGATGCGGCGCATCAGGTCTTTAGATGCGCCGTATTGGGAGATGCTCCATATCAGATTTATAGATGCGCCATATCGAGTCAGTTTCAGACTTGGAGGCTACGTTTACTTATAGATGCGGCGCATCTAACTCTCTAGATGCGTCGTATCGACCCAGATTTCAGAATCTATAAATACCGAACTCATTAACGAATTAGGGCATCATTGGGGACCCTCGGGATCATTCCCAGGCGTCTGTAAACGTCCCAAAACAGCAGAAGACTATATTGAAGATCCATTCCATCCACAAAGAACATCTCAAGCCAATTTACTTTGTTTAATCATTCGGTTAGCGTGTAGTTTTCATTATGATTTCTATCTTTTATGCTATGATTCAAACATTGTGTATTGTTACTGAGATTATGGGCTAACACCCTTAGGTGTTAGCCATGTTTATAAAGTTTTATTAGTTTTTATGATTTTGTCGATGTGTTTGCTTTGTTATTGGATTGGGTGCTTGTCGATAAAAACTCGTTTATTGCTTATAACTAATAGAAGTCTATGTAACTAGGTTATGATCCTTATAACTTTAATTGATGTAACTTAACTACCTGTAATTGTGGTTGCTTAGGTTGAGTTATATGCGTGTTAACCCGAATCTCTATTAGGAATCATTGTTTGGCATAAACGGAACGTGTCTACAACCTAATAGGACTAGTAGCGTGTAATACCGAACTAGTTTAGATGGTTTAAAGCAATAAGTTAGTATTGATGCTAGACGAGTCACTATGATCATATCCTCTTTCCCACCACGATGGTAGGTTATTTAATCGTGACAGGATTAATAATCAGATTGGCGACAAAACAATTGAATGAATTAAAACAAGTAGACATAAGCATGTATAACTATAAAATGGATTAGACGTGGCTAACCCGTTCTTCCTATCTATCTTCATCTATCTTTAATTTGCTTTTAATTAGTTTAATATTTATTTTCTCGTATTTAGTTTAATTAAACACACAAAATCGTGATAGCCTCTCAGGCTAAAACCCCAAAAATATTTACTTGCTTTCTAGGTTAGTTAGTTTAGTAATTAGAATACCTTTAGATCACTTTAGCTTCGCTCCTAGTGAACGACCCTTGCTTACCTAAAAACTATCTACATTGATCGGGTACATTGCTCGTGAGTGTTTAGAGTCTATAGGTTAGTTCGGCAATAAATAAATTTAAAACTTGGTTGATTTTTATAGACCTAAAAAAAACAAATCACACACCTAGAAGTGATGACGGCAGCAAATTAAACTCTTAAGGAATTGATGGCTACATGTACAACATTGTCTGATAACAAGTTCTAATTGATAGCTCAGATGATGGGGACAGAAATATTTTGGTACATTGTGAGAGATCTTCCAAACAGGAGAGGAAATGTTATTTGCATCTCAGGGGAGGAAACATCTCAGGGGAGGAAATAAAGCCCAAGGATGTTTAACCAATGAAAGGGAGGAAAAGACAAGAGCATACAAGATGATGACATGGAAGTTGAAAATGGCAAGAATAGAGCTGATTCTGGAGTATTATATATATTCAGAAGGGATGAAGCATTCCAAAGGAGAAAGTTCTATCTAGGTCAAAGGAAGAGAGCTTTCAGTTTCAATTTCCGTTCACTACGTTTGTTCATCACTTGCAAAGGCATGCTGATAGATGATTTCACTTGTTGAAACAAGCATCCAAGATACATAGCACCATTACCTCCTATAATTCCTCCATCCAAGGAAATTGCACCATATTTTAGGTCAATGTTTGAAGCCTGAAGAAGTGTATTGATATTGTTGAAGTCAAAGATCAGAAAGCAGGTGAGTTACTGAGTTAGATATTAACCTTTCAGAATAGAAGAAAGTTCAGTCCAAGGGTCTGACTATGAAGTGTTTGAAAGATCTTCACAATTCCTCATTTAATTCAGAAAACATGTTTGAAATGGATTCACATGTTAAGAGGAGGATTGTTGGGAATTAAATATTCTGAAGTTTAAGTATCGGGAAATTCTCTAAGTGATTAAGTCTGGTGGTTAAGTCTGCTAGTGTTTATCCTGGTTAAGTCTGCTACCTGGTTAAGTCTGGTCGTTGAAGATTAAGTCTGCTAGTGTTAATTCTGGTGAATACATAATTAAGTCTGCTCTTCTATCGTTAACTCTGGTTGACTAAAGTCAATTATACACGGTAGATAATATCTTACCCCATGTGCTCAGTCTTTATCTTATATTCTCAGAACAAGTTGTAAACATAGATACATGTTGTATCTTAGTTACTGGCACACACAAGATAAGCTAGCAAGTTGTTCGACAAGACTTAACATTATTGTAAAGATCTTTCTTGAACTATAAACGAAAGATCTTGGACTAACTTTATAAGTCTTAGTCTTCTTTTGAATGTGCTTAGAATATCTCTCAAGAACAAACAAACAATATCACACAATATAGAAACTTAAGATTCAAGGTAGTAACCCTAGTGATAACAAAAGATCACTCGTATTATTATCTTAATAATATTGAATCGTTTGGTGTTAACATTGCATGTTCATTGTTCGTTACTAAAGCATTACTTTCCATTTCCATAATACAAATAACCTTCTAAGTGTGATTAAGTAGATTCCGCATACTTAATCATATTAACTCGATATATCATATACACAAAGTCACAAAGGTTTAACCACCTTAACAGTGTATCGATTCCTCTCAGTTCCACTAAATTTAGTGGAGCCGTGGGTGATTTAGTGGAGCCGTCCACCTGTAACGTTCAGATTTTATCTGCCTATAAATACCAACCCACTTCACAGATTTTAGGCACCCTTTCACACACAGAAACTTCTGAGTTTAAATCCCTCACACCATTTTCTTTTCTTGATCATTTAGTTTAGTTTTTCTTTTGTTCAAGAGTGATCCAATCATCCAACTTAGAGATCCTCTTCATTCCTCTTCAATAGCAAGAGAAGAACACAAAGTATCCAAGTTGATACAAGGTGTTGTCATTCCTCTTCAAGTGCAAGAGAAGAACTCAAGGTATCCAAGAAGATACAAGAGTTATAGTTGTTAGGTTGTTTGTAACACTTGTTACATACTTGATTGTATCATAGCATACATCAAGATCATTTTTCTTTTGTGAGAGTGTGAGTGAAGATCATTGTGATCTTATAAGAGATAGTGAACATCTCTTGATGCCATTGGGCTTGTGTGATTGATCAAGAAGATCAAGGGTCATTAGGATAGTGTTAGTCAAGTGAGTGTTGATCTTTGTGATCGTGTCGAGATCTTGGTGATCTCTTGAAGCCATTGGGCTTGAGTGTTTGATCAAGTGGATCGTGGTAGATTGGTGCTAGCTAAGATTAGCACTCGACATCTAGCTTAGTGTCAGAAATAGGATAAGCGACGTGTACGGTTTTCTGCGCCTTATGGGAGGTTGTTGACATAGTTCTTGAAACTCTCGAGTGTGGTACTCGGGGATTGGAGTAGGGCGAAGAGGTGCTTCATAGCCGAACCACTATAAATCCTTTTGTCCCGGTTTGATCTTTCCAACTTTTCTCTTTACTTACTTTACTTATTATTAGTTAGTTTAGTGTGTAGTTCATATTGGTGTTGATTGATTACACATAAGATTCGAATCAAGGTTTTTAATAAGTAAACTTTTAAGAAGATTTTAAAAGAACTTAAAAACCGGTAAAACTATTCAACCCCCCTTCTAGTTTTCCACAATTGGTATCAGAGACCAGGTCAGTCAAGATTTTAAAGTATATTGTATTTTAAAACTTGAATCGATCAATGGATTCCGAAAAATATCTAGAAGGGCAATCTATGCAAAGACCACCACTTTTCGAAACCGATTGTTTTATTTATTGGAAAACAAGATTCGAAACATATGTGAAGTCAAAAGACATTGATCTTTGGCATGTTATTACCGAGGGTGACTTTAAACCGATTCAAATGAATCCGGAAACTAAAAAGGATGAAATAGTTTCTTATGATAAACAAAGTGATGAACTTAAAAGAAAACTAGCCAAAAATAATGAGGCTAAAATGATGATTTACAATGCTTTGCCTAAAAAGGAATTTGAAAGAATTTTCATGTGTAATACGGCAAAAGATATTTGGAAAACTTTGTTAGTCACTCACCAAGGTAATAATCAAGTCAAAGAGAACAAGATTGATCTTCTTGTTCAACAATATGAACAATTTTCCATTTCAGAAGATGAGTTACTCTAGTCTTAAAGCTCTTGATGAAGGTTACTCTAGCAAGAATTATGTTAGGAAGTTTCTTAGGGCTCTACATCCTAAATGGAGAGCAAAGGTCACCGCCATTGAAGAGTCAAAGGACTTGGCGACATTGTCACTCGATGAACTAATAGGAAACTTGAAAGTTCACGAGATGATAATCAAGAAAGACTCCGATATAGTTAGAGGCAAAAGTGAGAGAGTTAGATCTCTAGCATTGAAAGCCAAGAAGGAGTCTAGTGATGAGGAATGTTCGAGTTCCGATAGTGAAGATGAAGAGTATGCACTGGCTGTTAGAAACTTTAGGAAGTTCTTTAGGAGAAGAGGTAGGTTCGTTAGGCAACCTCGTGATGAAAGGAAGACATCACAAAAGAACCAAGTTGAAAAGAAAGGGACAAGTGATAGGACATGCTTTAGATGCGAAGATCCTAATCATTTCATAGGAGAATGTCCCAAACCACCGAAATCCAACAACCAACGAGCTTTCATAGGAGGCTCTTGGAGTGATAGTGGTGAAGAAGAAGAGAAGAAGCTCAACGATGAAACATGCCTAATGGCTCAAGCTTCTAATGAGGTACATTCCGACTCTTCTTACTATTGTGATAATAATTCGTCAATAGATGACAATAGGTTACATAACAAATATAATAAATTATACGAAGTTAGCTCTAAGATTTTAGGTAGAAACACAAAACTAAAATTAAAATTGCAAGACCTTGAAATGCAAATCTTAGAACCAAAGGATCATGTCAAAAGACTTGAGAAAAATAAAGAAGTAGACTTACGATGTAGGTCATGCAAAAGTCTTCAAATAGAAAATAAGAAACTCAAAGAAAATGCTTTGAGAATCACTAAGTTCGAAGAAGGAACTAAAGCACTTAATGAGATGCTTGAAAACATTAGATACAATGAACATGACCATACGGGTTTAGGATTTGACCCAAATCAGGCTTCTACAAGTAGTACTAAACAAGTAAAATTTGTAAAACCTGAAGTTTCTGAGTCTGAAGGTGACGGCACCACTAAAGGTACAGACGGCACCACTAAATTTAGTGGTACCATGGTACCGTCTGGTGCTGAAGTCAGAACTGGGTCAATCTTGAAAAATAACTTAAGTCCTAAACCAAATCACATAGTTACTAGAGTGTCTACTTCAAGTAAAATGGAAGCCAAAGAACTTCACAAACCCTTGTCAACTCCTGAACATGGATTTGTGAAGCGTGCCACTAGGTCAACTACTCCTCCACCTAGAAAAACAAATTCTCCCAAACCTCGGTCTAGAACTCCTCTGTCGAGAGGTAACTTTAGAAGACAAAATCATCCAAGTAACTTTCCCGTAACTTGGAATGACCGTCTACCACAAAGTTACTTACCATGGGAAATGTGTCCTCCATTCTCACATCCTAAATTAACGCAACAAATGCGTAGGATGTTTAACTCTAACAACTTTGGACCCATGAGATATTGGGGACCAGATGTTTGAACTTTTGTTTTGCTAGGAAAACATGGTTGTAAATAAATTTTGGAGTCTAACAAATGGAGTATGATTTGTGATCAAACAAATCTTGTGATGCAAAGTCAAGTCGTGTCTCATGTGCCTAGCTTTCAAACAAAGGTAGTCTAGTTTTCAAGATTTAAGGGCAACACCTCAGGCTCAGGTACGCTTTCTTAAAACACCCTTTGTTGGTAGAAATGCTAGACATATAGTGTAGTTAGAATCTAACTTAGTAGGCACTATCACAAAGAAATGAAATTCACATTTCATCATGACTCAAATATTTGTCAAAGATTATCATGACAAACTCAACTTGTCCAGAAATGTACAATGATCGCTCAAAGGTCATGCGTGACAAGTTTGAGATGAGCAATGATGAGTGAATCAAGTTTGTTCCCCAGCCTGTATATAATACTACCTGAAGAAAGTATCCCCATAAACTTAAGTATACTATATGTATAAGATACATAGCTTAGAAAAATCTTAATTAACATTAATGCCCATATCCGCAAAAATGAATCTCACAAGAGACGATGAAAGTGAGTGCGCGGATATCACTAGGTTAGGGGCATGATAGGTAAATTGGTTTACCTAACGGCAAGTAGGCCCATTGTCATGTCTAGTGTCTGGCTTTGTGCCCACTTGTAAGAAGGATCCTAAAACTTCTTACCTTAAAGTGTTTGATGTATCTTCTGATGCATTAATGGCACTATACACTTGAGATTATGATATCTCAAGGGGATTGATGTACAAATTGTTGTCTATATCAACCATGATAATGCGGGAAAGAATGTGGAATGAAAAAGAGTGGAGTTTGCACCTTCATAGGTTGTTGCCTAACTTCTTGATTCTTCAAGAACAAACAACTCTTGTTATCTCCACAACCGAAGCCGAATACGTAAGCGCCGGAAAGGCATGAAAACAAGCACTATGGATGAGACAAGCTCCAATCAAATGAGACGTCCATCCCAACAACAATCCTGTGAAGAGTAACAGTCGAGATGCAAATAGACTTGACCGAGAACCCCGTGGTATGCTCATGAACGAAGCTCATCAAAGTACGTCATCTCCTCCGTCACGATAATGTCAAAAGAAAAATCTTTTCTTAGAAAAGTTTATCTTAAAAAGACAACATCGTTGATATTCTAACCTACACGTTCTTCACACTTCTCTTATGACTATTTAAATATTTCTCCTGAAATATTAAAGTCATTGTCTATTCCTCATCTCATGACTTCTTAATATTTCATTGGAAATATTAACGTCATTTCTCACGACTCGTCAAATGACTTCTTAAGTCATCCGTCTCATCCCACACATGACTAGTTCAATATTTCACTGGAAATATTAAAGTCATCCTTTACGTCTTATCTCGTGACTTACTCAATATTAAGTCACTCCTCTCGTCCTTCTAATGACCACTCAAATATTTCATTGGAAATATTGAAGTCATTCCCGACGTATTGCTTCATGACTTTTCAAGTCATCTCTTTCACTCCTCTCATGACTATTAGATATTTCACTTGAAATTCTAAGTCATTTCCCCACGTCTCGTCACATGACTTTTGAATATTTCACTGGAAATATTAAGTCATTCCTTACGTCTTGTATCCCGACTAATTAAATATTTCATTTGAAATATTGTAGTCATTCTCCAAATCTCAACTCACGACTTTTTACTTATTTCATGGGAAATACTGAAAGTCAATCCTATTTTTCTCCAATGACATCTTGGTCATTTCCTTGGAAATACTAAGGTCATTTCTTGTCATCTTGCCTAATCGTTTTCGTCAAAGAGTTTATTAGGTATAAACTTTTTCCTCGCGTCAAAAAGTCTTTCTAAATACGTAAGATTAATCAGTCAAGAGTCAAAACAGAACAAAAATGGGCCTTACAGACCCACGGCTCCACTAAAGTGGCACGGCACCACTAATGTTTAGTGGTACCGTGTATCTGAGAAAATGCCCGTTTTTCTTCCACTTTCCTCTGCACACTCATTTCAAACAAACAAACTCATTCCCTCCTGCTGTCACAAACCGAACCCACAACCAAAATCCATTTAAACACTTGTTAATCAAGTTCAAGGCATTGGAATCAACAAATCCTCATCAATTCAACACAAATTGTAAGTCAATTATCTTTAATTTCTTTTCAATTTGAGTCTAGGGTTTGTTCATATGCATAAATTCGAATTGGGGATTTTCAATTTTTGATGAACTTTTGTGAAATTAGGACTAGGATTAGACAATGTAGTACTTACATGATTCCCTAAACCTAGGATTTTCATAAACCCACTTATATTGCATAATCTAGTCCGAATTTTCCTATTTAAATTGGATTAAGATTAGTTGTTTTCAATGGAATCATGTCTAGGATGATTAAAAATGGATTAGGAATGATTAACTTTGAGGCTTTTCAATTTTTAGATTTTTGGCGCCACAATGAGCCGTTTGCCAAACACCCCAATTCCATTGTTTTCGAAAAAGTTCACAAGTCTAGGATCATGAAACATTTTTTCGTGCATTGTTGATGCAAATTAAAAACGTTTTGGGCATGCATACATGAACTCACAAATATGGATCGACCTACATAATTAATATGTATTATTCGACATATTTGATTGAGCAAAAGTGAAGTTAGGAGTGTTTGGGTAATCTCATTTGGTTTATTTTAGAGTCGAGATTACCACACCTCCACATCGTTTACATTTATGCACACATACACACTCAAAATGTGATAACTAAAATGCAACAAATTAACATCCAAAATATTATATTTTTGTAGGTGACAATGCCTCGTAATGATTATCAAGATACCAAACCCTACATTCTCTGTCTATTAGACGATCCTACTATCCCTGATGAGCAAAAAGCTTATCTTGCTAAAGTCCAAGATCGATACATACACGAAGGACGTGTAGTCGATGCTCATTACGTTCTCTTGGATAACATCCAAGTTTGCTTCCCTACTATCGACTTTGATTGTTTATACCAAATAAACAATCAAATTTGTCCTCGTTTTGTTCTCGAATTTTATAGTCGAGTCCGCACCTTCAATGACCTTGAAGGTAATGTCTTCTTTGATTTTTGGATCCAAAACCAAAATATTATCTTGTCCGTCTCCGAGCTTGGTGAAATACTCGGTGTTCCTTCGTATGGTCAGTGTGCATACACTGAAGACCATTCTCTTGAGTCTCTTTTCTATAATCTTGAGAGTCAAGGTACTTATCGTACCGAAATCCCCAACATCGAAACCATCAAACAAGTTATCCAAACTCCTTGAGTCGCCAACACGTATCAAAAACGTGATGGTTCAATTGTCCTTCTTGACCCCAACAAAATCTACCTCAAAGAACTCCTTCCCGACCTCAGAAGTTGGGAACTCCTTCTACGTGAGAACGTGTTGAGCCTTGCGGGCAACCGGGATCACATTTCGGCGAGTCTCGCTCACATGCTTTCTTGTCTTAGTATCGAGGAACCATATAACCTCGCATACTACATGGTCAAAAGGATGGCCAACATTCATAGTCGCTCCGATAAGCTCATGCCATACGGTATGTTGCTTACTCGTCTCTTCACGTAGGTCATGGAACATTTCCCACATCTTACTAATGTCGACTATGTCCTAGTCAATCCGGTCATGAAACCCCTTGGTGGACCACAACGTTGCACAAAGCAACGTAAGGACAAAGGGTCTAAACGTGGTCGTAAATCCACTTCTGATGTTTCTCTTTCTTCTTCCTCCTTTGGTCATGGTTCGTCATCTCAATCGATGGATGAGGAAGATGATGAGGTGAACGAAGAAGGAACGTCAACGTCTCATCCTAATACCCCCTCTCCCGACACCTATTTTCGTAACCTTGACACCTCTTCGTTCCAACGAACCACTGACTTTCAATTCGGCGAAACAAACCTAACCGCCGTAATGAGAAGACAAACTACGATGTATAACCGACAAGTGTCGATGCATGAGCAAATGATTGGGGGGTTCAAGTCCATTGGCAAGGCAATAAAAGGACTCGGGAACAAGGTAAAGAAGATGGGGAAGAGAAGAGACTAGATAGGGTTAACTTAAGTAGTACTACTAACTTAAGTATTATTAAGCTATTATAAATAAGGTCATGGCAATGTCCACTTGACATAAACTAACTTGAAATGTCTTAACATTTCCTACTTGAAATTAGTTACTTTTATTAGTTAATCAATCTTGATATTTTATGAGCTTTGCTTAGTTCATACATTTTTTATTGCATGCACTATATGATAAAAATGCTTGGAATGATGCATGCTTTCTAGTTGCCTATACTTAGAAGATCACATGATAATTTTAGTTGCTAGTTTAGACTAGTGTTAGGAAATTTATGTGATTTTTCTTTAGTAGATTGAGGCTTTGAGATTTGCATAAAATGGATTCCCCAGAATTTCCCCATTTAGGTAGCCTAGAACCTGCAGACCTGGAAAAAAGGTCAACTGGAGGCTACGGCTCCACTAAATAGGGGACGGCTCCACTAAATTTAGTGGTGCCGTGGTACCTTTAGTGGTACCGTGCCCTTGGAAGACGAAATTAACTGTTCTCTTCCACTTTTTGACTTTCTTTTTTCTGGAAATCTGCAAACATAACTTGATTCCCATGCACCCAAATCCCCAAATCCAACATCCTCTTCAACCTTGCATGTTTTGATTTGGCTATATAAGCTAACATCATACATTGCCATCCTTACCACTTCACACTCATCATACAACTATCATGGCTTCCACCATTGCTACCACTTCATATAAAAACAAAAAGCCAAGGCTTAACATCAAACCAACCAATGAAACCACTCTTATTGATCAATGGATCAAAAGTGTTCACACACCACAAGCCTCAACCAAACCAACCACCAAAGAGATAACTTTCATTGATCTCACCTTGGATGATGAAGATGATATACACACACCCATAACCTCAACATCTTCCATATCTACACCCCAAGCTCCATCCAAGGCAACCTCAACCAAACCAACATCTTCATCCTCCACCACCATTAGGACCAACACACCTTTATCTCAACCAAGTCCTCCTCAACCACTAGCTTTAAACTTCACCATCACCATCACCACAACCTTTGGCTCTCACACTAACCCTATCACCTACATCACCATTTGAACTTGGTACTAACACATCATCCTCATCACTATCACCATCACCACAGCCTTTAATGGGTCATCCCATTCTTTATCCCCTACACTCACATACCTTGAGTTGTGCTTGTTGTCACCACAGCCAACTCCTCATCATGAGTCTTAGAGATGAGTTGAATTTTCAATTCTCATACCTTGAACACCTACTCACACCACCCCAAGGACCCATCATCCTACCCCCTCCACCACCAAATAGCCCAACTAACTAAACATGGTTATGTTTAGTTTCTTCAATAAAAGTCTTGGAACCCTTTTGATGTTTGAAGCAAATCTTGAAGCCTCATACTACTATTGATGTTTATGTGTCTTCATGTTATTTAATTTGCTTCATTGTTGTAGTCATACTTATGTATGACATTTGCTTTATGTTTATGAAATGGGCTTTAATATGGTTGTCTCATGTTTATGTGGCTACTTAGCTAATTTTTGTTGGATATTTGTCAGAAGTGCTACTTGTTAGATATTGTATATATGTCTTCTAACTTTGTTTTGTAGCACGAATCATTGCTCGATTCCTTGGTGTTCTCCAAATGAGGGGGGAGTATACATCAAGGGGGAGCCTTGCAACCTTTTTGCTTTGATAAAAAAAGGGGAGAAATGGGAGTAAACTCATTAAAAAATTGTTAAAACAAATTTTAACTTAAAACGAGTTTATGTTTTGTCATCATCAAAAAGGGAGAGATTGTTGATGCAAATATTGTTCTAAAAACGTTATTTATATCTTTCGATTACTTCACGTTTTGAGGATGACAAAATGTGAAATCACGTTACGTTAAAATTAACGAAAACAAGTTTTTAATCGAAAGATCCCGTTTCCACGCTAATCACTCTAGAACAAACTTACAACTTGACAAATGATCAAAGAAGTGATTTTGGGTTTTAAGATTTCACATTTTAATGTGACAAAACATTTTTTCAAAAATATACATGACAAATTATTTTTGAATAATTAAGAAATGTTTTAATGGAAAAATAAGTTTAAAATTCATAACAGCTATTTTTCCTACCAAAATCAGCTCCAAACTTCCCCAAATAAGTTTTCACCAAAAAAGACAAAATTTGGAGCGTCTTTGTCTGGGACGGCTCCACGGTTCCACTAAATTTAGTGGAGCCGTCCACCTGTAACGTTCAGATTTTCTTTGCCTATAAATACCAACCCACTTCACAGATTTTAGGCACCCTTTCACACACAGAAACTTCTGAGTTTAAATCCCTCACACCATTTTCTTTTCTTGATCATTTAGTTTAGTTTTTCTTTTGTTCAAGAGTGATCCAATCATCCAACTTAGAGATCCTCTTCATTCCTCTTCAATAGCAAGAGAAGAACACAAAGTATCCAAGTTGATACAAGGTGTTGTCGAAGATACAAGAGTTATAGTTGTTAGGTTGTTTGTAACACTTGTTACATACTTGATTGTATCATAGCATACATCAAGATCATTTTTCTTTTGTGAGAGTGTGAGTGAAGATCATTGTGATCTTATAAGAGATAGTGAACATCTCTTGAAGCCATTGGGCTTGTGTGATTGATCAAGAAGATCAAGGGTCATTAGGATAGTGTTAGTCAAGTGAGTGTTGATCATTGTGATCGTGTCGAGATCTTGGTGATCTCTTGAAGCCATTGGGCTTGAGTGTTTGATCAAGTAGATCGTGGTAGATTGGTGCTAGCTAAGATTAGCACTCGACATCTAGCTTAGTGTCGGAAATAGGATAAGCGACGTGTACGGTTTTCTGCGCCTTAAGGGAGGTTGTTGACATAGTGCTTGAAACTCTCGAGTGTGGTACTCGGGGAGTGGAGTAGGGCGAAGAGGTGCTTCGTAGCCGAACCACTATAAATCCTTTTGTCCCGGTTTGATCTTTCCAACTTTTCTCTTTACTTACTTTACTTATTATTAGTTAGTTTAGTGTGTAGTTCATAGTGGTGTTGATTGATTACACATAAGATTCGAATCAAGGTTTTTAATAAGTAAACTTTTAAGAAGATTTTAAAAGAACTTAAAAACTGGTAAAACTATTCAACCCCCCCCCCCCTTCTAGTTTTCCACATGTTTAAATCGTCAACATAGATAGCTTTGATCACAAATCCTGACGTTGTCTTCTTAATAAAGATGCACGGACAAATAAGATTATTTGTATAGCCTTTGCTTATCCGATAATTGCTCAAACGATTATACCACATCCCTCCAGATTGTTTCAATCCATAGAAAGATCTTTATAATTTTATTGAGCATATTTCTTTCGATTTTGAACTTAATGTTTCAGGGATTTTAAATCCTTTCGGTATTTTCATATAGATGTCGCTATCAAGTGATCCATACAAGTAAGCTGTAACAACATCCATAAGATGCATCTCTAAATTTTTAGAGACTGCTAAGCTGATTAAATATCTAAAAATAATCACATCCATAATAGGAGAATATGTTTCCTCATAGTCAAATCCTGGCCTTTGAGAAAAACCTTGGGCTACAAGTCGAGCTTTATATCTCGTAACTTCATTTTTCTCATTTCTTTTCCGCACAAAAATCCACCTGTATCCTACAGGCTTCACTTCTCTAGGTGTTGTTATAATAGGCCCAAAAACCTTTCGTTTATTAAGTGAATTTAATTCAGCTTGCAAAGCCTCTTTCCATTTATCCCAATCATGTCGACTTTGACAATCAATTACAGACTTTGGTTCGGGATAATCATCTCCGTTCATAATAACACTTGCTACAGAATAAGAAAATATCTCATCAATATCTCCTATTTCATTTCGGTCCCATAATATATGTGTTTGACTATAATTGATTTACATTTCTTTATTGATATCGCTCATTTTTTCCTCGGGTGAGGTTTTGATATTGTTGATATCGCTCATTTCTTCCTCGGGTGAGGTTTTGATATCGCTCATTTCTTCCTCCGGTGAGGTTTTGACTATAATTGATTTACATGTTCCCACATAGCCTTAGTTGTATTTTGAGCATCAATGCTCCGGTAAATTGGATTAGGTATTCCTAGAAGAATATACTCCATAGCAAGTTCATCAGCCTCACGGTGAAGTATCTGTTCTACTATAAGTTGATTCTCTAGAAGAGTGGTCACTGTCTCAGGTCTTGGAGGAACAGCAATTGCATCTCCAGGAACCGTTATAGTTGGCATTTGAAAGGGGCCTACAAGTATAACTTGCTTCAGATATTTGCCATGAGGTTTCCTGAGCTCCATGAACCTTAAGAATCGACTTGCCCATTGAACATAATTGCCAGGAGTTAGCATTGGAAGTCTTTCATTTGAGCCAGCTTTATGAATTGATTGTCAACTATTGATAGCTTCACACATTTGATCAAACTAATGTGGTTATTTTGGTGGAAGAGGTAATGATTGCATTGGAAATTGTTGTGTAGGGTATGGTTGTTGTTGTGGAAAGAATTGTTGTTGTTGTGGAGGAGGGAATGGTTGTCCAAGTTGATGAGGGTAAAGGGGAAATGGTGGTAATAAGGATATTGTGGTTGAGACAATTGATTGTTAACTTGTGTTGTGTTTGTAATGGATCTTGTAGACAATTGAGAAGTGTGTTGTAGTAGATGAGATTTTGTTTTGGTTGTTGTGAAAATTAGATAAGTACTGTTCACAGTCCAAGTTCGATGACATTGTTCACTTGTTGTAAGTTCGATGACACTGTTCACTTGTTTTAAGTTCGATGAAGTAGACTTAGTACAAGTTCGATAAGATAAACTTGCAAGTTCGATGAAAAAACTACAAGTTCAATGAAACTATTGAAAGGCCCATGGGCTTACTACATAGTATTTATAGGAAAACAAAACTAGGGCAACGCCCCTTAAGGCTTTCTAGAAACTATTCAAAGGCCCATGGGCTTACTACATAAGACTTGAACTAATACAAACATATAAGCCTTATAACTATAAAAACCTATTACAAAACTAATGACCGACACTTGAAATTAATTACAAGTAATCCTAACAGTTTGTATTGTCAAACTGATCCACATGGTTCACTTCTTTCTCTTTTCTTTTAAGAGATGCCTGGTAGAGCTCACATAGATGTGAAGGTGTGTGATAAGCTTTTGACCAGTGGTTTGTACTTCCAAATCTGAAACAGGATCCTCCATGGTTTTGAGATGTACCAGCTTCATTATTTTGCTGACCGGGATTATTAACTTGTCGAGCATTGTAATTGTAGTTTCTTTGACCACGACTACGACCACGACCATTATAACCACCTCGATGATAAGTATTGTTTCGATTGAAAAAATGGTTGTGACCATGAACATTGTTTTTATCATAATGGCCATGACCACGACCACGTCCACGAGGGTTACCTCTTCCTCATTTACTTCCAGAGTTTTTGGTATCATTATTGTTAACAGCATTTGCTTCTGGAAGTGCTACTGATCCTATGGGACGAGTTTGATGATTTTTCATTAGCAATTCCTTCTTTTTCTCTGCTACAAGAATTGAAGAAAAGCATTTAGATTAGAGTATCTTTTAAATTTTTGCAATCGATATTGTTGTTGCAATTTTATGTTTGGAGCATGAAATGTGGAGAAAGTTTTCTCCAACAAATCTCCTTCAGTAACAGTTTGCCCACAAAATCTGAGTGTTGAGCATATTCTGAATAAAGCGGAGGTGTACTCATTAACCTTTTTAAAGTCTTGGAACCTTAAATTGTTCCATTCATCTCTAGCAGAAGGGAGTAAAACTTCTCTTTAATGATCAAATCTGCTTTGTAAATCTTTGCATAAAATGCTTGGATCATCACAATTTGAATATTCAAATTCTAGCATTTCCTCAATGTGTTGATTGAGGAAAACATCAGCTTTTGCTTTGTTTTCCTCTGAGCATTTGTTGCCTTCTTGTAACGTAGCTAAAGCACCCATTGATTTGAGATGCCTTTTAACATTTGTTGTCCATTGTATATAATTTGCTCCAGTTATGTCAAAAGATGGAAATTTGATTTTTTCAATGTTTGACATTTTGTCGCTAAACATAAATTGAACAAATAACAAATATCAAAATCCATATACATCAATAAATAAATAATGCAATGAAATAAAGTGGGAGAGCCACAAACAAATACATAAGTAAGAAAAATTCAAATTCATTAGGTGGGAATTCAAAAAGCGGAATAAGGAGTAAGATAAGCATAATGGTGACACCAATGAGAAGCGGGTGAATCATCTTTGAAATAAATCTTTAGAAAATGCTCCGGTGATGTATAATTTCGTAAGATTAAAAGATGTTGAGTTTTGAAAATTGTATAAGTGAGTTGTCAATTCTTTAGAAAAGAAATATAGTCGTTGTTACGTCGTGAGTTGTTGTTACAACCGTTATATAGCCGTTGTGAATATTTCAAGTAATATTTTATTTATTTATAATTAATTAAATTAAATTAAAAAAGTAAGAAAAATGTTTAAGAAGAAAAAAAATAACTATAACAGGTTATACTACAATTCATTTTTATACCCTTCGCAGTAGGGAAATACATATTATGTTATTTAATAATAGTTTGTGTTTCGTACAGTATACATATAAAGAGATAAGGTGTGTAAAATGATATAGATCAGTAAAGTTTTTAGCCTTGCATGAATTTACTACTTGTCAGGTATTAGTAGTATAAATATAAAGAGTGTAAAAAAAAATTACCTTTAGAAAAAAATCTTGTGATAGACATTATGGTAACGAGCATCTAAATATATATGATAAATTATTAATTGATTGTATACTTTTATTAATTACCTTGACTAGAGTGGATATTTATTGTGCTTCTTTTAATCTTCTTAATTAGAGCTTCGTGCTGATAACATGTTATAATATAACAGATGTTTGTTTTGAACTTTAAGCAATTTCTAGGAGAAGAAGACTTTATTAATTAGAGTTAATTACATAAATGGTCACTGTGGTCTGGCGGTTTTTTCACTTTCAGTCACTGGAGTTTTTTTTTACTGGTTCAGTCACTGTGGTTTGCATATGTTACGGATCCAGTCCATATCCGAATGAAATGACCAAAAAGCCCTTGTCATCTTCTTTTTCAAATCTTTTAACAATTAAGTAACGGCCATTAGTCCTTTATACTAACGACCCGTGGAAAAATAGAAGGGGGGTTGAATAGTTTTACCGTTTTAAAATTCTTTTGCTTTGAATACCTAACGTGATTTCAACTAATGCAAATAATAAACAATATATAACATGCCAGTAAATAAAGAAATGATCAAACCACAACACGGATGTTTATAGTGGTTCGGTCTACAAGGACTCGCTTCCTTGCCCTACTCCACTCCTCGAGCCTCTAACTCGAGAGTTTTTCTTCACTAAGAAACAAGCTCCCTTCTCGGCGGAGAAAACCTTTACAAACGTTGTTTACACTTTTTCCGGTATAGCTAAATACCGAGTTCTTTTACAAGTGCACAACCACTCCCGATACTCTATGTATTTTGAGGACTAAAATACTAACTGATCACTACTTAGGTATATGATTGTTTGGTACAAACAATGATGTATGAAAAACAACAAATTCACACTATGACTAATCTAACAAGTCTTGCAACGCTTTCTTGAAGCTTTTGATGCTTTGATCTCTTTGCTACAAAAGAAAGATCACTTGGAATGAAATATGAAATATGAATGGGTTAGAAATGAATGAAGAATGAATGATGTTGTTTATGCTTATGAGTGATGAGAAAACATGAATGTGTGGCTTGCTATTTATAGGCCAACTGCCATTGCAAACCACGGATGGGACAGATCCATTTTTAGGGATCAGTCCGTGTATGAGTTTGGTTCCGCGGGAACCTGACTGCAATATCTCCAAAATCTTCACCAAATCTAACCAAGATATTTCCATATATTTTCTTTGTGTAAAGATCAAACCAAGATATTCTTATGATCTTGAAATCTTCTAAAGATATCAAAGTGATGCATGCGATGATGTTATTGTATAATTTCCTAATTTAGAATTAAAATTTAAATGTATGTAACTTGTAAATGAATGTAACATGTATATGTATATGAATGTAACTAGTGATCATATATGTAGCATGTATATGATGTTATGAGTTTATGAAAAACTTGTGCCTATATATGTAAAAGACTTAACTATATTTATGCTCTGCTAAAAATAAAGTTTATAATTGTCATTAACAAAATATAGCAAAGATCGTAAAATATAAATAACATTTTTAGACCAGCTTTGTATTAACAATCTCCCCCTTTTTGTTGATGACAAAACATAAAGTTTATTTTTAAACAATGAAATTAATAGAGTGCAAGTCTTTTAAAAATATAGATTAGACTAGTTTTATGCAATTTTTAAAATCCATTTAGGCATTTAAAATTATATGAAACATGTGATGTATGAGTATGAAACATGAGATGTATGAGTTTAATATTATCTCCCCCTTTTTGTCGAAACAAAAAGAGGAAATGCATAGCGGAATGTAGTGCAAGGCCCTTGGTCAATACTCCCCCTAATTGGAGTGCCAAGTATAATGATGCATGGATTTTGAGTGCTTGATTAGCTCCCCCTTGGACAATACTCCCCCTATTTGGAGTGCCAAGTATATGATGCATTAATAAGGAAAGTGTAACACCCCCAAATCATATCGCAGCGGAAATAATATCTGGGGTGCTACTTATTTGGAATACAACACAAGTAATAGAGAACGAATTTATCAAATCCGTTTTAAAAGCTTCATTAATTAAAACATAAGTTTTACATAATTGAAATGCGAAAAACAAGGCTATGACAAATGGTAATTTTTCATGTTAATAATTATGATTAATTATTAGAAATGCGCATTATTTATTTTCTGACATCTATTAATGAGAAGTTATTTTATTTAACTGTTTATTACATTATAAATAACCCAAAAATGTTGATACGTGACTCACCAAATATTAGAACGAGCTCACACGCGGACCACGACGAAATAAACTCACTCATTATATTCACCAAACGGATTCTTATGCAAATCACAACCCAATTTAATTCCTAGCCTGATACTATTCATCCAGCCCAACCTACATTTTAAGTTTATATATTTCATTTTAGCACTCGACATCTCACTCTAACTTGGCCTTGATTTCTATTAATTTCGACACACACCTTATGCAATATTTTCCACCAGTCGACTCCCCTCCCACCAAAGAAACAATATGTTGAATTTCACATTTTATTACGAGCATTTGATACACGAACAAAGTCTAAAGCTTAACACCCTCGACACATGTAAAATTTCACTTAAAATATATTCATTTTAACCAAATCGGTTGTAAACTCATTTCTACCTAGTTCTATCATTTTTCTATGAATGTTTAAGAGTTCTTAAGTTTATTTCTCACCTAGATACACAATATCACACGTTGCCATGTTGACTTCGACCATTTTACAAGTATGTCGACATATATTTTCTATCCAAATTGAAACTAAATCAATCCTAAACTCACAAACCTCTAATACTCATTACAAATCTTTCTTAAAGTCCATGTTTCCAAACACTCTACTGTTCGAACCAAGTTGAGCTCATAAAATAAACAATATATACATTATACGTGTATATATACACATATAATTCATCCCCCATAACTCCCTTTCACACTAGTAGCAATATTATACATTCTCTAAGTATTTTCACTCCCCATTCGATCACCAAAGAGACCAGAAACACTTTTCCATATTGTTCAAACACAATTCCAAGTCGAAGGTCCCATTTTCGAATCATTTGGTTATAATCTGTAACACCCCCAATTTCATGATACGTAGCGGAATTCAAAATGGGTGTTACTTGATGGCACAACAGTCATAATAATAGAAAACGATCTCTACTGAGTCATTTTAAAAAGGATTTATCATTCAAATTATAATATATCAGAGTTTACAAAAGAGGTCCCATAAGGTTCCATGTTTACAAAGTACATCAATGTAGAGTCATTTGATGTCGTTTTGAATGATAATATAAGTTATAGCCTTCTTGATTGAGCCTATGCCCCTCCGTGCCATCCTTGATCATTATGCACCTGAAATACATGCTTGAAACTGTCAACACAAAGGTTGAGTGGAATTCGTAGGTTTAGTTAAATCGTTTGAACACAATATGTTAGTAGTGTGAGTTATAAATTCACACTCATGGTTGGAAAACAAAACGGTTATTATTTCACTAAGCTCATGATAACCAAAACATTAACATCGAACCAACAATATTGGTATATTTGTAACATAGAAGCCCTACCAAGGTAATTTGCCATTATACCCCTAGATCTCAAATATAGTGCGTTTGTTTGAACTCGTGGTTGTTCAACACAAACGGGATTCGTCAATCCCAATAGGCCTACTCACAATATTCGCGCTCACTCGCAAGTGACTAATGGTTCATGATATAGGGACTTCGAACATGGCAATTGTTACTTAGTGACAATAAAACATAGTCGGGTAGCATACAGTAGAAAGCATTGTGTTCAAGTAGAAAAATAGTAGCATGTATCCCCCCTACGGGTGTGTAAAATAGTTAAACAATAGAAAGTAGGGCTACGAACTCACCGTGAGTTTGATGGTGTCTTAGTGCCTTAACGAATTCGATGGATAAATCGGGAAACCTCTAAGTGCACCCTATAATACGACGTTGCGACTTAGGTTGGAATAATGTCTAAGAATACAAAATGTGCATATATATGTGATGCGTGGTTTTGCGACCTTACAATAGGTTTTACCTCTCAAGGGATCTCAAGAGGCTTGCAATCCCCACTAGGCAGTGTACCTGACCGATGTAGTATAGTGAAGTGGCAAGTACCGGGGGATTGATCGTTCTCTAGGGGAATAGTGTCGTTAGGATTGAAAAACTACTTTAATAGGTCTAAGGGTGAGGGAAGATTCTTTTTGTATTTTTATATTTTTATGAAAGCAAGTAAAATCTCGGATTTGAAGGAGTGGGCGGAATTAGTTGCTAGTCAACTAACCCAAATGACTACAAATGCAAATAAAATAAAATAACTGAAAATGAAAAGGTTGTGAAACTTATATGGAGAGAAATGTGTTTACTTAGATTTCCTTACTCCCTAACTATCTTTTACCGGTTGATTAGTGTGTATTAATTGCGTGGATGACGGGTGTATTCCTTAATACCAATTGTGGGGTAGCGTACGTACTTCCCCAACTCTACAAGCTCCTACTTCACTCCTATGTCGAGCCGGCTAAGAAGCTCCTAACATGGGATCACTAGAATTCGCTCATGCATTAAATACAACCATAAAAACCTTAGTACGCATTGGTTCATGTTTCTTAAGACGTTCAAGCAAGTTACCGTATAGGAGGTTAGCCAGTTTTCTTAAGCCTAACATCGATAAACAATCATCCAATACAATTAATAACACACTAATAACCAATAATCAATAGTTAGGTTTCATTAGATCTAAGCAAACACAAGATAAATCTAGCCTAGCATGTTAATTAAAAGACAAGAACAAGATATAATCAAACAACACATAGACATATTGATTGATTAAATGATTACTTATCTTCAATTAAACATGGGAGATCCAAAGTTGCACACTAATGACTAAAAATTGCAAAACTATATATAGAGTTTAGGGGCTGACGGCGTCACGTTGTAGGAGGTGACGCCGTCACCTCGCCGTGGCTAGGGTTCCCGGATGGTCTTCCTGACGCCGTCCCTCTTTAATCCTCCAAAATCCGCTCTGGCCTATCAAGGGTTGACGCCGTCAGAATAAAGCTTGACGCCGTCTCTCTTTAACTTAAACCGTGATGGCCTTGATCACCTTAAAGGGTGACGCCGTCAGACTTTCCATTGTAAAACTCTCTGGCGCGTCACGTGTATTTTTCATATCCACCTCTTTTGCCAAGCCATGACGCAGTCAAGAGCAATACTTGACGCCGTCAAGTGTACTTTTCCAGCAGCTTTGGAGACTTTGTCATTTTCTTCACTTTTATGCTCCAAAAACGTCCAAAATGCTTCCTTTTCCAGATTTCTTCTCCGAAGTACCAAAAATGACAAAATGAACGATTTAGGGCAATATTTGATCAAATAAATACGATTTAGGGCTTAAATGACCCCCTAAAAGCGGTACACTTTTCGCTTCATCAAATACCCTTACACTTGAGATTTGCTTGTCCTCAAGCAAATGCGCTTTTATTCTAATCAAAATACAAGTTAGGGGTCATTTAATGCTAATATAAAAGTAATTACAACAAATAGTCGTTCCACTTTAATCATAATAAGCACGGAGATTACACACTAGCACCTCACAAGTAGTGTTTAGATACTCACATCTCTCAGGTGTCATAAAAGTATATCTCATAAATGAAAACGGATAATATCTCTCACTACCTGTCATAGCAAATAGATTACCATAGGCTTGGGAAAGGATCAAAAACCTTCTCCACTAGGCGTAAGCACCTAAGATAAACTATCAAAGAGGGCTTTTAAACGGGTTATAACGTGAGGTGTAGGGATATGATAAACACGGTTTTGTTGGATAAAGGATATTTTACTGGTGGCGAGTTAAAGATCTTGATTAATTACATATACCAAATGGCGTTGCTAAGCCAAGACTAGACTCGACTTAAGCTAAAAACAAAATAACAAAAACATAAAATAAACATAAAATGGAACGGGATGGTAGTCCGCATGTTTTTTTCTACTTTTCTTTTTCTCATTTTTTTGTATTTTTCTTTATTTTTTCGATTTTTTTTTCATACACTCTTGCCCTACCATCCAAAATAATACATCATAGGGGCGTTGCATTCCCCTTACACTTGAACTTTTACATAACTTTACAAATAACTATTCTATCGACTCGAATTAAGATAATCAAAACTGGAGTACTTTTTAAAATATTTAGCACATATGGGGGTAATAATGTTGTTCTTCCCCATTACTCCATTACACTAGTACTTTACCCATGAGTCCCAATCGTCCCAAAACAATATGTACAAGGATATGACTCGACTTAGCAACCATGTAATCAATTAGATAATTAACTAAGGGTTTAAACAAATGTTGTCACAATAATGCACTAAAAATGAGTGCATACAAGGTAGGCTAAGGCGATTTGGGTGTACATTTAAGTGGGGTGTAAACAAATTCTTCCTTTAAGTAAAATGCTTAAAGGTCAAAACAAAAAGATAGGCTCTGAGGGGTGTACTAGGGGTATCGTGTACTAAAAATGAGTACAACGCAAAGGGTGTGGGAGAATTACTTGACCAATGTAGCCAATGTAATTATAACAAAAACACAGGTGTAAAACAATGGGTTAATCCTAATGCCTCTTATCATGTAGTAAATCTAACTACACGAATGTAGTCTCACTTGTGGCCTCGGAATGGTCCTAACGCAAGTTCTAGAGTCTAAGTGCTACCGGTACACACATCATTGCATAAATGCTTTTCCTACCAATTCTATGGGCGAACCTCACATATTTGGGGGTGGAAAATTTTTTAGTGGTACGGTTTTGTGCTAGTCATATAACTCCTATCCGTGAGACGCTCATTAAGACTAAAGTTTCACTCCTATATGTTGTAAAAAATTTTAAATTTGGCACTAAAATTGCCCTAACAGGTATTTATCTCAGTTTTATTACACATCTACCATTAAAGAAACAAAAATCAAGCGTAATTGTATTCTCTAAAGTATCGTACTTTACCCCCCCCCCCTTACACTTAAGATGAACATTGTCCCCAATGTTCAAATGAAAAGATGTAAAAGTAAATATGGTAAAAGAATGAAATCAAATACTCCCCTGATTCGTTCGGTGGATAAAGAGGTAACATGGTTAGATCTTCTTCCAAGAGAATGTAGAAGATCCAAGACTAAAGCATTGCCAAAAGCCTGATTCCACATACATCTCCTTGTCCAAAATAACCTGTTAAACCTGAGAAAACAAACACGAAAACCTGCATAACATCGGCGGGATAAATCTATATAAGGATATAATGCTTGTGGAATGATAATTTTGCAGATTCCTGGAGTTTATAAGTTAGAGATTTAATAAAAACTTTTTATGAAAATAAAACTTTCAAAAATTTCAGAAAATTAAAACCTGACGCCGTCAGGTTGTAATGCCTGACGCCGTCAGAAATGATCTGACAGAATTCTCATGTTAAGTTTCCGGAAAATTTCTGGAAAAACCTATACCTTACTTCCTGGAATTCCTGCAAAACATCACTATGACTCGATACAAGCATTTGACTCAAACAAATACTAATATGTATGTTAATTTATTATTGTTATGATTCATGTTCATTTGTTCTAATAAACCGATTTGGATTCCCCTTACACTTAACTTTTGCAAAATACCTTTATATGTAGTTAAGACGAAGTTAAAAACAAGATAAAGCATTTTCACAATTTACTTTTGAACATGAATCAATAATAATAAAAATTAAACATACATACGGAAACAAATAAAATCAAACAAACAAATAAATAAACACACAAAGCAAATAAAGCTTGGGTTGCCTCCCAAGAAGCGCTTTTCTTTATTAACGAGTCTTGTAGCTAGACTCAAAGTCCTTATACCCTATGTAAGTGAGCTCTTCATCGAGGACGTCTTTAGGGTTAAGCTTGGATTGAAGTTTCCTATTGGCCCGCTTAGTACAATATATCTTTTCAAACTTCTCTCCATCCGGGTCATACAATGTCATCTTAATATGCCATGACCCATCTCCATCTTTGGGTGGTTTGTCCCAATCCCACTTATGATCATCGTCCTCACAAGTCCACTTATTCATCCCTAGGTTAATTGGAAAAACTCCTAGGAAATCAATCATCTTCCTAAAAACTAGAGGGTCTTCAAATGGATCCAATTCGGTGTCCCTAGCCAAGAGTTGTTCTACCGCATGTGTTCGGTTCACAAAGTCCTCTTCTAGGTAAAATGGGCATTGGGGTCCTATGAAGTCTCTATCGATCCAAGGTCCATATCTAGATGGTCTCCTATTTAATTCTAACCAATGGGGTGTTGGTTCATCACTAGTATCATAAGCATGTTTCTTCACATCATAGACTGACCAAGTATCACCTTCTCCTACCGCTATCTTAGATTCCTTACAATCAATCATAGCACTAGCGGTCGCCAAAAATCCTCTACCTATCAACAAGGGGCATGTAGGGTCGCTAACCATATCAAAGACGTGGAAATCGGCTAAAATGGTTAGTTTTCCTATGTGTACTAACACGTCCTTGACTACTCCAACCGGGTAAGCAACACTCCCATCCGCTAAGCCTATTATCACCTCGGTTTCTTCAAGTTTTCCTAGTTTTAGAGAGGTGTAGAGAGGTAACGGAAGTAGGTTAAGGCTTGATCCAAGATCGGCTAATGTGTCATAAGCCTCCGAATTACCGATCTTGCAAGGTAGAACAAATAAGCCCGGATCATCTAACTTCTTAGGTAGCTTGTTTTGAACAAAGGCGGTCCCTTTTTCGCCTAACTTGAGCTTTTTCTCATCCAACACATCAATAACCGGACTTTCATGGTGGAGCTCCTTGAATTCAATGTCAAGGTTTTGAGTGGGAGGTGTCTCAACTATGTTGTTGACCAATTTGGATATCATAACTTCTTGGTCATTTTGAACGACTTGGGTTTGTTTGAAACACGAGCTCATGGAATTGACCGAATAATATTGTGGACAAGAACTAGGAGACGAAACCGACGAGATGGCGTTGACGTTTAGTTTTGGGTTCTTGACTGTGTTGCTAGGGAGTGCTCCCATTTCTCGGTCATCGAGGGCTTTCAACAAAGTGTCAATCTTATTGGTCATCTCGCTTTGTTTTTGTTTGAAATCGGCTTCAAACTTGGCAAAACGAGCCTCTTGAGATGCCATAAATTGAGACATCAATCCTTCAAAGTTATTGGTACTACCATTGCTGGAAGGATTGTTGTTGAAAGTACGGTTCCAGTTGGAACCGCTTGATTGGAAACGATTAGGTGGGTTAGAAGAATTGGTTTGTTGTGCGTTTTGGTTTTGTTTTCACCTAAGGTTTGGGTGATTTCTCCATGAGGGGTTGTATGAATCACCGTAGGGGTTTGGATCGGGTTTGAAAGTGTACCACTTGTCTCCCGCTCCGTCGGTACGCGAGGATGCGTAGTCCGCAAAAGCTTGTTCGGGGAGTTCCACGCAATCACGAGTGTCGTGGGGACCACTACATAATTCACATGAAGAAGTGATTTTGTTCACTTGGCTTGAAGGTTTAGGAGCCTCGTAGGATTTCATAAGAAACTTGACTTGGTCTTCAAGTTCTATGATCCTACGGTCGGAAGTGCTTGAATTGTTCAAAGGCAAAGATATTGCCTTGACCGTTTTATTCAAATCACGGGGATCACTCCAACTTTCGTTGTCATAAAGAGCAAGATCTTCTAGGAGAGCCCATGATTGTTCCGCACTTAGATCACGTAGCTTACCACCGGCCGATTGGTCAATGGTTTGCCTCGTGGAGAGATTGATATGGTCATATAAGATTTGGATTTGGAGCCAAAGTTCTATGCCATGGTGAGGGACTTTTTGGAGTAAGTCCTTGAATCGAGTCCATGCCTCGTAGAGGGTTTCGCCTTGACGTTGTTGGAACATCAAGATATCATTCCTTAGCTTGGTAGTTCTTCCTGGTGGGAAAAACTGAGCAAGGAAACGAGTGGTGAGATCATCCCAAGAGGTGATGGATCCTGCGGGTAGACGCTCTAGCCATTGACTAGCTTGGTCCTGCAGAGAGAATTGAAAGAGACGCAGTCGGGTCATCTCTCGAGTGGCAACATCAAGGTCTATGGAATCAACGATTTTGAGAAAGTCCTTGAGATGTTGATTAGGATCTTCGGAACGAAGTCCATGGAATGCGCATCCGCTTTGCACCAACCGGATGGTGTCGGATTGCAAGGGAGTGACATTGGCTCCTTGAGTGAGCTCAATGGTGTTTCGATAGCCATGGTGGCTAGGACGGGAGTAGTCTCCTAAGGTACGGGCTCTAGGAGGTGGGTGTTGTTGTGGTGGTGGGTTGTTGGGATCGAGGATATTACCACCTTCCATGATGTCGGATGGTAATGGTTACGAACAAAGAAACGAAGAAAAAAGATAGACTAAAGAAAAACCTAGAAAAATAAAATAAAAATCTCACTAGAAAGGAATCTAGTGAGTAGACCTAATAAAATAAAAATTCAACCTAAACAATAACTATTCCCCGGCAACGGCGCCAAAAACTTGATGCGTGGTTTTGCGACCTTACAACAGGTTTTACCTCTCGAGGGATCTCAAGAGGCTTGCAATCCTCACCAGGCAGTGTACCTGACCGATGTAGTATAGTGAAGTGGCAAGTACCGGGGGATTGATTGTTCTCTAGGGGAATAGTGTCGTTAGGATCGAAAAACTACTCTAGTAGGTCTAAGGGTGAGGGAAGATTCTTTTTGTATTTTTTTAAAATTTTATGAAAGCAAGTAAAATCTCGGGTTTGAAGGAGTGGGCGGAATTAGTTGCTAGTCAACTAACCCAAATAACTACAAAATAAAATAAAATAACTCAAAACATCCCTTTGGACAACACACAATAGACATCTACACCTAGTACCCATCATCCCAATGAAAGAAACCCAACATGAGAACAAACTCGAGAATCACAAGAATTCATAGAAATATATGGAAAGCATAAATAACGTAAATTTTATTAGAATCCTTGAAAATTAATATATAACGATATGATTAGAAACAGTAGTGCTAATGTTACAAAGATCACTAAGTAAGGTATAGAATCGCCAATAGGTTGACCCGCTAAGGCAATGAAAAACACCACCACACCTACGAGAGCGAGAGCCACTACGGGATGTGGTCTTATTCATAAAAACAAACAAGTCTTAATACACATTCATTAGAGATTACATAGAAACACAACAAAGACTTATTTCAACAATCCTAACGCAAGACTATTACCCCCATATCTGATCCACAGCAATGGCTAGAACCACAAGTGGTACGAGAAACACTAAGATCCCGACCAAAAATTTGTAGTCTTCATCCGAAAAGCCAAGTAGATGGCGGCAACAACAACATACATGATCGTGAGAATGGTAATAAGGTGCGGCATTTTGAAAGAATTAAATGAGAGAAATATGATTGGTGGAAGAATGAAAGTTAAAGTGAGGTATTTATAGGGAGAAATATAGCCGTTAGAAACACTGTTCATAGCCGTTGATTTTCACTGTTCATGACCATTGGAAATCACTATTCACAGCCGTTGGATCCATTAGGTGGCAAGACATTCAAATTATTTCATTTAGTGTGAGTTATCAAACGAGTTAAGTAAAGTCGCATTCCTATTACCCAAAAATTTGTTAGAACTTTCAGTAAGAACTCGAATTCACGTAGGGAACGTGAAGATAAATTCAAGACCAAATATCCCCATCTTTTTGTATCTTCACCTGATAACATGAAGTGAATGTCGCGACGACATTCAAATAAGGTTGGGAGACTGTGACAAATGGTAATTTTCCATGTTAATAATTATGATTAATTATCAGAAATGCGCATTATTTATTTTCTGGCATCTATTAATGAGAAGTTATTTTATTTATGTGTTTATTACATTATAAATAACCTAAACACGTTGATACGTGATTCAACAAATATTGGAACGAGCTCACATGCGGACCACGACGAAATAAACTCACTCATTATATTCACCAAACGGATCCTTATGCAAATCACAGCCCAATTTAATTCCTAGCCTGGTACTATTCATCCTGCAAAACCCACATTTTAAGTTTATATACTTCATTTTAGCACTCGACAACTCACTCTAACTTGGCCTTGATTTCTTTTAATTTTGACACACACCTTATGCAATATTTTGCACCACTCGACTCCCCTCCCACCAAAGAAACAATATGCCGAATTTCACATTTTATTACAAGCATTTGATACACGAACAAGGTCCAAAGCTTAACACCCTCGACACATGTAAAATTTCACTTAAAATATATTCATTTTAACCAAATCAGCTGTAAACTCATTTCTACCTAGTTCTATCATTTTTCTATGAATGTTTAAGAGTTCTTAAGTTTATTTCTCACCTAGATACACAATATCACACGTTGCCATATTGATTTGGACCATTTTACAAGTATGTCGACATATATTTTCTATCCAAATTGAAACCAAATCAATCCTACACTCACAAACCTTTAATACTCATTACAAATCTTTCTTAAAGTCCATGTTTCCTAACACTCTGCTGTTCGAACCAAGTTGAGCTCATAAAATATACAATATATACATTATACGTGTATATATACACGTATAATTCATCCCCCATAACTCCCTTTCACACTAGTAGCAATATTATACATTCTCTAAGTATTTTCACTCCCCATTCGATCACCAAAGAGACCAGAAACACTTTTCCATTTTGTTCAAACACAATTCCAAGTCGAAGGTCCCATTTTCGAATCATTTGGTTATAAGCTATATCGGGTTATTTGATTTCTAGTTCGTTATCACGTTTAACACTAACCATCTTGGATTTGTAAGTCTCACAAACTCATTTCAATTACTTCTTATCGATTTAAACATTTCCCTGCATTGGTTTTTTCCATCATTCGAACGTTTATATTTTTCTTTTGCATTTTACGTAACTCGTATTTATTTTCAAGCACGAACATGGTTGCCTCCTATGGTGAAAGGCTACAAGCCATGGTTACACCATCACACAACACTAACAAGTTCATTTTATAGTATATCGAACCTTTTTTTAATTTGTATGTTCATCTTATAAAAAAATAACTCTTATATAAGTCATATTAATTTTATTAAACCAACTCATTATGTCGACTAGAATGGGCTCGATAGAATAGAAATAATACACACAACCTATCAATTTATTTACACATCTCGATTCTCTATATGCTCACCTAATATGTTCACATTGAGAGTTTCCTTTGATAAGCTCTAAAAGGCTCTTTAAAATCCCCTAAGCTCAAGCTACTCGAACTGCCTAAAAACTCTTATAATTATACGATTGGGCTCAAAAGCCCAATAAGCTGATTTTGAGCTTATTCGATCAGCTGGTCGTATAAGTTATTTCATTATGATTTTGTCACTTTAAAACAAGCCCAATGATAGGCCCAACTCGTCTTAAAACCCTTTAGATCACAATTCGTTAACGGGCCTTTAATTATATACGTTAAGTCCAATAAGCTTAAAAATAAGCATTTCGGCAAATAAGCAGTTTATATAAACTTAAATAAGCTATATAAAGTTAGTAAAACTCTCGGATAATTTTTTCTACTTTTTTGTGATTTTTGGACTAGTTTTGCAAAGTATATTTACTATTAGGGGTAAAAATGGTAACTTTTGGAAAAATAGGGTATAAACTGTAAACTCAATAACTTGTGGGTATAAAAGGATAAAATAATAACTAGAAGTCATAAAATGTAACATGTGACCCTTTTTGGACTAAAAATATAACCAAGGACTAACGGTGCAACGCTAACTCCGTTAGGCTAAAAAGTGTAAAATCTGTAAAAGTTCAAGGACCAACTGTAACTTTATTTCATTTTCATTTCTAGTTCATATTTTACATTTTCAACACTCAATCACGTGCATTTTTACGTTTCAGTCACATATTTAATAACGTTACGTTATATTTATATATAACGAGTTTTACGATTTAACTTAACGTTTCGTTTCACCACTTTCGGGGAAACGATATTATTGGATTTAAAGACATAATTATTTTTGAACTTTAAACATTTTAAGCATATCAAACACACAAATCATAAACCAATTCATTATCCGTTACTCAATTTCACACTCATCATTCGTATTGAGCCAAAACTGTAAAATCTCAAACTTCATTATTAATTCAGGTCGTGTGTTGGAGCCGTTCCCATAACTTACTTGATTTTACATTTCGCCTTGCCAGTTACGCTCAAGGTGATTCATAGCCCCACTTTTACTCGTTTAATAACTTTATACTCTTTGGCGGAGATACATGCTCGTTTTACTTAAACACATTACCCGCTTTACATGGTTGATTATTCAAAATGTTTCGTGTCTATCTACATTACTTGGGTACGTAACTACCTACATTTCAGGGTGCGTAACCACCTGCACTACTTAGGTACTAGATATCTACATTACTTGGGTACGTAACTACCTACATTTCGGGGTGCGTAACCACCTACTATACTTGGGTATTTTGATACCTACAGGGAGCGTAACCTCCTATACATAGCTAGAAAACCTTTTCGGTAACACGGAACTTAGCGCAGCGTAGTAGACTTTCGTATAACATTATGAACATTATAATGTTAACTCGTAAACTTATTGGTCCAATTTTACTGCTTTATATAAACCTATGAACTCACCAACCATTGTGTTGACACTTTAGCATGTTTTTCTCAGGTGTTTAGTTGTATGATATATGATGATGCAAGGCAGCGCTTGGCAGGGGCATAGGCGCACTTTTGGAGTGTACATAACACTCATGACCAAAGTTTTTGTACTATGGGACAACTAATAATAATAATGGGCCTTGTTTTCCACATTTCAATTATGTAAAACTTATGTTTTAAATAATGAAGCTTTCAAAACGGATTTGATAAATCCGTTCTCTATTACTTGTGTTATGATCCAATTAAGTAGCACCCTAGATGTTATTACCGCTGCGATCTGATTTGGGGGTGTTACAAAGGCCCATAATATTTATTAGTTGTCCCATAGTATAAAAACTCTGGTCATGAGTGTTATGTGTACACTCCAAAAGTGTGCCTATGCCCCTGCCAAACACTGCCTTGCATCATCATATATCAACAACTAAACACCTGAGAAAAACATGCTAAAAGTCAGCTAAAAGCTAGTGAGTTCATAGGTTTACATAAATCAGTAAAGTTGGACCAGTAAGCTCATAAGTTAACATCTCAAAGTGCGAAATGTTATACGAAAGGCTATTACGCTGCGCTAAGTTTCATGCTACCGAAGCTACAACAGTGTGCATGCAAAGAGTGCATGTAATAATAAGGCCCGACAAGTGTTCTATCTCAAGTCACATGTAATTCGACATGGTATACATCCGCTTGTCCAATCGGGACTTGTTGATTTTCCAACACGGATGGAGGTGTCACCCTCAATAGATCTATTTATATCACTCGTGCTTCTAGCAGGAATTAACGGTACAAGATTATGGGCATAAATACAGTACTTAGGCCAGCAGGAAATAGTTTTGTCGAACAAAAGCATTGTTTCAGCAGTCCATAAAAGTAAGCATGTTTCTCACCCCAAGTAGTTTAAAATGAGTAATAAAGTAATAGTGCGGCTATGACTCACCTTGTGTGTAACTGGCAAGGTGAAATGTGAAATCAAGTAAATTATGGGAACGGCTCCAACACACAACCTGAATAATAGTGAAGTATGAGATTTTGACAGTTTTGGCTCAAGACGAATAATGAGTGTGAAAATGAGCAACGGATAATGATTTGGTTTATGATGTGTGTGTTTGATATGCTTAAAATGCTTAAAGTTCAAAAATAATATTATATCTAATATTATCTTGTTTTTATGTTTTTGAATCCATAATTATCGTTTTCTCGAAAGTCGTCGAATAATATGTTAAGTTATTCATTAAGATTCGTTATAATTATATAAACGTAACGAAAGTAATATATTGTAACGAATGATAAAATGCACATGTTTAAATGAAAATGTGTAAAACATGAAATAGAAATGAATATGGAGTAATGTTACTGTTCAGTCCTTGATCTTATACGGATTTTACACTTTCTACCCTAACGGAGTTAGTTTTGCACCGTTAGTCCTCAGTTAGTAATATATTACATTTTTAGTCCAAAAGTTTCCAAATTGACATATTAAACTTCCTGTTCACTGTTTTAACAATTCCTACCCACAAGTTAATAAATTAACAGTTTACAACATAATTTTATAAAGTTGGCAGTTTTAACCCGAATTGGAATATTCTTTGCAAAACAAGTCCAAAATTTACAAAAATGGTATGAAAAGTTTTCCGAGAGTTTTTATAACTTTATAAAAGCTTATTTGAGTCGATATAAATTGCTTATTCACAAAAGTGCTTATTTCTATGCTTATTGGGCTTTAGCGATTACAAACAAAAGCCCAATAACAAATTTCGATTTGGTGGGTTTTAGAACAAAGTGGGCCTGAGTTTGGGCTTATTTAATGAGCTTAAAAATAATACAAAAGAGTTTATATGATCAGCTTATAGCTATAGCTTATCAACTGCTTATTAGGCTTTTAAGCCCAATCGGTAAATTAAGTGAATTTTCGTCTGTTTTATATAGTGATAGGTTTGTGACTTAAAAAGGGCTTATATGAGCTTATCAATGAAAGTTTATAACAAAAACTTATTAAATGAGCTTATGGAGAATCGAGATGAGCAATAAAGACAATATGGTGTGTACATGAATCCGATTTTACATGGCCTTTTCTTATCGAGTATTACATGCGGTACAAAAAATAAAAATGACATCTATATGTGTTATAAATTTATACGATTTAATATAGGAATAAAATGAGGTTCGATATGCATATAAATGTATATGTAAATGGCGAGTAAATGTGTAATTCGTATCTCTAGCCATCCATGAAGGAGGTCAATGTGTATGTACGAAAAATAAATAAATAGAAAGCGTATAAATGCATAAAAAGTAAATATACGTTCGAATAAATACATACGATGCATGAGATGCTAGAAGTCATTAAGATGAATGGAAAGAAGTCTTTAAGAGCTCACCACACCAAAGAGGTGGTGAGATAAACGTTTAACGAGTACTAGAACACGTATGGATTGCAAGGACGATCAAAAGGGACTCGAGAACAATGAATACGACTTGGAATATTTCTTCGAATGGCTCGAATATGTTCCTTGCTTCCTTGATACTCTCGGAAGTAGCAAACACTTAGGAAATATAGTGAAAATGTGTGTAAAAGTGAATGAGAAAGAGTGTGTATGTATGTCAATTTATATGTGCATGTATATGAGATGTATATAGTTTTATATTGTGCAACTTGTGAGATTTTATTTCTTTAGCAGAGATTTGTGAGATTCTTAGAGGATAAGATGAGTTTCTAATCGAGTTTAATGATATCCAAGAGGGGGGGGGTTTGTGTTGGTTCGGTTATGATCAAAGTGTGTGTATACATGTCCCATTAAACATATATAAAAGGTCCAAAATGATTTCTAACGTGTCCAAATGCTAGAAAATGGTGAGAAACAATATCATAAACTCAAAGTCGACTAGAAATAATTATATGCTTAGGTACAAATCAAGTTTGATCGAGTTTAGTTAAATTGGATTAATATCGGTTGTACTAGTACATGTCTCGAGGGCGTTTTACTTTGTGTCTCATTTATAGATCAAACCTTCGAATTAGGAAATGAGATTTGTCGAACCTGATTATTTGTAGTATGGAGATTCGAGATGTGTAAAAACTTATATATGTTATGTGTCAAATTTAAAATAAATCGAGGTAAAGCTTAGTATGTTCAGTCGAGTGGTATATATGATTTAATAAACTTGGGTTGGGCTTTTGGATAGTACCAGGCCATAAGTTAGGCCAGGAATTGTAATAAGGGTCCGTTTGGTTTATTATTCGTATAAGGGATTTTCGTGGTCCGTGTGTGAGCTCGTTCCAATGCATTGTATCACGTATCAATGTGTTTGAGTTATCATAGTGTAATAACGTAATTAAATGAGATAACCTCTCATTAATAGATGTCAGAAAATAAATAATGCGTATTTTCTGATAAAGTAATAATTATTATTAAATGGGAAAATTACGATTTGTTACAGAAAGCTACAAAAACAAAGGTTAGTGCTTGATAAGCTCCCCATTGGTCAATACTCCCCCTTGTTAGGGTGCCAACGTATATGATGCAAGGATGGAGAATGCTACAAGTCAAAGGTTAGTTGTAAATAGTTCAAACCAACCAAGTATAATGATGCATGAACAATGAGAGCTACAAAACAAAGGTTAGTTGATAAGTAGTTCAAACCAACCATATAATGCACAATAAGTGATCACAATCAACACGTAGACATCAATAAACATCTTTCATTGGAAAATTATTTGTGACAAAGGTCACAAATGGAGATGCTTACAAAAGAAATAAAAAAAATTACTTAGAAATTAAAAGAGTCCTAAAATAAAAATCCTACAAAAGAAAAAAAATCCTAAGATAAAAGGCTCCTAGTTTGAGCATCTATTGAGGTGGGTGCGAAAAAGCGTTGAGGCGCTCAAGGATATGGTTCAAGATGAACCTCATCTCATTTTGTAACTCATGAACCAAAATGTTGGTTCGTTGAGTGAGATGAGCGGTTCGCTCACACATGGGGCAACCATGGCGAGGGAAGTTGGGTGGTAAGGTTGGTTCGTTTGTTGGTGGTGGAGGTGGTGGAGGTGGTGGAACATAGGTTAATTGTTGGTTGGGGTTTGGTGGAGACATGATGGATGCAAGCAATGTAGATTGTAGATCCATTGCTTCATTAAGGTGGGAATCCACCATGTTTGAAAAGGCATAGAGGTGGTCAAGTTCCTCATTTATTTGCCTTTGAGTTTGTGGAGGGTTAATCCACATTGACTCGTCAACGGCTTGAAGTGTGGAGGTTGGTGAGAAAGGTTAAGGTTGAGATTGTTGAGGTGGAGCTTGTTCATGGTAGAGAGGACCATGGATGTCCCTATAGATGGGGTGGAAGAGAAGTGGTTCTTGTTGTGAAGGTTCAACCTCAAAAGGCATTGGTGGTGGATTGGTGGATCTTGGAGGTAGATCTTCCAAGGTTTCTAAGTAGGGGTGTGGAGAGGTTGGCGGAGTGGCAAACAACTCTATTGGATGAAGTCTAGGGGATCTAGGAGGTGATGGTGATTTGGGTAATTGTGATGGTGCGGGAGGTGGTGTGGTGGCCATTGGTGTTTTTGTTGGTGGAGGAGTGGTAATGATGATATGTGGAGGTGTTGGAGTTGACAAAGTTAGGAAGTTTTCATTATCATTTGGAGATGAGATGTTTAGTGGTGATGATTCTGAGGATGAGGAGTTGATGTTGACAAAGCAACATGGTCTGACACTTATTCTAGTAGTTCTTCTTTGAGGTCTTGATGATGATGAGGAGTTGTTTGACTTAGTCATTGTGAGGAAGATGGTTGAGATATGCAGAAATGTTACTAGAAGTGGTGGTGAAGGTGTGAGAAATGATCATCCTAAAGCTTCTAATTTATAGAATCCAAGATTTATGGAAGAGTGTGTTTGGATTTGATGTTAAACCATACAAAAATGGTGGTTCCTAATAATTTGGAAGTGGAAAAGAACCTTATCAAATCATCAAAGTCAATCCAATGAGATTGAATTGAGTGAGATGAAGAAGATATGTAGTTAATGCATAGTGGTGAGTCGGAAATCTAATGATGTGATTGATCCACGGATGGCAAGGAACCATTTTGAGGGATCCTTGCTTGTTGGAGAAAGGTAACTTGAGTGGATTTTTGAAATTTCATGTTTTGGTGGGAAATGTTTTTCCTATTGTTCTAAGTGATCTAAGATGATCATAATATGAGGTATTATCAGTAAAAGTATCCTAATGACAAGAGTGAGTGAACTAGAGTGCGGGATGAATTGAAAATTTAAAAATGTAGCTATTATACGGCGGAACCAAACGACAACACAGGCGGAACCCAAAATTTGGTTCCGACTGATCCGTCAGGCAGTTTTTGGCGGCACCAAAAACTTGGACTGACGGAACCATATTTTTGGTTCCGCCCAATCCGCCGATCAAAAATAGTAAACAGAGGGGTTTTTTGAAAGCCCGAAACCCGTTCAAATCCCGTAAATTTTCCTAAAACGTGTGTAATTAATTAGTTGTGATTGAACAATAACAAAAAAACAGGTATTAACACATGTAAGCATATAGATCAAACCGGGGCTAATGAACTTACTAATAATAGAAGTTATGCCAAAAAGTGGCTTAACAGTAGAAAATTGATAACATCAAAATGTTATCGCCCTGCATGACAACATTAGCTCACATAGTTGTTCAATGATAAATTAACATCCTACAATCATAAAAATGTATCACATCATTGTTGAAATTAATTGTACCAAACACTCATAAACCTCCCATTGCCTATGAAGTTTTTTGTTGATCTTCGTTAGGAATTGCCCGATGCACTTGAACATCCCTCTCGTTTGCTTGAACTCTTCAGTTTGTTGTTCAATGCTTGGAAGTTGTTTCATATAATCTAAAGGTGGAAGCCTAGAATTTGGGAGTCCATCATTCTCGCTCATAGATGATGATGATGAGGAGGTAGGTGGATGAGGACGTTTTCCTTTTGTTTTGGCTACTCTCTTGTCACTCAAGGGTACAAATGTGTGGGGAATGAGGGAGTAGTCGAGGCAAAAACCTTTAGGATTTGGTGGGATAGGTGCAAAGGCTCTAAAAAGACGGGTGAGAAGCATCCCGTATGGCATAGCGGTGGTTCCTAACATTGGTATGTCGGCCATCCTTTTGGCGACATAGTAGGAAGGGTTGAAAGGTTGGTGAGTTGACACGCAATAGAGCATGTAGCATAGGCAAGCATTGATGTGGTCTCTATTCCCTATGGTGCCTAAGTTCATTTAGCTCCATTCCAAACGGGTCACGATTGACTTCATTTCCTTGTCGGGTGGTTCTAGTTTTGGAAGTTCTAGGAAGAAAGAGATGGTCTCGGATTATCTCTTTTGGGGTCAAAGGAGTGTCATATGGAGGCATACGATCAAAAATAGAATCTAAGATTGACAAAGACCATTTTGTCCGAATAAAGGAAAGTACCTTCACCTGGAATTCCAGGGTCTTCCGCAAATTGGTTTAAGGGTATGTTGAAGTCGGTTTGATTAACTTTGAATTGAATGGAGATGAGACCATAATCGTTTGAGGTAAGGACAACACTAGCATAAAACTCTAGTATAAATCTAGGACATATTGGTTCGTCAATGTCCAAGAGATAATCAAAGTTAATGGTAGCTAGTTGTTGGCGAATGTTGGTTCCTTCTAGAAAGGAAGGGTCTACGGTTCTACCGTCGTGAACATATCTCTTCTCTAAGGCCTTAAAGATTTTTACTTGTGAAGGTGTAAGTCCCTTAGTCTTATGGTGTTTTGGGAGGTAGTTAAGGGTATCCTTGTGATCGTAGAAGGTTGCGGGAGGCATGATTGATCCTAGATACAAAAATTACATGGTTTAGTTAAAACTAAAAGGAGTTTAGATATGATGTTCTAATGTGTGCCTATATGGGGACAATGTGGAGGTGTGGTTATCTCGACTCCTTTTAATGCATAAAAATTTCATTTAGCAAATTTTGTAACAAAAACGAGAGATAACCCAAACGCTCCTAATTCAATGTAGCTTCGATTGAATGTACCCGAAAATACATATTAGTTATGTATTTCCTTTAGCATTCAAGAGACATGTAACACCCCCAATTTTGGGATACGCAGCGGAATTCAAGCTGGGTGTTACTCGACGGCACAACAGTTATAATAATACAAAACGATCTCTAATTAGTCATTTTAAAAGATTTATCATTCGAATTTTATAAATATCAGAGTTTACAAAATGAGGTCCCAGTAGTTTTACAGTTTGTTAAATAAATTTCGAATGATAATTAGCCTTCTATCAGTATCCGTGCCTTTTCGTGCCATCCGCGTTCAGTATGGACCTGAGATAAACATGCTAAAAGTGTCAACACAAAGGTTGGTGAGTTCATAGAGTTTATAAGTAAAACAGTTGATTTCGATAGTCAAAAGTTGAGTGAATCCATAATGTTTGTGAGTAAATCAGTTTAACACAAGTTTCCAGTTTAAGAAGATAATTGCAACGAATACAATTATGGGTAAGTAAATATTATTGCTCTAAGCTCATGACACGCAAAACGTTAATAGGATGGACATCATAGTAATGAACTATTGATGTAAATTACTACATAATTAAATGTAGTAATTATGCCCTCGAGTAGGAGTTTGCTAGACTCTTTATAGATCTCAAATATAAGGTGCATTTGATTACCTATCCGGCTAACACAAATGGGACGTCAATTCCAATAGATCTATTCACTATATTCGCGCTCACCCGAAAGTGATTAATGGCTCATGATTGAGGGACTTTTAATGGCAACAGTTAACATAGGCAATAATAATCAAGCTATCATACAGAAAGTTACTTGTGTTCAGTATATTATAAGTTTCAATAAGCAAAACGAGTGTTTCATCAATCGAATAAAATGTTTATGAATAAGATTTGTAAGTTAAACAAGCATGTATCTCCCCCAAAGAGTTCAAAATAAGAAAAGAGGGGCTATGACTCACCTGAGCAGTCTGGATGGAAAAAAAATCCAATATAACGAATAAAACGCTCCGACACGCAACCTAGGTGAATATGTCAAGTTTCAGTATTCGTATTCAAGTATTCGTGATTTTTAATATTCGTATTCTTATGTTCATGTTTCGTTTGTTTCTTGTTATATAATTATTTCATATATGCAAGTTTTATAAATAATCCTAAGTTGTTGAATATATTTCTTATATAAGTTGTATAGCAAATCCCGAATCATTAAGTAGTGAAATATATATTATCGAAGTATATATAAAAATATAGTACTTTATAACAACTTTTACCCCTGAACTTTGGTGAAATGACAGTTTTTACCCTATAGTTTCAAAAATGACATTTTATACCCACAAATATGGATTGTTGACAAAAACAGCCCTTATATTAATAACTTTAAAATAATTAAACTTTTGTCCCAAGAAAACTCCAATTTTCTGTTTTGACAAGTTTTTACCCTTAAAGATTTAATACGTTTCGTCATTAGTCCTAAATACGTTTTAAATGTGTTTTTAATTTAGAAAAAGGCGAGACTTGCTACGACTTATAAAAATAAGTTTTAGTCAGTTTGAAAATATGTTGTATAGGGCTTATTGGCTTAATTTCTAGTTTAGGGCTCTAAAAATAAATTATAAGGGTGCGTTTGGTTTTGTTGTAACTCGCCCAAAAGATAATTATAAATAACCGAGGCATCAAGTGCTTTTGCAAATATTTTTGGTGTTTCTTAATCCTTGCTAGGAGCTTTATTAAGGACTTAATGGCTTAGCTTATGGGTTACGGCTACTAACTTAAAAATAAGACCAAAGTGGGGCGTCTTGGTTGGTTTACAACATGAAATAAAAATATAAGGATTGCGTTTGGTTTATGACGCGATACACTCAAATGGTACTTAAATAAACACGAGGCCTCAAGGGCTTTTAATGACATTCTTGGCGTTTTAAAGACTTTGCTAGATGCTTATGAGAATGGCAAAAGGGTTCGATTTATAGTTCATAACTTGTGGGTCAAATTAATTATTGAAGTAGGGCGTTTGGTTTAGTTCCGATAAGAGGAAAAATAAAAATAGTGAGTTTGGTTTTGTACTCGCGACCAAGAAAGACAAGAGTATTTAAACGAGGACTTTATAGTTTTTGACCAGGTTCTTGGGGCTTTGTGAAGTCTCCTAGGAGCTTGTTAAAATGGCTTATTGGCTGGGCTTATAAGCTTTAGCTTATGGCTTAAAAATATGACCCAAGAGGGGGTTTGGTTGAGTTGCGACAAGAAGGAAAAAGAAAAGGAATGGGATTCGAATCTTAAAAACTTATGGCTTGGTTTTGGTGACTTAAATAGCATGTATACTAGTTTATTATGTCTATTGAGTAATTAGTTTTGTAAATAACATGGTTCTTAATTGCTTAACTTTGTGAAAAACCAAATTTTTATATCAAAAACTGTTTTACAATTTATGGCAGAAAACTGCCTTTGTTTTGCGTTTTCAGGCCGAGTTTCCTTCTTGTAGATGTAAAACATCATTCCGGACAACTTTCGTGTTTTAACTTTTTGATGAATCGAACTAGAAGGGCCTCGAAAAATTTCGAAATTTGGGCAGTAGGCATTTTAACTGATTCAGTTTTCAGTTTTTGCAAATTTCTTTTGATCATAACTTTTGACTTGTGTACTCGTTTTAGGTGATTCAAATAGCTATGTATTCGTTTTAATTTCGTCTACAACAATATGTAAATTACCAACTCTATATGTAGTTAGTTTTGTCTCGTTAAAACAGAAAGAAAGAAAAGAAATTAGTTTTTGAACTTGTTTTCCATTTAAACTTGGTTATAATCATATGTAAGTGCCACTAAAAGATGTAAAAGGATTGAAAAGGGTTTTAAAAGACTTACAAAACCTTGTTGAGATTTGCAAAAAATCTACTAGAACAAGAGACTCGATTGACTTCCATAGCTTTCCAAGGCTTAAAACTTGAGCAATCTTCTTTTCATATTGATTTTAGTAACTAAGAAGAGTATGGGTATGTATTTTTGAGCTTGAAAGGAAGAGATGGAATGAAAGGTGAAAGCTTGTTTGATTTATATAGACTAAAGTTCAAAGTCTACATTGTAAGCATGTATATGTGAATTCTATTTTCACTATGTGAGATTGCATGGTGTAAGTTCTAATACCACATATATTTCAATGTTTCAAGATTTGAACACATAGGAGCATAGATTCATATGGCTATCTTACCTACACGTACATATATAGTCAATTGTTGCATGTCATACGTGAATATGCATGAATATTTACCATGTGGCATAGTTATATACTGATGAATGTGTAAATACTCATCATTTTTGTCGTATCTGAACTGCCAAAACATCCAAAAACACTCAGAAATGCATCAAAATACTGAAAATATCCCAGGGATTGTGTTTTATATGTTTCAAATGCAAAATGTTTGAAAACAATTGAAAAACGAACAAAGTTTGCAAAATTGGTAGTTTCAGTCCCTCAACTTTCAAAACTTGTCAAATTTAGTCCCTAGGCATTTGTTTTGTAAGAAAAGTCACCAAAGGTCCTTTTGAAATCATAGGTTGTCATATTTAGTCCTTTGGTGAAAAGTTTCAATAATTTACAAGTTTGGTCCCTGCACTTTCAGAATTTGCAAAAATGGTCCCTGGGAAAATTTTATTGTTGGAAATCTCATGTATGGTCCCTGGATTATTGGAACATGGCAGGAATTGCCCTTGGTTTATTTTGGAAGATGTACAACTTTGGTCCTCCAATTTTTAGAAAATACAAAAATGGTCCTTGTGATTAAACTACAAACTATCCGGACCCTATTTTAAATAAAACCAACCCAAACCAAATCCTATTTATATTAAACCCAGCCCAACCATACAACCCTTTGACCCGGCCCATTTCTTTTATAAACTAAAACAAGGGTTTGACCTCAGTCAAACCCGTCTCCCTCACACAACCCCGCCAAAACCACCACTGTTCCAAAACCACCATCACCTTTACACCTCAGCCCCCCACCTCATCACCACAGCTGTCTAACTACTCCCTTCCACCTCCACATCCTCCCAAATTTCTTTAATTAAAAAAAACCTGCTATTGATATTTTTGGCGCCAAAAGTAGTTTGAGCGATTGGGATTAATTGGAAGCAATCCAAGGGTGCAGAAGTGATCAAGGATGTCGACTAAGGGTTTCCCAGCAATATTTAGTATTTATAGGTCAATGTAATAGAAAAAAAAGTTAGTAGTTAATTTTTAGTGTAATCGTAATTTTTATTCACCACTTATCTTATTGTAATTTCCAGTTTCAGTTATTAATACAAGTTCATTTCAGTCATATTAAGCTTATTTCAATCACTAGTGTTCTAAAAATCAGTATTGTTTAAATTTCATGATCACTGTTAAGCTAATTAAGTTCAAAATCCATCCAGAAGCTCTCAAAAGCTCCCACAACTTTACTATAAGCTTATACAAGCTTAATATAGCTTTCTGTAAGCTTATATAGATATAGGTTGATCTGAATTTCAAATATGAAGAAAAGTCAACCATGGTCAACATAAGCTTCAATAAGCTGTTCTGGTGAAATAAGCTATAAAGGAAGGCTTATGTTGGTTTTCTAGCTTGTGTGAACAAGCTAGAAGTGTTCTGGTCCTTGGTTCTTTGTGTCACAGTCCAAATCAGTTGTAAGCAAGTTTCAAGTTTTTCTTCTTAATTCTATCATTACCGTACAATAGCTTAAAGTAGCTTATTTCCATTAGTTTCCAGTTTATTAGTAGTTCTTAAATATATTTCATTCATATTATTAGTTTAAATTGTCATTGTCTTCTTTTTACTTAAAAAAACACTTAAAAGCCAAAAACAACTAGAATTAGCATAGCTTATTATCTAGCTTATTTCTGTTTTAAAAGTTGCTCAATATAATCATAATAAGTTAATTAATCTATTTTCATCAGAAATTATCAGTTAAAAATCCCTTTTTCAGTTCAAAACCAAGACAGTCCACTCTTAAAGGGGTGTTTGGTTTTAGCAGTTAGACTAGTTAAAACCTTGTTTACTGTAGATTGACCATAAGCCCAACTTTGTACCAGCTTTTATAAGTCATAATAATCAGTTTTTAAGCCCTAATTAGTAAGATAGCTAGAAAATCTAGTTTTTTTAGCCCTAAACAAGCTTATTTGGACCTCAACTTTGGTATTTCTGAGTTTATTTCAGTCCATTTAGAGCGTTTGCAAAGTTTGGTTTGGTCTCATTTGACCTGCACAACACAAAACCAAAGTAGCCTGCATCAGTATACACTGATAGTTCAGTGTATTTTGGCTTATTTCATAAGCTTCTCAAAAGCTCATTAGTGAACTTCAGCTTGTGTGTTTTAGTTTTTTGTGAAGCTTAGCTACCCATCTCAAAGGTTCAAAGCTTGTTTTACATTTTCTGGCTTATTTAATAGGGCTGCTTGTAGCTTTTTCTTTGTCCCATTTCATTGATTACACTGAATCATCAGTGTAAGTTGGCTACATTCATAAGCTCATTTCAAGCTTCTCAGTGGGTCCCACTCAGAGCTTATTGGCTTTTTGGATAGCCAAGCTAGCAAGCTTGTTAGGTCAGTGCTCATTTTGAGCTTGGGAGCTTTTGCCCCTAGCTTAATCAGACCTTAAAGATTTCTGCAGCCCTGATTGGTTCTCTGTGGGATTTGGATTTGCTTATTTGCTCACTTAAGCTTATTTAGTGCTTATTTCTTTTTCTTTTAACTTGTTTCCAGTTCAATTTACTTGCTTGCATCTTATTTCTCCTCTGGTTCCAGTTTGTTAGCTTGTTATAAGCTTTTGCAAGTTCAAAATACCACTTTAAGCCTTAAAAGCTTATCTGTGGTAATCATAAGCTCCCACAAAGCTTATTTTTGAGCTTCTGAAAGTTTGTCTTTGTAAAAGTTGTTTAATTTCAGTAGTTAAATAGTTTTGTAAAAGAAAAATCAAGAAAATCAAAATATAAAAAAAGTGATAGCTTCTATTTAAGCCATTTGGCTTATTTTTCTGCTTTTTCATTAAGCACTTCTCAATTTTATATTTTTCTTAGGTTACTGTACTTATTTAATATTTATAGAAAAAGTTTCAGATTTTTCTTTGTTCATTTAGTATTTATTATAATTTAAATTAGTTTAAGTAATTATTAATTAGTAATTAATCAATAATAATTAGATAAAAAGTCTAAAAAATACATTTTCAGTTTTAAAATAAGTTTTAGGTTATTTTAGATTTATCTAAGTTAAAAGTTTAATTTTCTAGGTTAATTTCCTATTTTCTTTTAATTTAGTGCATTTTAAATAATAATTAAATAGTTATTAATTAATAATAATTAATTAAATAGTTAAATAAATAATTTTCTTTTTCCAATAATTTTCTTTTATCTTTAGGTTTATAAAAAAGTTATTTTCATATTTTTAGGATTAATATTTCTTCATTTTCACTTTTTATTTTGTACGTTTACGTTTATTTAAATTTAAACGTACGTTTTTAAGGTTTCTAAACGTTTTTAAGTAATTTGGTTTCTTCTATTTATTCCTATAGCTTGTTTAAAGCTATTCTATTTTATTTCCTTAGTCCAATAATTCAAAAAAACCTTTTCCGTTCAATTATCACCAGATCACAGATCCGTTTTACTACAAAATTCACATCTCGCTGGGACTTAACGACCCGGGGATACTCTGTACTCCTTTGGTAAATTGCATTGTGCCCTAGATTGTTTGACTATTGTTGACCATTTACTTGGTCAATATTAGTTGACTGTTTAGCACCAATCATATACACATATTAATAGTTTAAGGTGTAGTTTGATTCCTGGTAATTACTAACGTTAAATCCTTAAGTCACGAAACTTAAGACCGGGTAACGTAAAAATATAATAAATACAAAAATAACAAAGTGGCAATAGTTCATATAAAATATATAGACTCATCATAATCTTGTGTTGGTCGTGAGTATAATTCACACGATTAAACTTTTTGTGATTGTTACTAAAAGTAATATAATTTAATAAAAACGTAATAATAATTGGTATTCAATATTTAAGAATAGACCTGAAATATGCGAGATGCAATCCTTGTTTCGTTACTTGGTCGTGAGATGGAATAAATATATCTTGAATTCATGCATTATATACTTGTACTATGAGCTTTAGAAAGTTGTACATTAGGCTTATGATGTTATGAGAAAATCAAGTTTAAGGTTGATGCATTAAAATTGTAAAGTAAGCTTAAATATTGTACTTTAGAGTTTTTAAAATTAAATAAAACAAAGATAAGGTTTTGTGCTTTAAAGACTTGTACATTAGCCTTAAAGTGTTGTACTTTAACGTTTATGATTTAAATATATAAAATCATATATATAATGAATTAGGGTGTCGTGAAAACTCAAAATAATAGTAAACGTTTTAGTTTGAACTTTTAATAATCGTATGTTAACGAAATAATATAAGTGGTAAATAAAAGTTAAAAACTTTTATACTTGATATATAAGCAAGGTTTATTTGTAATAAATACAAGGCACGTTGGTGTCGTGTGAGGATGTTTTTGTGAGTTACGTCACATTAGTTAGTTGTTGCGATTAGATAAACTGTTAAAAAAAATTAGACGTAGAAAATGGATAAGTATTCTTTCGTTAAAGTATTAATACAAGTGGAAATTTACCGGTGGTTACAGTCTCACCCCCTTAACGGAATCCCGTCCCGGGATTCAATTTGTGTTAGGTGTTTAAGTGATGAGAATGAACGGTGGTTTTATTTGTGAAAACTTTATAAGTTATAATCTATTGTTTTACATGTGAAAAACATTGTTCCGAAGGTTATATAATCTTAAGAAAAAATTATTTTGAATGAAAATTGTTATTTTATAAGTGTGTATTATGAGTTTATAAAATACATGCAACAAGAAAGTTTTAAGTAACGAATTTTAACAATGAAGGTTTCGGAAGAGAACTTGATGAATGTAAGGAAAGTTTTTGAATTTTAAGCTTCCATAGTACGATGAACAGTAAAAATCAACGGTCAAGAATAGTAATTCCCAACGGCTAGTTTTATACCTATATATACTCCATTTTAATTTTCATTCTTCCACCAAAAATATATCTCTCATTTACTACTTCCAAAATGCCGCACCTAATTACTATACTAGCAATTGTGTATGTCGTTCTTGGGATTAGTTACTTAACGTATGTTCCTGATGAAGATTTCGTATTCATGGTTTGCGTTCTAGCGGCTCTTATGCCATTCGTGATTCTAGCTATTGGCGTGTACATGCTATGGAGGAAATAGTCTCGAGTTAGGGTCGCTAAAATGAGTTCTTGTTGTGTTTCTATGTAATCCTTAATAAAAGTGAAATAAAACTCGTTTGTCTTTATGTCTAAGATCTAGTCTTGCTATCGTGTTTAATAATTTGTTATGCTAATTGTATCGCTATGTATTAATATCCGTGAATTCTAATAAAATTTACGTTATTTGTGTTTTTCATATATCTTGTGAATTCTTGTGATTCTCGAGTTCATACTCATGTCGTTTCAGATACAAATAAGACCACTCGTTTATAATTCATTATTTACATAGAGAGGCGTCCCAAACAATGTAAATAAAGGAGTATAAACTTATGGTTTGGTGATTCATAATTTCTATATTTAAATAAAAAGGCGTCCCAATTTATTCAAATAACGACATTGTAAATCATCCTACTTAAGAATTTCTGACTCAACTTTCGTACTTAACCGATGAGTTTGAAGGTATTTTAGTGAGGGTACGGAAGGAGTATTTACACTCATCTGTTGAGATGAGAGTAAGATAATCAAGGATAGTTGACATAGTATTTAAAATAGTTTGGTGTTTATAAATTTAACGTATATAGAATAAGAATTGTGCAAAGCACAATGTCTTAGGAAGGTTTCGTAAACTACAAAATGTAGAAGTAGGTACATGCTAGAGGAAATATGATTTAAGCCATGATGACTTAGAATAGGCATATGTAGTTATGTTTATTTGTATAAAGTGATCGAAAGTATGTCGAATGTGAATATATCAGTATACTAAAGTATTTATATAGCAAAAATTACCTAGAAGTCACATAATCGTTTGGAGGATGGAAGGCACGGACAGCGAAAGGCTATAAAATATTTTTGTGAAAAAATCAGTTATAGTTTAGGTCTCAATTAGACCCGTTTCTCTATAACCTGGCTCTGATACCAATCTGTAACTCCCCCAATTTTGGGATACGCAGCGGAATTCAAGCTGGGTGTTACTCGACGGCACAACAGTTATAATAATAGAAAACGATCTCTAATTAGTCGTTTTAAAAGATTTATCATTCGAATTTTATAAATATCAGAGTTTACAAAATGAGGTCCCAGTAGTTTCAGTTTGTTAAATAAGTTTCGAATGATAATTAGCCTTCTATCAGTATCCGTGCCTTTCTGTGCCATCCACGTTCAATATGGACCTGAGATAAACATGCTAAAAGTGTCAACACAAATGTTGGTGAGTTCATAGAGTTTATAAGTAAAACAGTTGATTTCGATAGTCAAAAGTTGAGTGAATCCATAATGTTTGTGAGTAAATTAGTTTAACACAAGTTTCCAGTTTAAGAAGATAATTGCAACGAATACAATTATGGGTAAGTAAATATTATTGCTCTAAGCTCGTGACACGCAAAACATTAACAGGATGGACATCATAGTAATGAACTATTGACATAAATTACTATATAATTAAATGTAGTAATTATGCCATCGAGTAGGAGTTTGCTAGACTCTGTTTTGATTTCAAATATAAGGTGCATTTGGTTACCTATCCGGCTAACACAAATGGGACGTCAATTCCAATAGATCTATTCACTATATTAGCGCTCACCCGAAAGTGATTAATGGCTCATGATTGAGGCACTTTTAATGGCAACAGTTAACTTAGGAAATAATAATCAAGCTATCATACAGAAAGTTACTTGTGTTCAGTATATTATAAGTTTCAATAAGCAAAACGAGTGTTTCATCAATCGAATAAAATGTTCATGAATAAGATTTGTAAGTTAAACGAGCGTGTATCTCCCCCAAATAGTTCAAAATAAGAAAAGAGGGGCTATGACTCACCTGAGCAGTTTGGATGGAAAACAAATCAAATATAGCGAATAAAACGCTCCGACACGCAACCTAGGTGAATATGTCAAGTTTCAGTATTCGTATTCAAGTATTCGTGATTTTTAATATTCGTATTCTTATGTTTATGTTTCGTTTGTTTCTTGTTATATAATTATTTCATATATGCAAGTTTTATAAATAATCCTAAGTTGTTGAATATATTTCTTATATAAGTTTTATAGCAAATCCCGAATCATTAAGTAGTGAAATATATATTATCGAAGTATATAAAAATATGGTACTTTATAACAACTTTTACCCCTAAACATTGGTGAAATGACAGTTTTTACCCTATAGTTTCAAAAATGACATTTTACACCCACTAATATGGATTGTTGACAAAAACAACCCTTATATTAATAACTTTAAAATAATTACACTTTTGGCCCAAGAAAACTCCAATTTTCTGTTTTGACAAGTTTTTACCCTTAAAGATTTAACACTTTTTGTCATTAGTCCTAAATACGTTTTAAATGCGTTTTTAATTTAGAAAAAGGCGAGACTTGCTACGACTTATAAAAATAAGTTTTAGTCAATTTGAAAATATGTTGTATAGGGCTTATTGGCTTAATTTCTAGCTTAGGGCTCTAAAAATAAATTATAAGGGTGCGTTTGGTTTTGTTGTAACCCGCCCAAAATATAATTAAAAATAACCGAGGCATCAAGTGCTTTTGCAAATATTTTTGGTGTTTCTTAAACCTTGCTAGGAGCTTTATTATGGGGCTTAATGGCTTAGCTTATGGGTTACGGCTAGTAACTTAAAAATAAGACCAAAGTGGGGCGTCTGGGTTGGTTTACAACATGAAATAAAAATATAAGGATTGCGTTTGGTTTATGGCGCGATACACTCAAATGGTACTTAAATAAACATGAGGCCTCAAGGGCTTTTAATGACGTTCTTGGTGTTTTAAAGACTTTGCTAGATGCTTATTAGAATGGAAAAGGGTTCGATTTATAGGTCATAACTTGTGGGTCAAACTAATTATTGAAGTAGGGCGTTTGGTTTAGTTGCGATAAGAGGAAAAATAAAAATAGTGAGTTTGGTTTTGTACTCGCGACCAAGAAAGACAAGAGTATTTAAACGAGGACTTTATAGTTTTTGACCAGGTTCTTGGGGCTTTGTGAAGTCTCCTAGGAGCTTGTTAAAATGGCTTATTGGCTGGGCTTATAAGCTTTAGCTTATGGCTTAAAAATATGACCCAAGAGGGGGTTTGGTTGAGTTGCGACAAGAAGGAAAAAGAAAAGGAATGGGATTCGAATCTTAAAAACTTATGGCTTGGTTTTGGTGACTTAAATAGCATGTATACTAGTTTATTATGTCTATTGAGTAATTAGTTTTGTAAATAACATGGTTCTTAATTGCTTAACTTTGTGAAAAACCAAAATTTTATATCAAAAACCGTTTTACAATTTATGGCAGAAAACTGCCTTTGTTTTGCGTTTTCAGGCCGAGTTTCCTTCTTGTAGATGTAAAACATCATTCCGGACAACTTTCGTGTTTTAACTTTTTGATGAATCGAACTAGAAGGGCCTCGAAAAATTTCGAAATTTGGGCAGTAGGCATTTTAACAGATTCAGTTTTCAGTTTTTGCAAATTTCTTTTGATCATAACTTTTGACTTGTGTACTCGTTTTAGGTGATTCAAATAGCTATGTATTCGTTTTAATTTCGTCTACAACAATATGTAAATTACCAACTCTATATGTAGTTAGTTTTGTCTCGTTAAAACAGAAAGAGAGAAAAGAAAGTAGTTTTTGAACTTGTTTTCCATTTAAACTTAGTTATAATCATATGTAAGTGCCACTAAAAGATGTAAAAGGATTGAAAAGGGTTTTAAAAGACTTACAAAAACTTGTTGGGATTTGCAAAAACTCGACTAGAACAAGAGACTCGATTGACTTCCATAGCTTTCCAAGGCTTAAAAATTGAGCAGTCTTCTTTTCATATTGATTTTAGTAACTAAGAAGAGTATGGGTATGTATTTTTGAGATTGAAAGGAAGAGATGGAATGAAAGGTGAAAGCTTGTTTGATTTATATAGACTAAAGTTCAAAGTCTACATTGTAAGCATGTAAACGTGAATTCTATTTTCACCTTGTGAGATTGCATGGTGTAAGTTCTAATACCACATATATTTCAATGTTTCAAGATTTGAACACATAGGAGCACGGATTCATATGGCTATCTTACCTACACGTACATATATAGTCAATTGTTGCATGTCATACGTGAATATGCATGAATATTTACCATGTGACATAGTTATATACACATATTAATAGTTTAAGGTGTAGTTTGATTCCCGGTAATTACTAACGTTAAATCCTTAAGTCACGAAACTTAAGACCAGGTAACTTAAAAATATAAAAAATATAAAAACAACAAAGTGGCAATAGTTCATATATAATATATAGACTAATCCTAATCTTGTGTTGGTCGTGAGTATAAGTCATACGATTAAACTTTTTGTGATCGTTACTAAAAGTAATATAATTTAATAAAAACGTAATAATAATTGGTATTCAATATTTAAGAATAGACCTGAAATATGCGAGATGCAATCCTTGTTTGGTTACTTGGTCGTGTGATGGAACAAATATATTTTGAATTCATGCATTATATACTTGTACTATGAGCTTTAGAAAGTTGTACATTAGGCTTATGATGTTATGAGAAAATCAATTTTAAGGTTGATGCATTAAAACTTGTAAAGTAAGCTTAAATATTGTACTTTAGAGTTTTTAAAATTAAATAAAACAAAGATAAGGTTTTGTGCTTTAAAGACTTGTACATTAGCCTTAAAGTGTTGTACTTTAACATTTACGATTTAAATATATAAAATCATATATATAATGAATTGGGGTGTCGTGAAAACTCAAAATAATAGTAAACGTTTTAGTTTGAACTTTTAATAATCGTATGTTAACGAAATAACGTAAGTGGTTAATAAAAGTTAAAAATTTTATCCTTGATATATAAGCAAGGTTTATTTGTAATAAATACAAGGCACGTTGGTGTCGTGTGAGCATGTTTATGTGAGTTACGTCACATTAGTTAGTTGTTTCGATTAGATAAACTGATAAAAAATATTAGACGTAGAAAATGGATAAGTATTCTTTCGTTAAAGTATTAATACAAGTGGAAATTTACCGGTAGTTACAAGACATTATGGAAATGATGTTTTAAACATAGCGTTTTTATTTGTATGAACAATGTGAAAAATCATTTTTCCTAATAGTGAGAAGCTTTTCCCAAAAAAATTTGACATAGGGTTTTTGGTGAATTATGATAATGTCTTATAATATGCAATTCCTAACTAAGGGAAACATGATTAGTTATGCTATTTAGCAAATGTGCTTCATGATTTTTCAAAGATGCATAATCCCCAAGTTTTGATTTTGTGCAAGAAATAGAAATCATATACTCAGATCAGGAGTGTAAATGTAGTTGGGATACTTACAGTGTGAATTAGAGCACAAATTAGTTGAAGTAGAATGCCTAAATTCTAAGAATGGTGTGATATGGGGCGAGTTGGAGTTATTTGTGTGTTGTGGGAAGGAGAAAAGGAGTGTTTGTTTAATATATTTAAAAACTGACCCAGGAACCCACAGATGGGGCGAAACCAAATTTTTGGTTCTGTCCTTGTTGTCGAAGGGTTCCGCGGGGACTGTTTTGGTTTTTGGTTATTTTTGTCGTGTTTGGTTAGGCTAAGGTTTTAACTACAAATTAGGTTCCATTAATCCTAAACCAAGTCTAAGAAGGTTAAATGGTTCTCTCTTAAGAGGTTTTGTTAGAATATCGGCAATGTTGTCTTCTGAGGATACTTTATCGATTAAGATGTTTCCTTTTTGAACATTGTTGCGAAGAGAGTGATGACGGATTTTTATGTGTTTGGTTCTAGTATGTTGAACTGGATTCTTACTAAGATCGATAGCTCCTTTGTTGTCGCAAAGAATAGGAATGTCATTGAGTTGAATTCCGTAGTCGATGAGAGATTGTTTCATCCAGAGAGCTTGTTGGCATGCTTTTCCTGCTGACACGTACTCGGCTTCGGTTGTTGATATTGCTAGAGCCGTTTGTTTCTTTGCAAACCATGAGGTAAGATAATGCTCAACAAAAGTACAAATACCACTTGTACTTTTTCTATCGACATAGTCACCGGCATGGTCTGAGTCGGCATACACTATGGTTTCAACACCCGTTCCTTTGGGATACCATAATCCTAAGTGTTTAGTACCTTTAATGTATCTAAATATTCGTTTTACGGCTTCAAGATGGGATGTTTTAGGATCTTCTTGAAAGCGAGCACATAGAGAAACACTAAACATAATGTCGGGTCTACTAGCCGTGAGATAGAGTAGACTACCAATCATTCCTCTATATTTAGTGCTATCTACGGATTCACCTTCTTCATCCTTGGTGAGTTTAGTTTCCGAGGACATAGGTGTTTTCATAGGTTTGGAGTCTTCAAGACCAAATTTCTTAAGCATATCTTTGATGTACTTAGATTGGTTGAAGAATATCCCATCTTCTAATTGTTTTATTTGAAGGCCTAAGAAAAAGTTTAATTCCCCCATCATACTCATTTCAAACTCGTCATGCATGATTTTTGAGAAATCGTCGCGTAACTCTTGACAAGTTGATCCGAATATGATGTCATCCACATATATTTGAAATATGATAATATGTGATCCCTTTTTCTTAGTGAAAAGAGTGTTGTCTACTAGTCCCATGGTATACTTATGTTCATCTAGGAACGTCTTAAGTTGATCATACCAAGCTTTTGGTGCTTGCTTAAGTCCGTATAAAGCTTTTTTAAGTTTGTAGACATGATTTGGTTTTTCAAAATCGGCAAAGCCGGGAGGTTGTGCAACATACGCTTCCTCATTTATGAAACCATTAAGAAATGCACTTTTGACATCCATTTAAAAAAGTTTAAAGTCATGTGCACATGCATATGCAAGTAATATTCTAATTGACTCGAGCCTAGCAACTGGAGTAAATGTTTCGTCGTAGTCAATACCTTCTTGTTGATTATACCCTTGAGCTACTAGCCTAGCTTTGTTTCTAGACACTACACCATTTTCATCCATTTTATTTCTAAAAACCCATTTTGTTCCAATTATGGTTTGACATTTAGGTTGAGGAACTAATATCCAAACATCATTTCTAACAAATTAGTTTAATTCTTCTTGCATCGCTATGACCCAAGATTCATCTTTTATAGCCTCATTTATATTTTTGGGCTCAATGGTTGAAATGAAACAAAAGAAGTTACTTTGATTTTGAACTTTTGATCTTAAGGTTCTTTCATTGATTTCTCCTATGACATTATCTAATGGATGACATTCAGATTTTTTGACATTGACTATTTCTCTATTTAAAGGTTCATCTTCCTTGTCATTATCTATATTCTCTTGGTTTTCAACCATTTGACTTTCAACTAAGTCATCATCTACCAAAGGTGATGTATTAGAGGGAGGCGGACTTTCGTCAAATGTTACGTTCAAGATTCCTCGACTCTTAAGGTTTCTTTGTTCAAAACGATATAGGCTTTACTATTTTGTGAATATCCAAGGAACACACCTTCATAAGACTTTGGGCCAAATTTCGTGAGATAGTCCTTAGTGTTTAGAATGAAGCACTTGCTTCCAAAAACTCTAAAGTATCCTAATGTAGGATTTTTGCCTTTATAAAGTTCATATGGAGTTTTATTCAAAAATAATCTTATAAAAACTCTATTTAAGATATAGGTGGATGTGTCAACGGCGTTACACCAAAACTTTCAGGGTATGTTTGGTTCATTTAGCATTGTTTTACTCATTTCTTAAAGTATTCGGTTTTTACGTTCTACTACACCGTTTGATTGAGGAGTTCTAGGAGCCAAGAAATTATGTGTTATGCCATTAGCATCACAAAAAGCTCCAAATTGAGTTTCATTATCAAATTCACGACCGTGGTCTGTTCTAATTGACACAATGCTACTTCCTAGTTGATTTTGAATTTTCTTACTCAGAATTTCAAATTTATCAAACGCTTCATTTTTACTTTTCAAAAATTTAGTCCAAGTGTATCTTGAATAATCATCTACTATGACCAAAGTGTAGAAGTTGCCTCCATAACTTGGTATAGCGGATGGACCAAATAAATCCATATGCAAAAGTTATAGACACCTAGATGTGGACACCATGTTTTTAGCCTTATGGCTATTATGAACTTGTTTCCCAATTTTGCAAGCATCACAAAAGTGTTGGTCATATTTCAACTTGGGTAGGTTCCTAACGAGTTCCTTAGATGAAAGAGATTGGATGAGTATCATATTAGCGTGGCCTAAGCGTCTATGCCAAAGAGTTGAGTTGTCGTCTATAGAGGTGAGGCAAAGTTTATCTCTAGATGTTTTATCTAATTTCATAACGTATACGTTATTTTCCAAAACACCTTTACCTACGGTTATACCGTCTTTAAGTATTTTACTTCCGTTTTCACTAAAAAGGACGTCATACTTTTTACAGCATAGTTGGCTAATGCTAAGTAAGTTAAATCCTAAGTTATCAACTTGAGCAACATCATCAATAGAGAGAGAGAGAGTCATGAGATATAGTACCTTTTCCGACGATTTTGCTTTTTAGCTTGCTACCAAAAGTAACATTACCTCCGTCGTATTCTTGGTAGGTTGAGAAAAGGCTCTTATTTCCCGTCATGTGCCTTGAACACCCGCTATCTTTTATCCACTTGCCTGGTTCCAAACTGACTTTCAAGCATACCTAAGTTTTAGAAAAACTCAAGCATTTGGTCCCCAATATCTCATGGGTCCATTTGGGTTAAACATCCCATTATCTTGATTCAAGTATGGAAATGGTGGATATGGGTTCCGTGGCATGTAGTTGGGACTTTGATAATTTCTAGGAAAGTTTGGGTTCCAACTATTTTGATAATGAGGTTGTGTGTTGTAGTTACTTTTTGGAAAGGGGCGTTTGGGAATAGTCGTCCTAGGTCTTTCTTGAGTAGTTTTAGCTCTAAATTCATTTCGAGCTTGTCCAACTCCTATAGTAACAGCTGGTTTTTGTTTGTTAACAGTTGAGCTAGTACTAGGTTTCCTTGTGACTTTAACGAACTCAGTACAAGCCGATATACAATATTTCTGTTCAGCAACGGTTCCAACGGATCCCTTCTCCACTACTAGCAGAACCAAAGATTTGGTTCCGTCTGATCCGTGGGTTTCTGAAACTGTTGGAACAGTTTCTTGTACTTTTACGGCTTGTTTCTTAAAACTACTTAAATCTCCTAATTTCATAAAACCTAGTCCGGTTTTATCATGAGGTAATTTTTGAATTTTCATTATTTCATCTACACAACTAATATTTTTATCAAACCTTTTGAACTTTGAGTTTTGTTTGGTAAGTGCATCCTGTGTGATCTTAAGTTTTTCTAATTCTAGTCTAAGCTCTTGACATGATACACATACCTCTTCAATAGCTTTGCTCTTTTCTAATCGTTTAGCTTTTTCTTTTAACTCATACACTTCGTTTTCTAGAAATTCCTTTTTGGTTTTCAAAAACTTATTTTTGTTTATGATTTTTAAGCTAAGTTCACATAGTTTGTTATATTCTATTTGCAAGGTGTCATCATCAATAGAAGAATAAGATGAGTCAGATTGTACCTCATTTGAGTCATGAGCCATAAGAGCAACTTCGTCATTCTTAGGCTCTTCGTCATCATCTTCACTGTCGCTCCAAGCACCACTTACAAAAGCTCTTTGAGTTTTGTTCTTGGGTGGCTTAGGACTCCTATTAGATGACTAGTATCACCGCATCTAAAATACTTTCTTTCTCCTTTTCATTTCTTGTCATTACGGACTTTCCGGACAGATTTCTTTTCTTCTCGAGGTTGTCTTACAAACTTTCCTCGTCTTCTAAAGAACTTCTTAAAATCTCTTACGGCCATGACATATTCTTCATCTTCACTACCCGAACTAGACTCTTCATCATCACTTGAATCTACTCTAGCTTTTAAGGCAATGGATTTGACTTTTTCCTTTTTTCCGTTAACTATTTCTGAATCTTTTTCCATTACCATCTCATGAACTTTGAGATTTCTGATTAGCTCGTCAAGTGACATGCTTGAAAGATCCTTGGATTCTTCAATGGCCGTCACCTTTGCTCTCCACCTCGGATGGAGTGCTTTAAGGAATTTCCTGACAAAGTTCTTACTTCAAAAAGATTCATCAAGTGCTTTAAGAGAAGTAATAATAGTATTAAACCTAGCAAATGCACTATCAATGGTCTCATCTTCAAGGATAACAAATTGTTCATATTTGTTGGGAACATGTTTAATATTTATTCGAGTATTGGTCATGTTTATGTAAAAGGTTGCTTGTTATGGGCTTTATGTTAGTTTGATCCACACGGCTTATTAGAAGCCCATGGGCCGTGTGGTTTAGTTAAATAGTTTCTAGAAGATCAAGGGCAAGTGTTGCCCTAAACACTTGCCTATAAATACCTCCCTTATATCTCTCATTTCATTGTTGGTTTTATTCATTTTGTATCGAAGGTTTTGCTAGTCTATCGTATGAATGAAATCATCAATTTCTCTTCATCTTATTCTCTAGTTCTCTCATCCTTTACTTGTTATACATATTAGATATCTTGTGTTACATTAATTATAGGACCTAACAAGTGGTATCATTCACTAGAAGATAGTTGGATTGTGTGTTTTGAGTAGATTCGTAGTTTATAGTTCATAAACGTTTGGTTTTGTGGTTTATTCGCGACAAAAGGTCTTATTTCTCTCACTTTTCTTCACACTTGTAAAGTGTAAAGATCCTTATAGTGATTAGAAATCAGATTTGAAGTCGAAAGTTTAGATCTTGTTCGATATTCTTTTGTTTTATACTCGATTTCATTAGTTGCACTTTATCGAAATTCACCAAATTTTGTTTAAAACGTTAAAGCTTGAAACTTTCTTATTATTTAAGTGTTTTTAAACGTTTTGAAACAAAGAAAGTCAGTTAAAACATCATTTTTGAGTCGTAAAAGTTATTTGTTAGATCTGGCATTCTATCGGATTTGGTGAAAAGAGGGTTTATCATAATTCAGTTTAAGGGTTTATTGGAATTGCTCACTAGAGTTTATCGAAATTCATCAGAAAGGGTTTATCGGATTTGTAGACATAAGGGTTTATCGAAATTGGTACTCAGTAGATTCCTTGCTTGTATAAGCTTGTGAAAATACTTCGACTTTGAAGCACATCTCCTATCTTGTATAAGGTAGTGAGAAAATTATCAGAATTGCAATTTAGATACGTTATCGAAATTGCCAAGTTCAATCGCAATTCAGATAAGTTACCGGAATTGTAAATTTCTGTCGCAATTGCAAAGTCCATCGCAATTCCCTGATTCATCGAAATTCACTAGTCCATCAGAATTCAGCCATTTTGTCGGAATTGGATAAGTCCATCGGAATTGTAAAAGTTCATCGGAATTCAGTAAACTCATCTCAATTCAGCAACCTCATCGCAATTCAGCAAACTCATCGCAATTGCAACTGTGAACAGTTTTTCATCGAAATTGATTGTGAACAGTAATTTGTCGAAATTGAACAAGAAAAACATCTAAACTCACACTTAACCAAAACCAAACTTTATAACTCATAACACACATCTCAATTGTCTACAAGATCCACAAGAACACAAGAATGTCTCAACCACCGAACTACAACTATTTCTACAATCAACAACAACAGTATCATCAGCAACAACAATATCCTCAACAACCACAATATCCTCAACAACAACTCTTTATGCAACAACATCAGTTTTTTCCTCAACAACAACCAATGCAGTCTTACCCACTTCCAGCAAAACAACCTCACTGGTTTGACCAGATGTGTGAAGCAATTAGTAGTCAACAATCAAGACACGAGGCTGGATCCTTAGACACACCTCCTATGCTTACTCCGGGTAACTACGTGCAATGGGCAAGTCGATTTCTACGGTTCATTGAACTCAAGAAACCGCATGGAAAGTACTTGAAAAAGGTAATTATTGAAGGACCATTTCCAGTACCTACCACAACGGTTCCTGGCGATCCAAATGCCATTCCTCTAAGAGAAGCAACAGTGACTCCTGTTCCTGATGCTCAGCTTACAGCAGAACAAGTACTTTAGAAAGAAGCCAATGAACTTGCAATGTCTTACATCCTTTGTAACACCCCGACCCGACAAGGGTAAAGATATCACAATAACGGATTCACATCAGATCAAAACAAAGCATACATCTTCAGTAATATAAAAACTCTCAAAGGATTACAAATGAAATACTGAATCTACAAGGTTACAATTGAGAACTTTCAAAAACAACTACTTCTAAATTATGATATCTTCTAGTCAACTCTAATCAAGAATAGCTATCCAATCTTCTAAGTCCAAAGGTATACTCTCCACTCATTCCCAGCTTCCTACTAAAACCTGCCGCAGGAAAAGAAATGCGGCTGAGCTACGAGAGCTCAGTGAACAGATATAACGATAACAAAAGCAGTAATAGAGAGTAGTACAAATAAAATCAAGAATACAGATCATACCGATACAAATCAAAGCGAAAGGAGTAAGGAACAGAATAAGGACAAAAGAAAAGAAATAAGGAAAAGGAAACAATAAAGTTATAGAATAAGGGAAAAACAGAAATATGTCACGAGCCCAAATAACAGATTATACCATAGCATACCAATATAACAAAACAAACCTGTGTAGAGTGATCAGCTCTCAGACAATGTGAAAGACGTGTATCGCACACACCATCAGTCACCAGATATAATAACAGTAAACATATAACATAAACAGAGAACAGATCAAATCTAGGATGCACCCATACGCCCCCGCAGACAAATCATAATCATAATCATAATGGCCATAGCAGATAATAAATAAGGGATGGAACAGGTCATCACTCTCCTGCCCTAAAGTCATGTCAAAGGTGCGTCAATGACATGGACATGAAACCCTCATGCCTAGTGATTGGCTCGGACATCAGACTGTAGGTCAAAGGTCAGATGTACTATCAAAATAATCAAAAGTCATATCTTAAGGGTACATGGCAAAAGGTTCATGTCAAACAGTTTAGAAATAAATGTCAAAGGTTCAAATCAAAGTTTATCAGATTAAGTTTTATATCAAAGTTTAAGTTCAGATTAAAAGGATTAAATCAAATGGTTCAGAAGATTATATCAAAGGTTCATAATTAAGAGTTCATTGCAAAAGTTCATTTTAGAAATTCCTGTCAAAAGTTCATTGAAAGCATTCCTTTAATAACGGTTTTCAATAAAATGATCTTTCAGAATAGTTTTCATAAAATAATCTTTCAAAACGGTTTTTCATAAAAACATTCTTTAAAACTAGTTTAACAAAAGTTAACAACTGTCATATAAATTAGTATCATATCACCATTCACAATCATTCTTTTAAAATAACTGATTTTTCTCAAAACATTTCCAGGTCATAATTAAAAGATTTTCGCATAACAGATTTTTTATATCAGGGGTCGTAACAACAGGGAATCATGAAAAAAAATTCAAAGCAAAGAGGATTGTAATAAGGATATCAACTCAGAAGTAACACAGATCAGAACATGAAAGAGATCATCGAAGGTTCACAAAACAAAGAGATCACATGAAAGGTTCACAAACAGAAGGGAACATAGCAATGGTATAGGGAATCCTAATAAGGAAAGTGAAAAACTGAAAGAAAAGGGAATGAAAAACCCTTACTGAAAAAGGGCAGAATATCTGTACCTTATGAGCAGTGCAAACAAATAAATAAGCAAACACGGAACAGAGATCAATGCTTCTCCTTCTTCACACCTAAAGGAGTAGAAGACGAAATTACAAAATATTCTAACTCGAATTATTACTTTTAGTCTACCTTTCCATTTTAAGTAACTTTCTATTTTTAGTAACTTTTCAGATTTAGTAAGTTTCCAGATTTAGTAACTTTCTATAATTAACAGATTTCCATACTTAGCAAGATATTAATATTACAGATTAGGTTAAGTCCTTATTAAGATTATTATGCAAGTAAGGTACATTTTATCAAGTTACAAAAGTTTAAGGGTAATTATGACAAGTTTACATAGTTTAGGGTTTTAATTGTAAATTCATTAAATTCAAAGGTCTAACATGAAGATACTTTAAGTTACTGAATTAAATACTCATATTATTCAGAATTACATTTTAATCTCTTAAGTTTCATAATTTACACTTTATACCCCTCTAGTTATATAATTTACAAAACAAACCTTCTATTTACAATATTCACAATTAAATCCCTACAATATCCATATTTACCAAACAAGCATCCAATTTTACATTATTACAGAATGTGACATCATAATTAAGTATATTACAGATTAGACCCTTCAGAATTCAGAATTTACATAATTGGTCCTTTAAGTTTACAAAACATATATATTAAATCATAATTTCATAACAATTACATATTATGCCCATAAATTCTCAAAATTACACATTATACTTTTAATATCAGTATTTACTCAGAATAACTTCAAGATTTTAGAATTTACACTTTTAGCCCCTCAAATTTACTTAATTCCAAATCGAATCATATAAATACAATTTAATTCTTTTCTTGCAATATTTACACATAGGACCCTCATGTTATATTTTTCCCACTTTAGTACAGACCTATATAACATTAGAAAAATGTCCCACAAGTTTCAAAGTTGGCAAAACACACCCTTCTTGTTTAAAAACCCACTCGGTTACACTTTTAAACACAAAACCCTAACCCTAAAATTACCAATCATGTTCCAATTATTAAATCATCATTAAACAACATTAAATAGACCAGATTCAATACAAAAACCCCAAACCCTAAATCGTAACCTAGGGTTTCTATTTTATTCCATGTTTTCCTTTAAACCCGATATAAACATAAATTCGACACAGGTTATTAGGGCCTCAATAATTCGAACCAACATTTTTCCAGAATTATATGATCATCATAGAACACAAGAAAATTATGAACACACCCCAAAAAATTTGTATGGTTATATTTGGAATTTAAATGTGTTTTAGCTCTCTAAAATTCGTACGATTGTTCTAGCTTGCATGATTTGTGTTTATACATTTTTATGAGTTACATACGACCTAAATAACATCAAAAAAATAATGAAATGAATTTAGAACGTACGGATTGGTCACAGAAGTTATGTACCTTGCGTATGGAACAAATCGACAAAACACGAGACCACGTTCGAATCAAGCCTTCCCCAACCCAAATCCTATTTTTCTTAGCTACTTTAATCCTTGATGAACACCAAAAAAATACCAAGGCTCGTCCAGAAAGTCGAATGAAAGCAGGGTCGTATTTTGTGAATGTCGACTTTAAGGTTTTTAGGGTTTCGGAATTTTGTAAAATAAAATAAATGGGATTAGATTATAATAATAGTTATAGACCGACTTAGGAGGGGGAGGCAAGCTTAAGGTTCGGCCCATATGCAAAAAAATCAAAGATATACACTTCCCTAATTTAAATGGTGTTTATCTTACTTAAAATGATTTTATAAATACAATTAAATTAAATTAAATTATATTTTCGGTGTATGTAATTATTTGTGTAAAATAATAATTTTTGTGGACATGTAAAAATGTTAACATGTTGTCTCAAAATTAATTTACTTCATGTATAGTTCGTTTTCAGAGGTTTGGAATTATTTCAGAATTTTATAAGTGATTTATTTAAGTTTTATGGTTTCAGGGGTAATTTGGTCATTTTACAGGTTATTAGAATTTCAGGTATTACAACTTCTTCCCCACTAACAAAAAAATTTCGTCCTCGAAATTTGCAGAAAGCAGAAAGAAATTAGAACGGAACTAAACAAAGACATACCAGACCTAATAGATAATAATCGGATTCTCTCGGAAGAGACGTAAGAATTACACAGGATTTTGACGGATATGCCGTCCACAGGATTTGATTTGACAAGTCAGATTAGAACGCACAGGAATTGATTATCGATAACATCATTTGGTAGAAGTTCTATAACAGAACCTAAGATTTTTTTATCGGGAGTCCAGAGGTCAGCAGAATGCGTGACTAGAATCCAGATGTATCAATTCGTATAACGGCAAAAGCAGATTACGCGTAAAGTTAGAATGAACTTAAAGTCTCACTAACGCAGATGATCTCAAACAGTTATCGGAATTTCTAAAGCTCTAAGGCACTTCTCGAAATATCTGATGCCCACAACAAGTGCACGTTATATGATGTAAGTATTATCACGTTGGCCAGACGTCATAATACTGGCATCATATAAATATGCCCCCACGATGGTCATACTTTATTTCAAGTCGTGAACAGAACAACTTATCTTAATCCACCTAGTCTTTCTATGGTCTCAGAGGTCATCAAAATTAAATACCCTAACTAAGAGGGGAACGAATCACTCGAAAGAGTTAACGGAATTCCCAGAATGTCTATCAGAATCTGGTACATCGTTAAAAGCATCAGATCATCCTTCATTCGTCCAATTTCACATAACAAAACCATCGTCCAACATACGCAGAATGAACACAGAGCGGAATTACTAATAGGGAACCTAAATCATTCAAAGGATTTCATCATCAGGTAACATAAATTTAAATAGGTCAAGAGGAACTGAATTACGTCATCCATAGCTTCATCCATCACATAATTAATTCTTCCAAACACAAACGTTCACTTCAGAATTTTCTTCCATTCAAAATCATGATCTCGATTTCCATTCTCAAGTCTGCTTCTGCTCTCAATTCATCTTAGTACAACTAAAATGAATAGAGAAGCAAGACTGCGAGTCTTGGACAGGTCTACTAGCATAGTTCGGAATTCGCCAACTCAGACTGCTGTCATCACCAGATGCCTGGTAGTGGTGTCTGCTATAATCTCTGAACGCCAATCAAATCTACTCTTCCAGAACAAAGGTCATTCCATTTAATACGAAGATGGTCTACATGTTCCTCGTTCGTCTCAGAGCAAAAACATGCTGTCATACTATGACAATTGTCCAAATACTTGTGAAAACATGATTCATATTAGCCAATACAATTGGCATTATTTAAAACTCATGATGGTCACAATGAGTACGAAAACAGTTTTCATGAATCGTTTCAGGGAAAACTTCATATCTAATTCACATCACCAATCTTTACGAATAAAACTGAAATACTTTACGGAAGTTGCTCTCAGTTAGTCATCTCCTATCTTAGGAGTTCCTATGGTTGCTTCTTCAGTCCTCCAAACATTAAACGAGGCCTTCTGATACAGAGTTTCAAGGTAGAACAATTCAATCATTGACACGCAGAAATGAAAAGTGATTACGGTTAACATTACGGTTAGGTTTACGATAGTTGATATGCTGACGCAAAATTTTCTCTTTCATCCTCATAAATTAATAGGGGTATTCAAGGGAAACACTGAGGGGGACAAAAACATATCTCATCAGCTTCTTCAATCTTTCAACTTCTATAGCATCATGGTTCGTCAACTGAGATCGGTTCAGAGTCAATTCTACTTCTCAAACAGGAAGGAAAACCCAAGAGTTTCATCAGAAAGCACCGAAAAATTTGTACAACAAAACTTTCAATGCCAACGCTTTCTAGGGGTAGATACTGTTAGGTATCAGGGAAAAATGAAGATCAAATAAGAACGGGGTAAGTGTTTCCATAGCAACATTAATCTTATCAAATTTGAGCGGTTAAAGGTTTTCATAACAAGATTAGGGGGGAGATAAATAGGCGAACAATTCAAGGTGTTGGGACCCTATTTAGCTATCTGGCACAAGTGACAGGTAGGTTGCGAATTATCGGCAATACGAACATCGTATACTGTCAAAATGAGGCGTATGAAATATCAGTTATCAGCATCATCATGCTCAGTTAACAATTTCATACAGAGATGGTATTTGCATCAAATCCTTCCAAAGGAAAACTGATTGGCAAAATAAGATTCATCGTTCAAGGGAGGGAATAAACTTCTATATCTAAGGTTAATAATCACCAGAGTTCTAATAGGAGTAGTAATAGATTTGCAAGACAGAATAGTATCAGGTGCTACATTTACATCCAGTATGGGTAATGAATTTAGAGAATGGGTCAAACACATTAGGGTTAAATGACCTTCGAAATGATCGAAGAAAATATCAAACTGTTTATCAAACAGATCGGAAGTGAAGGTCAAAATCAGGTGGTGGCAGCAAAAGTTTAACAATCGGTAATCATGGCAAGGGTTCCAAAATTCTTTTCAAACGCCAAAGGTGAGACATAGGAGGATAGTCGTCAGTATTAAATGATCAGTCCATCAATCCTTATAAGAATAAAATCAAGGTTACTATGAAAGAAAGACGGATCAACAAGGAAGAATCTTATCGTTTAGAATGAGAAGGAAAATATTTTTACACTCGTGGTTAAACACCACAAAACTTCTCATGGGAACAGGGATGGTTAAGACGAAATCAAATAGTGTCAAAAGATTCATAGAACAGCGTGTACTAAGTATATCGTCGCCATAAGGATTCTCAGAATGCCCGAAGAGGCATCAGAATGATTAACAAAAGGTTCTGAGGTTGGAGTCGGAATCTGAAGGCAAGGATCAAATATTGTCAAACAATTACTATGCAATTTCAATGCTTCAGGTTTTATTTAGGTTTCAAATTCTTAGGTGGTGCAAGGCATAAGCTCTAAATTTTTTCCAAATGTGATTTCAATTGTCTTTAACCAAAAGCAAGGCACGAATTAGAGTGATGCGGAAGCAATGCTACTTGAGCAAATTCCTTAGTCTACCCATTCCTCACTGGTCAGAACTTAAGTTCCTATAGGGAAATCCTAAAGCAAAATCTCAAAGGTTGTCCTACGAGCGCCTACAGTGGAAACTTAGTGGTCCAGACTTCACAGGTCAAGGGTAAATGTATTACGAGTCGCAGCCTGTCTCTGATACCATAAATTGTAACACCCCGACCCGACAAGGGTAAAGATATCACAATAATGGATTCACATCAGATCAAAACAAAGCATACATCTTCAGTAATACAAAAACTCTCAAAGGATTAAAAATGAAATACTGAATCTACAAGGTTACAATTGAGAACTTCCAAAAACAACTACTTCTAAATTATGATATCTTCTAGTCAACTCTAATCCAGAATAGCTATCCAATCTTCTAAGTCCAAAGGTATACTCTCCAATCATTCCCAGCTTCCTACTAAAACCTGCCGCAGGAAAAGAAATGCGGCTAAGCTACGAGAGCTCAGTGAACAGATATAACGATAACAAAAGCAGTAATAGAGAGTAGTACAAATAAAATCAAGAATACAGATCATACCGATACAAATCAAAGCGAAAGGAGTAAGGAACGGAATAAGGACAAAAGAAAAGAAATAAGGAAAAGGAAACAATAAAGTTATGGAATAAGGGAAAAACAGAAATCTGTCATGAGCCCAGATAACAGATTATACGATAGCATACCAATATAATAAAACAAACCTGTGTAGAGTGATCAGCTCTCAGACAATGTGAAAGACGTGTATCGCACACACCATCAGTCACCAGATATAATAACAGTAAATATAACATAAACAGAGAACATATCAAATCTAGGATGCACCCATACGCCCCCGCAGACAAATCATAATCATAATCATAATGGCCATAGCAGATAATAAATAAGGGACGGAACAGGTCATCACTCTCCTGCCTTAGAGTCATGTCAAAGGTGCGTCAATGACATGGACATGAAACCCTCATGCCTAGTGATTGGCTCGGACATCAGACTGTAGGTCAAAGGTCAGATGTACTATCAAAATAATTAAAAGTCATATCTTAAGGGTGCATGGCAAAAGGTTCATGTCAAACAGTTTAGAAATAAATGTCAAAGGTTCAAATCAAAGTTTATCAGATTAAGTTTTATATCAAAGTTTAAGTTCAGATTAAAAGGATTATATCAAATGGTTCAGAAGATTATATCAAAGGTTCATAATTAAGAGTTCATTGCAAAAGTTCATTTTAGAAATTCCTGTCAAAAGTTCATTGAAAGCATTCCTTTAATAACGGTTTTCAATAAAATGATCTTTCAGAATAGTTTTCATAAAATAATCTTTCAAAACGGTTTTTCATAAAAACATTCTTTAAAACTAGTTTCACAAAAGTTAACAACTGTCATATAAATTAGTATCATATCACCATTCACAATCATTCTTTTAAAATAACTGATTTTTCTCAAAACATTTCGAGGTCGTAACAACAGGGAATCATGAAAAAAAATTCAAAGCAAAGAGGATTATAATAAGGACATCAACTCAGAAGTAAAACAGATCAGAACATGAAAGAGATCATCGAAGGTTCACAAAACAAAGAGATCACATGAAAGGTTCACAAACAGAAGGGAACATAGCAATGGTATAGGGAATCCTAATAAGGAAAGTGAAAAACTGAAAGAAAAGGGAATGAAAAACCCTTACTGAAAAAGGGCAGAATATCTGTACCTTATGAGCAGTGCAAACAAATAAATAAGCAAACACGGAACATAGATCAGTGCTTCTCCTTCTTCACACCTAAAGGAGTAGAAGACGGAATTACAAAATATTCTAACTCGAATTATTACTTTTAGTCTACCTTTCCATTTTAAGTAACTTTCTATTTTTAGTAACTTTCCAGATTTAGTAAGTTTCCAGATTTAGTAACTTTCTATAATTAACAGATTTCCATACTTAGCAAGATATTAATATTACAGATTAGGTTAAGTCCTTATTAAGATTATTATGGAAGTAAGGTACATTTTATCAAGTTACAAAAGTTTAAGGGTAATTATGACAAGTTTACATAGTTTAGGGTTTTAATTGTAAACTCATTAAATTCAAAGGTCTAACATGAAGATACTTTAAGTTACTGAATTAAATACTCATATTATTCAGAATTACATTTTAATCTCTTAAGTTTCACAATTTACACTTTATACCCCTCTAGTTATATAATTTACAAAACAAACCTTCTATTTACAATATTCACAATTAAATCCCTACAATATCCATATTTACCAAACAAGCATCCAATTTTACATTATTACAGAATGTGACATCAAAATTAAGTATATTACAGATTAGACCCCTCAGAATTCAGAATTTACATAATTGGTCCTTTAAGTTTACAAAACATATATATTAAATCATAATTTCATAACAATTACATATTATGCCCATAAATTCTCAAAATTACACATTATACTTTTAATATCAGTATTTACTCAGAATATCTTCAAGATTTCAGAATTTACACTTTTAGCCCTTCAAATTTACTTAATTCCAAATCGAATCATATAAATACAATTTAATTCTTTTCTTGCAATATTTACACATAGGACCCTCATGTTATATTTTTCCCACTTTAGTACAGACCTAAATAACATTAGAAAAATGTCCCACAAGTTTCAAAGTTGGCAAAACACACCCTTCTTGTTTAAAAATCCACTCGGTTACACTTTTAAACACAAAACCCTAACCCTAAAATTACCAATCATGTTCCAATTATTAAATCATCATTAAACAACATTAAATAGACCAGATTCAATACAAAAACTCCAAACCCTAAATCGTAACCTAGGGTTTCTATTTTATTCCATGTTTTCCTTTAAACCCGATATAAACAATAATTCGACACAGGTTATTGGGGCCTCAATAATTCGAACCAACATTTTTCTAGACTTATATGATCATCATAGAACACAATAAAATTATGAACACACCCCAGAAAATTCGTATGGTTATATTTGGAATTTAAATGTGTTTTAGCTCTCTAAAATTCGTACGATTGTTCTAACTTGCATGATTTGTGTTTATACATTTTTATGAGTTATATACGACCTAAATAACATCAGAAAAATAATGAAATGAATTTAGAACATACGGATTGGTCACAGAAGTTATGTACCTTGCGTATGGAATAAATCGACAAAACACGAGACCACGTTCGAATCAAGCCTTCTGTGACAACCCGTAAAAATCCCTCGTAATAAATCTTAGTGATTTATGATAATCCCAACTTACGGTTTAATAAAACCCATTTTTATGGAAAAATTTAAACTTTTCTATCATCACTATTGTTATCATGAGATGTTTTTGTGATATATATATTAAATAGCAACCTCCCTCGAAACACAAGTAAACTCACGAGATTTCATTCTCACTAAGTTCAAAACTTCATAAATAATGATAGTTGATAATGACAAATTTCTACGCAAAGATAAAAGCACTTTCCTAATTACCCTAAATCACTACACTTAATTTACACCTCTTAATAATAAACTCATCAACTAAATTGGACTTAAAATCACACTAATCTACAATTGAAAGCCAAACGGGCTATCTTAAATCAGCAGCCCATTTACACGCTACACCAAACACTGATCCAAGCCACTTTCAAATTCAAGTGTTAACTGGTGATTTTATGAAATACCCGACAGCCGAACATCCCTCAAAACAGTTTGAGTTCTCTTGATTCATAAACGCAACATATAAATATACTTACATCACGTTAATCACTGACCACTAGACTATGCCCATGTTAATTTTCGGACCCAGATACGGAGTACTCATAAGATTCTTGAGACCAAACTCTTCGTACCATAATCACTCGAAATGTATAGACAAGAAACTCAAGCCAATTTCCTGTCATCATCTTATGAACAACCGACTGCCCTGGCACCTCCAAAACAGATCGCGTACTCACCATTATTAAACGTAACCCTCGAATATTTTTACACACTTCGTTCATGACCCACTAGTCTAATCGAGTACTAAGTTTCAGCAACTCCAGTCGAGTTTTAATATGACTTTCAAGACCTATTCGGTTGTCCCATTTCAACAATACTCGAAACTTATACAAACCACAACACTCGACCTCTTTAGAACACGTTTAGTCCTAGGAGTTCCTAGCAGAAATACTAACATCTTAAGATGATCAAAGGACATCCATGACAGCAGTAGACGAGTACAACTTGATAAACCCACTTGGCACCCATCTATCAATACCAGTCGAATATGTAAATCTTCCAACAAGAAAAGACAAGTTCTACCTCCTAACGATTGCAAAGAACAGCTAGGACAGTAGTAAGCGTGTAGACCTAGATCAACCCACTTGACACTCAACCTAAATATCAAGAGAATATGTATATAATCCAACCACAAGAGACAAGGTCCTACAAACTCTTCTATGGTTTCCCATGATTACAAAAGACAAGACGCATGCACACGTTTAGACACTTGAATACACAACTAAAAATATCACTCAACACCAAAACAGTGGAATAGATGTTACCACTCATTGCTGCTGATCCATAGTAGACTTCAATAATGAAGCATTGAGGGTAATCTCGTCAAGAACTTGGTGTAACAACTTCTATAAAAACCCACTCGATCACTGCCAAAGTCACACCCCAAATCATTCCCACTTACCTCACTATCACTAAATATTGTAAAGCCTATGCAACTCTTACTTTTCCGTGAGAAATATAAATCGAGTAAGAAGATAGGATGCAAAACGAGTAGAGAAGTGATACATAAAAACGTGTTCGAACACAACAAGCCTACTGTTGTGTTCGAACATTTCCATTTGCTTTCTGTTTGATTCCACCGTCCTTCGTCACCTTTTCTAAAGTATAGTAAGTATCTAATAACCACTCCTCTTTCAATTCACATGATCACAGACATGCATACATATCACTTTTACATTCAAACGTATCATTTATTTTAGACAGAATAATCTCTTTAGGTAGCATGAAAACCCTTTGTGCATAACTGTCACTAAGGACAAGTTAAAAACCACCTTAGTAATGTTAGCATACTAGCATGCATTTTCCCTTGTTTTGTTTTTGCTACTGGAACGAATAAACATATATATTTTAAAACTCCATGCCCCACGTTAAAATAATGAGAAAGGAATTTATGTAAAAATCGACACATTAGTTGCATGCATGGCTTCCATATAGTTTAAGTCATATGCATTTTTCATTATACGCACATTACTCGAAATCATGTTTTGTTTTCATGAGCTTAAGAATTCTTAAACACGTTAACATTTCGATTATAAATCCATACTAGTACGTGTTCGAAATACAGGCATACACTCTTTCTTTTGTTTTCAACTCGAGCGTACCCATCTCTGTTCACATAATATTGTATAAGGAATTCATGTTAACCAAAAAGTATGACAAGAAACCACTAAGAAGAATTTAGAAATCATCCACGTTTCACTTTCATGCATCCCATTTCAGGCAATCATAGAACAAGAAAATACTTTATATTATGCAAAACTGGAAACCACTTAAATATACATTCCAAAGTATGAGTCCATTGTCACCTTAAAAATAACTATATGACTCGATATTCGACCTAACGACTATACGTTATTTTTATACAATCCAAAAGACCTTACTACTAGTTACAATTTTTCGTATAAACCTCTCTCAAAAATAACCATGTTTCGACCCTTTAAACTAGCCTAAGTTGATCGCATAAATCGTTTTGAAAAATAACTAAAAACCATATTGGGCTTAGATTTGTAACTCGTTAAGGGCCCAACTAGATGAACAATAAGCTACTAGTTGAATAATGCTAATGAAATAAGCTTCTTTTATCTTAAATAAGCCTTACAAAAAGTCGTCCACTTTATCTTTACCATTTTAACATTTTTGGACTAAAAACGTAACGCATTTTAACTATAAGGACTAAAACTGCCAAATTGTGAAACTTGAGGGCTAAAACTGTGAAAACAGGTTATAAAGAACCTAAAGTGACTTTTAAATAAATTTCAAGCTTTATAATGATATTTGAATTATTTTTGGAATATTGTTAAACTTTATATTTAACAAAGGACTAACTACGTAACGCAAATACGGTTAGGGTAAAAAGTATGAAATCAGGAAAGGTCAAGGACCAACTATTTTTCACTTAACATCCTCATCACCACATCACTTCACTTGCATTCATTTCATTCTAGTACATATATTTAACTTTCGTTAAATATTAAACGATTTCACTTGCATATCATTCCATCATATCTTGAGGAGATAATACCTCGAATCAAGTGACATAAGAATTAAGATAATATCATTGTATGATATTATATTTTCTTAACTTGAGGCATTTTAGGCATATCACACTCAAATCGTTATACGATTTCTCACGTTCACACTCATCATTAGTTACAAGTCGAATACTTAGATATTCCTCACATTCAGGTCTCGTATTGAAGACGTCTTCGTGATCGTTTCTATAGATCTTATAACTCTATCTTGTCAGCTATACTCCAGGTGAGTCGTGGTCCCCTACCTTTTTATTAATTGTTTTAATAACTCTTTTGGGGGAGATACATGCTTCAACTGTTTTAAATTACTTTTATATTCTGATAAACTCTTATGAATTATTCAAAACCATCAACTGTGTTTTACATGTCTTAAACCACTCTTGAAAGAGATATGTGCTTGTATACTTACAAATTACTTACTAGCTTAACATTGTATTGAAAGTCAACATTTTCAAACTACGTGTTGTAACACGATACTGAAACTTATTATAGACATTCGAATAACAACTGAGTGTACTATTAAACTTTACTATGATATTTCTACTTTTCAATTAGAAATAATAGCCAAAACTAAAGTACATATATGCTATGAACTCCTAAACTCCATATTGCCTAAGTTTACCTAAATTGCCATAAAGTCCCTCGATCATGAGCCATTAATCACTACGGTGAGCGCGAATATAGTGGACAGCTTCGAAACCTGTAGAGGCTGACGACCTATCCCACTAAGTATGGACGGAAAGCCTTAGGGCTAGTCGTATTTAGTCGAGATACACTATATTTGAATAAATAGTAGGATGAGGCAATCACCTACTACCTGGGGGCAAACCATCATAACCTGATGTGACCTTACCGTTTTTACGGAACCTTTGTTAATGCTTTGCGCGTCATGAGGCTTAGGACAATATAACTTTATGAATATATATGTCTTCCTATATATATTTGGATACAGCTGTAGACCACCACTCCTTACTGATAGATATCAGACCTTATATTATTATTTTCACTATGTGTTATAAATATGTATCACATACTTGAAACCTAACTGTTATCATATGATAGAACAAAATAATGCTCGACATATCGTTACTTTTAAAAGTTGAACCATTATTTCATTGTAAGTATATAACAACAATACTCCTTTTTACTCAAACTTGGACATATGATCGTCAGAGGTCATAAATGATTTACTCTTGGATTTTTACCCAAATATGCAAACTTGTTAGTTACTTTCATAAGTACTAGCATTTATTTCAACACTTACTCTACAACTCTCGACATTTTTGAAAGCAAATTATTTTCTACCAAACCCCACGAACTCACCAACCATTGTGTTGACGTTTTAAGCATGTGTCTTTCAGGTACTTAACGGAGCAGGACAAGACACGGAGCGGGCATCCTATATACTCTGATAACTTAAATGGTGTAAAATCAAATATGTCATTCTTTTCCAAATTATCACACTTTTATGAGGTTTTCAAATAAAATATTTCGCCTTTATAATAAGACAATATTTTGAATGACATATAACTTTCAAAACGCCTTTTCCAAAGTCGTTTTCTGAAATTTCTAACTTCGATCCTCAGTGTAACACCTAAATATTTTCCGCTGCCATATAACCAAATTTGGGGGTGTTACAGATTGGTATCAGAGCCACAGGTTATAGAGAATCAAATTCTTTCCAACATTGAACTATAACCACACTTTCAAAATAAATGATTTTACACCATACCATTTTACGCCCTCCGTGTCTGCAGACTGTCGTGCTCAATACATTACCTACGAAGATTATTTTGTACTAATCTTTCCATGCTTAATGATTACCGTTCACTTATAACACATTGTATTATTTTACACTCAATGTTGTACTTTAAACATATGAATATTCATGAATAGCTTCGCTTGCTACAGTACCATGTCTTCTAAACTAGTTGATATCATCGAGACTACCCCTCCTACTACACATGCGTTATCTACCTACCAAATTGCTCTAGATACTGAAGATCCCTATGCACAAATGTCACAACCTCAAACAGACATAGAAAACATCTAGAAATCACCTCAGTCATCACCTTCTCACTCACCTCCATGTCAGAAACTTAGGAGAACAACTGAATCCGATTCAGATGAAGATTTGATTGTGGTCAACCGACATTTGAATTTGGACAGAGTTCACACCAAGAGATAACTTGGAAGAACATCGAACTAAATTCTCCTTTGCTTAACACCTCAGATTTCTCCATGCCAGATGTTCCAAACGATGTATCCTTACCCAACTCCCCTAACCACAATGTAGACACCTATGACTCCATATGGACTCGCCTTCACCAACACACCAGCATACTAAATGCTCACACTGAACAGCTAAAAGAGTTACAACCATTACGATTCGAATGGTATGATCATAACATTGATACCCTGTTCAAGAGGACGGATGCTGGAAGACGAGAAGTGTTAGGTCTAAAAGAAAATGTTGGTAACATGAAGGACCACTACGAACATGAACTTAGAAACTTAGACGCCAGGACCCGCTGTTTGGGTAGAGGCCATACACGAACACACATTAGGGTCGAGGACATTGAAAGAACCCTATGGATGGCCAGAGACACGGCAAGAATCCAAAGCCAAAAGATTGTAGCCTTAGAGACCATGTTGGCTAACCAGATGAACATGTGCCAAGCCCGCTTCTCAGCCATGGAAGCTGCTCAACTGGATCTTGAGGCTGAAGTTAGACGTTTACGTCAGAAGTGTAACTGAACCTAAGATCTCATGTATTACAGTTGTACCCACTAAACCAAAAAGTTTTTGGTTAAGTGTTTCATGTATTTCAAATAATTCTGTAGCCCTTAGAAATTGTAATCGACTTTTAATCTATGTTAACCTGTCATATCTTTATGTGGAAGAAATATTCCTTCAATCAAACCTTACTACAATGCTACATATGCAGACTCCCATGCAAAAATAAAATCATTATTGCACTCTTAATTAAACAAAAGACCATACGTGATCCAATAAGATCTTTAATAGAAGACCTTGCATTGTCTAAATACCAATCAAGCTATTAAAGTTATGTCAAAGTTGACAAATCCGAACCACAATTAGAATATAAACCCTAGGAATCTCCAAGGACGGAAAATTGCAGAAGAGAACATAGAGGAAATGGTTAAACTTCAGCTTTTGAGGATAAAACCTTTTATTCCTTAAAAATCCCATAATAAGAGATGAATATTATTATTTTGCGATGTTATCCGGACACATCATAACTTTATAATCCTCAAATGACTTTGATCTTGTATTATTACCACTTTGTTAGCACTAAATACTCTATTATTTGGACTACTCTAACAAAGGAGTGGATACTGAGTCAGCATTTTATGATGTGTATAGGAAATGGCCAACTTGAACACCCCAATACCCACAACAATCATGACACCCGAGACCATTGAGAAGTTGATAAGCAGTATCATCGCAGTGGTACTCGAAGTGACTACGACAGCTCATTTAAGTGTCAATAACGTGACAAAAGAAACCAACATGACAGCTATACCTCGTAGGCATGGCCATGAAAGTTTCATGGAACATGGACCAACTTACCCAAGGAGTCCAAGAAAAGCGACTAAACCTATTCGCGACTGTGCCAAGAGAATCAGGCAAAGTGTTGCACCTAAGAAAAAGAATCAGAAGCGAAAACTTGATGAGATATGGACTGTTGTTCCCAACAGATGTGAGATCCACAAAAATGTCTGCATCCGAAATCATCAACAAGATCACATTGACTACCTTCGCCAACAAAGGTTCAAACCAGAAGCCAGAGGAGGCTACGTCATCACCCAGGCTAACAGAGACAACTGCCATGGGAAGCAATCTCTGTGTCAAAGATGTAGGATGCATCACACAAGGCTCTACTCTGCTAAATACGAGAGATGCAAAAAGACATGCCACAAGACCAGAGAATGCAAAGCTGTGAATGGAAGGAAACAGCTGGCATCCATAAAATGCCATGAATATGGTAAAATGAGTCATTACAAGAATCATTGTCCGAACTACATTGCCCATTGGAAGCCCAAGACTTGTGCAAGAGAATAAGGACTCGTCAAAGATTTCAAAAATTTTCAAAGGATGACATCTATGTTTAAGCGGATGAATAGATTCCTGCTTTAAAATAAATAAACTCTAGTCTAGAACTATCTAAGTTGTATTCCGTTTGTAATTACCTTAGGTACGATGGATGTAACCTAAGTGTAACAGTTATCCTTCTACCGTATAAGAACTCTACCTTGTAATATTTCCATGATAATTATAATCTATTCCAATTTCTATTCCACCTCTTCATACATAAATCGTTATGTAACAACACGCTGATATTAATCTTAAGAATTTCATTAACTCCATTTTGACCAAACCATAGGTTGACACTACATTGTAAGAAATCCTCACCTAAAACCTAGGTCTATACCAAAAATATCATTTTAGAAATTCCTAACCAATCCTCGAAATATGAACAAAACTTTTCAAATTCTTTTGAAAATAATAAAAAAGTGTCTGATTATGTGACAAAACTATTTTAGTTGAATCGTATAAAACTTTTTGAAGAAGCATAAATACTCCACTGACTGAACCAAGCGTTACATTATTTGGTCCTCAATTATACATAGCCTAGCTACCTATGTATAATTTAGGAAGAATCATGTTATAAATGGAACAGCTATATTTTCAAAGTTTTAATAACAATTTTCATTCCAACACAAAATTTTGAGACAAAATAAATTGTTCATAAACCTCACTCTTAACCGAACCCTAGCAAGATCTACACTTATCACCCATTACTCATTATAGAAGTCGAGGAAAGTATGAAATTAGAAACTATAAGAATTCACAACAATGTAAGGAAAACACAAATTTAATTAGAACCCACGAAAATTAATACATAGCGAGATGATTAACATCGGAAGTGCTAATAGTACAATAAACACAATAAAAGGCATAAAATCTTCAATAGATTGGTCCGCCATAGCAACAAAAAGCCACCACCAACCCAGCTATAGCAAGCGCCACCATAGGATGAAGAACCTTGATTATTCAGGAAGATAAATCAAAACCGAGTCATTAAGGACCCGGATTAAGCATAAACGAAGCTTATTCGACACACCACTAAGACACATTCTAACCACTCTACGCGCGACCCTCACTTCCAAAAGTCATCCGCAAAAATGGCTAGGATAGTGAGAGGTACGATAACCAACAAGTATCCGATCCAACCGCCGGTATCTTCGGCAGGAAGAAGAGCCAAACCAGCAACGACGAAAATGATGAACATGGCTGCGAGTACTATAGCAATCGGCGGCATGCTTATTTATTTGGGAAAGTAGGATGAAAGTGATAAGTGAAAAAGGTGAAAAGGAAGAAAAGGGAAAGTTAAATAGGAAAATAGGTGGAGAAAAGTATCCGCTATTTTACTATTCATGATCATTAAGTTACAAATTGCTACCCGTAAAAATCCCCTAGTCTCGAATCGCTAGAACACTGAACATTAAGTGTTAAATACTTCCTACTCTCGACCGTTACTTTCACTATTCATAGACTTATGAATGCGTTAGTTGACCTAATATTCCAATTTAATTCGTCCGGTACGAATAAATCAAATTTGACCCTGATTCCTCAATAATCAAATAAAAATCTAGCGACAACGTTCCCTATAAACTCTTAACTCAAATTTCTACATTTTCAACACCCATCACGGCCTGAACTTCGGGACGAAGTTCAAAATTAGGGGTGGATAATGTGACAACCCGTAAAAATCCCTCGTAATAAATCTTAGTGATTTATGATAATCCCAACTTACGGTTTAATAAAACCCATTTTTATGGAAAAATTTAAACTTTTCTATCATCACTATTGTTATCATGAGATGTTTTCGTGATATATATATTAAATAGCAACCTCCCTCGAAACACAAGTAAACTCACGAGATTTCATTCTCACTAAGTTCAAAACTTCATAAATAATGATAGTTGATAATGACAAATTTCTACGCAAAGATAAAAGCACTTTCCTAATTACCCTAAATCACTACACTTAATTTACACCTCTTAATAATAAACTCATCAACTAAATTGGACTTAAAATCACACTAATCTACAATTGAAAGCCAAACGGGCTATCTTAAATCAGCAGCCCATTTACACGCTACACCAAACACTGATCCAAGCCACTTTCAAATTCAAGTGTTAACTGGTGATTTTATGAAATACCCGACAGCCGAACATCCCTCAAAACAGTTTGAGTTCTCTTGATTCATAAACGCAACATACAAATATACTTACATCACGTTAATCACTGACCACTAGACTATGCCCATGTTAATTTTCGGACCCAGATACGGAGTACTCATAAGATTCGTGAAAGACCAAACTCTTCGTACCATAATCACTCGAAATGTATAGACAAGAAACTCAAGCCAATTTCCTGTCATCATCTTATGAACAACCGACTGCCCTGGCACCTCCAAAACAGATCGCGTACTCACCATTATTAAACGTAACCCTCGAATATTTTTACACACTTCGTTCATGACCCACTAGTCTAATCGAGTACTAAGTTTCAGCAACTCCAGTCGAGTTTTAATATGACTTTCAAGACCTATTCGGTTGTCCCATTTCAACAATACTCGAAACTTATACAAACCACAACACTCGACCTCTTTAGAACACGTTTAGTCCTAGGAGTTCCTAGCAGAAATACTAACATCTTAAGATGATCAAAGGACATCCATGACAGCAGTAGACGAGTACAACTTGATAAACCCACTTGGCACCCATCTATCAATACCAGTCGAATATGTAAATCTTCCAACAAGAAAAGACAAGTTCTACCTCCTAACGATTGCAAAGAACAGCTAGGACAGTAGTAAGCGTGTAGACCTAGATCAACCCACTTGACACTCAACATAAATATCAAGAGAATATGTATATAATCCAACCACAAGAGACAAGGTCCTACAAACTCTTCTATGGTTTCCCATGATTACAAAAGACAAGACGCATGCACACGTTTAGACACTTGAATACACAACTAAAAATATCACTCAACACCAAAACAGTGGAATAGATGTTACCACTCATTGCTGCTGATCCACAGTAGATTTCAATAATGAAGCATTGAGGGTAATCTCGTCAAGAACTTGGTGTAACAACTTCTATAAAAACCCACTCGATCACTGCCAAAGTCATACCCCAAATCATTCCCACTTACCTCACTATCACTAAATATTGTAAAGCCTATGCAACTCTTACTTTTCCGTGAGAAATATAAATCGAGTAAGAAGATAGGATGCAAAACGAGTAGAGAAGTGATACATAAAAACGTGTTCGAACACAACAAGCCTACTGCTGTGTTCGAACATTTCCATTTGCTTTCTGTTTGATTCCACCGTCCTTCGTCACCTTTTCTAAAGTATAGTAAGTATCTAATAACCACTCCTCTTTCAATTCACACGATCACAGACATGCATACATATCACTTTTACATTCGAACGTATCATTTATTTTAGACAGAATAATCTCTTTAGGTAGCATGAAAACCCTTTGTGCATAACTGTCACTAAGGACAAGTTAAAAACCACCTTAGTAATGTTAGCATACTAGCATGCATTTTCCCTTGTTTTGTTTTTGCTACTGGAACGAATAAACATATATATTTTAAAACTCCATGCCCCACGTTAAAATAATGAGAAAGGAATTTATGTAAAAATCGACACATTAGTTGCATGCATGGCTTCCATATAGTTTAAATCATATGCATTTTTCATTATACGCACATTACTCGAAATCATGTTTTGTTTTCATGAGCTTAAGAATTCTTAAACACGTTAACATTTCGATTATAAATCCATACTAGTATGTGTTCGAAATACAGGCATACACTCTTTCTTTTGTTTTCAACTCGAGCGTACCCATCTCTGTTCACATAATATTGTATAAGGAATTCATGTTAACCAAAAAGTATGACAAGAAACCACTAAGAAGAATTTAGAAATCATCCACGTTTCACTTTCATGCATCCCATTTCAGGCAATCATAGAACAAGAAAATACTTTATATTATGCAAAACTGGAAACCACTTAAATATACATTCCAAAGTATGAGTCCATTGTCACCTTAAAAATAACTATATGACTCGATATTCGACCTAACGACTATACGTTATTTTTATACAATCCAAAAGACCTTACTACTAGTTACAATTTTTCGTATAAACCTCTCTCAAAAATAACCATGTTTCGACCCTTTAAACTAGCCTAAGTTGATCGCATAAATCGTTTTGAAAAATAACTAAAAACCATATTGGGCTTAGATTTGTAACTCGTTAAGGGCCCAACTAGATGAACAATAAGCTACTAGTTGAATAATGCTAATGAAATAAGCTTCTTTTATCTTAAATAAGCCTTACAAAAAGTCGTCCACTTTATCTTTACCATTTTAACATTTTTGGACTAAAAACATAACGCATTTTAACTATAAGGACTAAAACTGCCAAATTGTGAAACTTGAGGGCTAAAACTGTGAAAACAGGTTATAAAGAACCTAAAGTGACTTTTAAATAAATTTCAAGCTTTATAATGATATTTGAATTATTTTTGGAATATTGTTAAACTTTATATTTAACAAAGGACTAACTACGTAACGCAAATACGGTTAGGGTAAAAAGTATGAAATCGGGAAAGGTCAAGGACCAACTATTTTTCACTTAACATCCTCATCACCACATCACTTCACTTGCATTCATTTCATTCTAGTACATATATTTAACTTTCGTTAAATATTAAACGATTTCACTTGCATATCATTCCATCATATCTTGAGGAGATAATACCTCGAATCAAGTGACATAAGAATTAAGATAATATCATTGTATGATATTATATTTTCTTAACTTGAGGCATTTTAGGCATATCACACTCAAATCGTTATACGATTTCTCACGTTCACACTCATCATTAGTTACAAGTCGAATACTTAGATATTCCTCACATTCAGGTCTCGTATTGAAGACGTCTTCGTGATCGTTTCTATAGATCTTATAACTCTATCTTGTCAGCTATACTCCAGGTGAGTCGTGGTCCCCTACCTTTTTATTAATTGTTTTAATAACTCTTTTGGGGGAGATACATGCTTCAACTGTTTTAAATTACTTTTATATTCTGATAAACTCTTATGAATTATTCAAAACCATCAACTGTGTTTTACATGTCTTAAACCACTCTTGAAAGAGATATGTGCTTGTATACTTACAAATTACTTACTAGCTTAACATTGTATTGAAAGTCAACATTTTCAAACTACGTGTTGTAACACGATACTGAAACTTATTATAGACATTCGAATAACAACTGAGTGTACTATTAAACTTTACTATGATATTTCTACTTTTCAATTAGAAATAATAGCCAAAACTAAAGTACATATATGCTATGAACTCCTAAACTCCATATTGCCTAAGTTTACCTAAATTGCCATAAAGTCCCTCGATCATGAGCCATTAATCACTACGGTGAGCGCGAATATAGTGGACAGCTTCGAAACCTGTAGAGGCTGACGACCTATCCCACTAAGTATGGACGGAAAGCCTTAGGGCTAGTCGTATTTAGTCGAGATACACTATATTTGAATAAATAGTAGGATGAGGCAATCACCTACTACCTGGGGGCAAACCATCATAACCTGATGTGACCTTACCGTTTTTACGGAACCTTTGTTAATGCTTTGCGCGTCATGAGGCTTAGGACAATATAACTTTATGAATATATATGTCTTCCTATATATATTTGGATACAGCTGTAGACCACCACTCCTTACTGATAGATATCAGACCTTATATTATTATTTTCACTATGTGTTATAAATATGTATCACATACTTGAAACCTAACTATTATCATATGATAGAACAAAATAATGCTCGACATATCGTTACTTTTAAAAGTTGAACCATTATTTCATTGTAAGTATATAACAACAATACTCCTTTTTACTCAAACTTGGACATATGATCGTCAGAGGTCATAAATGATTTACTCTTGGATTTTTACCCAAATATGCAAACTTGTTAGTTACTTTCATAAGTACTAGCATTTATTTCAACACTTACTCTACAACTCTCGACATTTTTGAAAGCAAATTATTTTCTACCAAACCCCACGAACTCACCAACCATTGTGTTGACGTTTTAAGCATGTGTCTTTCAGGTACTTAACGGAGCAGGACAAGACACGGAGCGGGCATCCTATATACTCTGATAACTTAAATGGTGTAAAATCAAATATGTCATTCTTTTCCAAATTATCACACTTTTATGAGGTTTTCAAATAAAATATTTCGCCTTTATAATAAGACAATATTTTGAATGACATATAACTTTCAAAACGCCTTTTCCAAAGTCGTTTTCTGAAATTTCTAACTTCGATCCTCAGTGTAACACCTAAATATTTTCCGCTGCCATATAACCAAATTTGGGGGTGTTACACCTTCCCCAACCCAACTCCTATTTTTCTTAGCTACTTTAATCCTTGATGAACACCAAAAAAATACCAAGGCTCGTCCAGAAAGTCGAATGAAAGCAGGGTCGAATTTTGTGAATGTTGACTTTAGGGTTTTTAGGGTTTCGAAATTTTGTAAAATAAAATAAATGGGATTAGATTATAATAATAGGTATAGACCGACTTAGGAGGGGGAGGCAAGCTTAAGGTTCGGCCCATATGCAGAAAAATCAAAGATATACACTTTCCTAATTTAAATGGTGTTTATCTTATTTAAAATGATTTTATAAATACAATTAAATTAAATTAAATTATATTTTCGGTGTATGTAATTATTTGTGTGAAATAATAATTTTTTTGGACATGTAAAAATGCTAACATGTTGTCTCAGAATTAATTTACATCATGTATAGTTCGTTTTCAGAGGTTTGGAATTATTTCATAATTTTATAAGTGATTTATTTAAGTTTTATGGTTTCAGGGGTAATTTGGTCATTTTACAGGTTATCAGAATTTCAGGTATTACATCCTTCAACGAATTCCTAATCCTATCTTCAGAAGTATTGATGCACAGAAGACTGCTAAGGACATGTGAGAACATGTTCATCTTCTCATGGAAGGAACTGAGTTGAACAAAGAAGATATGGAATCAAAACTCTATCTGGAATACACCATGTTTATGATTGAAGCTGGAGAGTCCTTAGAGTCTTATTACCATAGGTTTACCAACATTATAAATGACTTGGACAGGCATAACATCATTCTACCCAGGATTGCAGTTAATACTAAGTTTCTAAGTTGTCTTGGACCTGACTGGCAGAAGTATGTCACTTTTGTACGTCAAGCAAAGAATCTACACAACGCCTCATATGGGTTGTTCTTTGATTACTTGAAGCATCACCAGTCAAAGGTTGATAAAGATAGAGCTGCTCGTGGAACTTATTCACCGTCAACAAATCCAAACTCCCTAGCTTTGATAGCTCAATCACGTTTTGCTCCACCATCAAATCAGGATTTTGGTCAACAACAACAAACCTTTGCTTATCCTCAACAAACCTCATCGAATCAAATCATTCCATATGAATCTACACCACAATCATCTGACAATCAACTAATTCCTTATGACAACACGGATACTATGCTTTACTCAAATGTCAACAGTGATGAAGATGATGCTTTCAATTCATTGAATGAAGGATTTGCTTTAATTGCTCGAGCTTTCAGCAAGTTTTCCAACAAATCCAACAACCATCTTCGTACTTCATCCAACCCTCGTAATCAAGTTGTTGTCCAAAATGGAAGAGTTGAGATTCAGAACAGAGCTTATGGAAGAAATGGTTCGGGAGGCTACATGGGAAACTCAGGAACTGGTCAGAGGTTTAATTCAGCAGGAAGTAGTAGGAATAGTGTTGGTATTCCACAGAGAAGGGCTGAGATTGTTGAAACAGGGAATACTGGGATTGGAAACACAATGGTTAAATGTTACAACTATGGAGGGAAAGGTCATATAGCCAGTGCATGCCCCAAACCAAGGACAAGAGGCAGTGTGTACCACAAGGAAGCATTACTTCTTGCTCTTAAGGATGAAGCCGGGGGTACTCTTACTGAAAAGGAGCACAACTTCATGGCTAATGCTTACTCGGATGATGATATGAAAGATCTAGAGGCCAATGCAGCCATGATGTTGATGGCTAATATGCAAGAGATGCACATAAGTGAAACACGCCCGGTATATGATACCGATGGATTGTCTCAGGTACCTGATTCCACATGTCTCATTAATGAAATAGTATCCCCCTCTGCATCTGTATCAACTGAAGAGCATGTTGGTCAAGATGACTATTAATACAAATAGCGTCTCAAAAACGTTATTTATATTCTTTGATCTTTCATTAGTTTTGTTAATGACAAATAAAAGGAATATCTTTTAGCAAATAATAAATACTAGCTTAGTCTCTTAAGTACACACTTTACACTTCACATATTAACTAAGAATTACAAGTTTAGTAACTTGTTTCCTTAAAAGGAAACTTTAATTCATAAACCATTCCATGACATCATTGTATGCATCACATACAATATCTTTGATATATCTTGGTTAGATTTACAAGCAACATAGTTGACATTTGAAGATCTTGGATGATATGGTAAGATACAACTAAGATATGGTAAGAGACAACTATTACATAGCTGTCACATCCCACGGATCCAAGTCTTGTAAAGGACGGATCCCTTTTGAGGGATCCGCCGGATCCGTGAGCTGAAGATCAGCTTGCCTATAAATAGGAAGCTGATCATTTGGCTCTCTCATCACTCATATAGCTTAACACATATATTCATTCAGTACATATCTTACTAACATCATTCATAGTTGCATTTCACTTTGATCTTTCATTTTGTAGAAAAGAGATCAAGCATTCAAGGATCTACAGAACCGTAATCCTTTAGTTGCATTACTGTGTGATCTTGTAGTTTGTTTCACACATCATATCTATCATTTGTAATCAGTGAGTGTGGTTAGTACTTTAGTCCTTAAAGTACAAAGAGTGTAGGGAGTGGTTGTACCCTTGTAAAGAACTCGACATCTAGCTTAGTGTCGGTAAAGTAATTAGGCGACGTCAGGTTGGTTCTACCTTGTGAAAGAACCCGGTGTTTAGCTTAGTACCGGAAAAGGAAGTAAGCGACGTGTAAAGGTTTTCTCCGCCTAGGAAAGGAGTTTGTTTCTTAGTGAAAGATAAACTCTCGAGTAGGAAACTCGGGGAGTGGAGTAGGGCAAGGAATAGAGTTCTTGTAGCCGAACCACTATAAACAACTGTGTCGTGTGGTTTGATCTTTCCTCTCTTTATCTTTTGTTTACATTGTGTGATTATTTATTTGTGATTGTTTCCTTTGAATTAACATATAGTAACAAAGCAAATAAAACTTTAAAAACGGTAAAAACTATTCAACCCCCCCCCCCCTTCTAGTTTTCCACAATTGGCATCAGGAGCTACGTTACTTAAGATCTTTAAAATATATTGTATTTTAAAACTTAAAACGATCCATGGATTTTGAAAACTTTAAAGAAGGGCAATCTATGCAGAGACCACCTCTATTTGAACCAAATTGTTTTATTTATTGGAAAAATCGCTTTGAGACTTATGTAAAGTCAAAGGATATAGATCTATGGTATATTATAGTTGATGGTGATTACAAGCCTATTAGTAATAATATTTCGGGTGGTCGGGATGAAGGAGCTTCTCTTACTCGTCACAGTGATGAGCAAAAGAAACTAATTGCCAAAAATAACGAAGCCAAAATGATGCTTTATAATGCCTTACCTAAGAAAGAATATGAAAGAGTTTTTATGTGTAAAACGGCTAAGGATATTTGGCAATCTCTTATTATCACACATCAAGGGAACTCACAAGTAAAAGATAACAAAATTGATCTTCTTGTGCAACAATACGAACAATTTGTTATCTCTGAAGATGAGACCATTGATAGTGCGTTTGCTAAGTTCAATACTATTATTACATCACTTAAAGCACTTTACGAATCTTTTTCTAGCAAGAATTTTGTCAGGAAATTTCTAAGAGCACTCCATCCGAAATGGAGAGCAAAGGTGACAGCTATTGAAGAATCTAAGGATCTCTCAAGCATGACACTGGATGAGCTCATAGGAAACCTAAAAGTTCACGAAATGATTATGGAAAAAGACTCGGAAATTGTCAAAGGCAAAAAGGAGAAGATTAAGTCTATTGCCTTGAAAGCCAAAGTCGAGTCAAGTGATGATGAGTCTTGTTCAAACAGTGATGATGAAGAATATGCCATGGCCGTGAGGGATTTCAAGAAATTCTTCAGGAGACGAGGAAAGTTTGTAAAACCACCTCATGATGAAAAGAAATCCTCTCGGAAAGATCGTGACGATAAGAAAGGTAAGGATGATAGGAAATGCTATAGGTGTGGTGACTCCAGTCACTTAATAGGAGAATGTCCAAAGCCTCCAAAGACCAAGTCTCAAAGAGCCTTCGTTAGTGGAGCTTGGAGCGATAGTGAAGGAGATGATGATGATGAGCCTAAGAACAACGAAATTGCACTTATGGCTAATGACACAGAAGAGGTACATTCTGATTCATACTCCTTTATAGATGATGAAACCTTAGAAGTAGAATATAACAAACTGTGTGATGTCACTTTAAAAATCATAAACAAAAACAAGTTTTTGAAAACAAAGACAACACTTTTAGAAAATGAAATATATTGGCTTAAAGAAAAAGCAATACGAATTGAAAAAGGTAAAGTTAGTAAAGAAACATGTGTGTCTTGTCAAGAACTAAAACTTGAACTAGAAACCTTAAGAACCACACAGGAAGATTTAATCAAACAAAATTCAAAGTTTAAAAGGTTTGATAAAAACATAAGTTGTGCAGATGAAATAATGAAAATGCAAAAGCTACCTCATGATAAAACAGGTCTAGGCTTTATGAAACTAGGAACCTTAAGTGATCATAAGGAACAGACTGTGATTAAAACTGATTCAACAGAGTTAGACACTCACGGATCCGACGGATCCAAAAATTTGGATCCGCCAGGTATATCCAAAGGATCCGCGGGTACAGAAGTTGAACAGAAGGTTCACAAAGTCGACCGTTCTGAGTTTGTTAAAGTTACTAAGAAACCTAACAATAGCATAACCAATAATAAACACAAACCAGCAGTATCTTTAGGAAGAGGTCAAGCTAGAAATGAATATAGAGTTAAAACGGATCAACAAAGACCTCAGATGAGTTTTCCCAAACACCCCTTTCCAAAGAGTATAGTTAATTCATAACACACTTATCAAAATAATTGGAACCAAAACATGTCTAGAAACTTTCATGGTCCTAATTATATGCCGTGGAACAATTGTCCACCTTTTCAGTACATAAACCATGATAATGTCATGTTTAACCCAAATGGACCCATGAGATATTGGGGACCAAATGCTTGAGTCTTTTATGAACTTAGGTATGCTTGAAAGTTGATCTTGAACCTGATGAGTGGATCAAAGATAGTGGGTGCTCAAGACACATGACGGGAAACAAAAATCTTTTCTCAACCTACCAAGTGTATGACGGTGGTAATGTCACATTCGGTAGCAAGCTTAAAAGTAAAATCATCGGAAAAGGTACAATCTCTCATGACTCTCTATCTATTGATGATGTTGCTCACGTAGATAATTTAGGATTTAATCTACTTAGTATAAGTCAATTATGCCGCAAAAAGTATAACGTCCTTTTCAGTGAAAAAGGAAGTAAAATACTTAAAGATGGCATAACCGTAGGAAAAGGTGTTTTAAAGAATAATGTCTATGTTATGAAATTAGATAAAACACCTAAAGATAAGTTATGTCTTACCTCCTTGGACGAAAACTCAACTCTATGGCATCGACGCTTAGGTCATGCTAATATGAGGCTTATTCAATCCTTGTCTTCCAAAGAACTCGTTAGGAACCTACCCAAGTTGAAATATGACCAACACTTTTGTGATGCTTGCAAAATTGGGAAACAAGTACATAATAGCCATAAGGCTAAAAACATGGTATCTACATCTAGATGCCTAGAATTATTACATATGGATTTGTTTGGCCCGTCGGCTATACAAAGTTATGGAGGAAATTTTTACACTTTAGTCATAGTAGATGATTACTCTAGATATACATGGACAAAGTTTTTGAAAACTAAAAATGAGGCATTTGATAAATTTGAAATTCTAAGCAAGAAAATTCAAAATCAAATAGGAAGTAATATAGTATCTATTAGAACTGACCATGGTCGAGAATTTGACAATGAAATTCAATTTGGAAATTTTTGTGATAATAATGGAATAACTCATAATTTCTCGGCTCCTCGTACACCTCAATCTAATGGTGTAGTAGAACGTAAAAATAGAACAATTCAAGAAATGAGTAGAACAATGTTAAATGAACAAAACATACCACAAAAGTTTTGGTGTCACGCTGTTGATACTTCCACATATATCCTAAATAGAGTTTTAATTAGACAATTCTTAAATAAAACTCCCTATGAAATTTATCGAGGCAAAAAGCCTACATTAGGATATTTTAGAGTTTTTGGAAGCAAGTGCTTCATTTTAAACACAAAGGATTATCTCACTAAGTTCGACCCAAAGTCGTATGAAGGTGTTTTTCTTGGATACTCACAAAACAGTAAAGCATACATAGTATTAAACAAGGAAACATCAAGAGTCGAGGAATCGTTGAATGTAACATTCAACGAAAGTCCGCCTCCCTCTAAGACATCACCTTTGGTAGATGATGACTTAGTTGAAAGTCAAATGGTTAATGATATAGAAAACATTGAAAATGGCAATGAACCCATAAAAGGAGAAATTATTAATATTAAAGAAACTAAAAGTCATCCATTAGAAAACGTCATAGGAAAACTTAATGAAAGAACATTAAGATCCAAAGCACAAAATGAAAGTAATTATTTTTGTTTTATTTCAACGGTTGAACCCAAAAACATAGACGAGGCAATAAAAGATGAATCTTGGGTAATTGCTATGCAAGAAGAACTAAATCAATTTATTAGAAATGATGTTTGGACATTGGTCCCTCCACCTAAAAACCAAACCATAATCGGCACTAAATGGGTCTTTAGAAATAAAATGGATGAAAATGGTATTGTATCTAGAAATAAAGCTAGGCTGGTAGCTCAAGGCTACAATCAACAAGAAGGTATAGATTACGATGAAACTTTTGCACCCGTAGCTAGACTTGAGTCTATTAGGATATTACTTGCATATGCATGTGCACATGATTTTAATTTATTTCAAATGGATGTCAAAAGTGCTTTCTTAAATGGGTTTATAAATGAAGAAGTATATGTTGCACAACCTCCCGGCTTTGCCGACTTTGAAAAACCAAATTATGTTTTCAAACTTAAGAAAGCTTTATACGGACTTAAGCAAGCACCAAAATCTTGGTATGATCGACTTAAGACTTTCCTAGTTGACCATAAGTATACCATGGGCCTAGTAGATAATACTCTCTTCACCAAGAAAAAGGGATCACATATTATCATAGTCCAGATATATGTGGATGACATTATATTCGGTTCAACTTGTCAAGAGTTATGCGACGATTTCTCAAAAATCATGCATGACGAGTTTGAAATGAGTATGATGGGGGAACTAAACTTTTTCTTAGGTCTCCAAATTAAACAATTAGAAGATGGGATATTCTTCAACCAATCAAAGTATATCAAAGATATGCTTAAGAAGTTTGGTCTTGAAGACTCAAAACCCATGAGAACACCCATGTCCTCCGAAACCAAACTCACTAGGGATGAAGAAAATGAATCCGTAGATAGCACTAAATATAGAGGAATGATTGGTAGTTTACTCTATCTTACGGCTAGTAGGCCTGAAATTATGTTTAGTGTTTGTCTATGTGCACGTTTTCAAGAAGATCCAAAAACATCCCATCTTGAAGCCGTTAAAAGAATATTTAAGTACATCAAAGGTACTACACACTTAGGATTATGGTATCCCAAAGGAACGGGTGTAGAAACCATAGTGTATACCGACTCAGATCATGCAGGTGACTATGTTGATAGGAAAAGTACTAGTGGTATTTGTACTTTTGTAGGATATTGTCTCACATCATGGTTCGCTAAGAAACAAACTGCCCTCGCAATCTCAACAACAGAAGCAGAGTATGTGTCTGCAGGAAAGGCGTGTCAACAAGCACTGTGGATGAAACAAGCTCTCATCGACTATGGAATTGAACTCAACAACATTCCCATTCTTTGCAATAACAAAGGTGCTATCGATTTAAGCAAAAATCCAGTCCAACACGCTAGAACCAAACATATTGAAATACGCCATCACTTCCTTCGCGACAATGTACATAAGGGAATCATCTCAATTGAGAAAGTTTCCTCAGAGGACAACATTGCCGATATCCTCACTAAACCACTTAAACGTGAACCTTTCAACTATCTTAGACTTGGATTAGGATTAATGGAACCTAGTGATTAGGAGAAACATTAGTATAAACATTAGTTTAGCCACACACGACACTAAACCAAAACATGTGTTCTGAATCCGCGGATCCAATCGACAACAAAGACGGATCCTTTGTTTGGGATCTGCCGGATCCACCGCATGCTAAGTCCAGTTTATTATTTAATAAACAAGAACAAGTACTATTCACTCCTCACTCCAAAACATATCACCTTACTATACTCGACACACACTTAATCTCCATCATAATTTAGACCATTTTCTTCCAAAAATTTGTGCTTCTGACATCACTGTAAGTATTCTTATCATATTTATACTCCTGATCTGCGTCTAGGATTTCCATTTCATGCACAAAACCAAAACTTGGGGTATATGCATAATTCTTGAAAAATCATGAAACATACTTACTGCATTATATTTAAAAACATGTTTTTCTTAGTTAGGAATTGCATCTCATAGCACATTGTCTTAATTTAACAAAAACCCCATGAAAATTTTTTGCTAAAATCTTCTAACGACTAGGTAAAATGATTTTTTCTTACATTGTTCATACAAATGCAAAAACGTTATCTTTTAGACTTCACTTGCATAATGTCTCTTGAATGCTAAAGGGAATACATAACTAATATGTATTTTCGGGTACATTCAATTGTAGCTACATTGAAATAGGAGTGATTGGGTTATCTCTCGTTTGTAAACAAAACTTGCATAAACTAATTTTTCTTGCATCAAAATGAGTCGAGATAACCGCACCTCCACATTGTCCCCATGTAGGCACACACTAGGAATTTTACACTTCCTTTGATCATTTTAACTTAAACTATGTAACTTTTTGTACTTAGGAAAATCATGCCTCCCGCAACCAACTACGATCACAAGAAAACCGTTAACTACTTACCCAAAGTCCACAAAACCAAGGGTCTAACCGATGCCCAAATCGAAATTTTCAAAGTCTTAGAGAAAAAGTATGTTCATGAGGGTAGAGCCATAGATGCATCATTCTATGAAGGAACTCAACTTAGGGAACAATTAGCCGCAATTCGATTTGATTCTCTTTTAGACATAGATGAACCAATCATTCCTAGGTTCATACTTGAGTTCTATGCTAGTGTAGGTCTTAGCTCGAGTGATGAAGGTTACTTAAGTCTTCATTTTACTCTAAATGGAAATCTTGTCAACATCCCTCTTGATCAATTTGGTGAGGTCTTAGGAATTCCAAGTCAAGGTACATGTATTTACTCGGACAAATGGTCCTTAACAATCTTAGACTCCAATCTCGATAGGACGGCACCATATGCCACTCCTCTCCAATCAAAAGAAGTGATTAGGGAACATCTCTTCATTCCTAAGAACAACCCCACAAGAATGTATCGTGGTCGTGAAGTTGCTAGAGATCCATTTGCAATGGAACTTAATGAACTAAGACCCGAATTCAAGAAGATGGAGGATGTATTAAGGGCAAATGTGATGTGCACCATAGGAAACCGTGATCATATCAATGCTTGTTTATGCCACATGATGTACAACATCTCTACTCGTCAACCCTTCAATCTTGCTTATTATGTTGCCAAAAGAATGTGTGACATTCCGGTTCAAAGCAAGATTGCAATGCCTTATGGTATGCTCTTAACCCGACTTTATAGAGCCTTTGCACCCGCTCGTCCAAACCATCTAGGCTTTGTTCCGGATTACAATGAAATTGAATACACCTTCGTTCCTTTGAGTGACTTTAGGGTTAGTGTTGATAAGGGCAAACGTCCTCGTGTTCCAACATCATCCTCATCATCTTCAATGAGTGAAGATGATGGTATGCCAAATTCTAGGATTCCTCCACCCGAATACTTGAGCCATCTTCCTCCAATTCAACATGAATCCACTGAGTATCGAAACATCAATGGAATGGTGAAGAATCTGGGTTGTTGGATGATGAAATTACACAAGGGGATGAAGAAGTTGAAGAAGAAGCAGAGTTAATGGAGTGTTTGGTTTTAAACAATGTTGGATGTTGTGATGTTAAACTTCTATGTGTCTTGAATTTATCTGATAAAACTTATTGTGTATGTGTAATAACTAACACTTGCAGGTAGATAACCATCACGGTTATCAATTTTCCGGGTTATTGCCTATGTTTCGCATAACACCTAAAACGGTAAGTTTCTAAGTATGGATTAAACTATGTGCAATCATGTGTTAATATTATCATATTTAGTTGTTTTGCTATAAATATTAGATGTTAAGTAAGGTCTAGATGAATTTTCGGGTTTTCGTCGAAAAACGCGAAATATGACATATGTTCTGTTTACTTTCTTAGTTTTAGGCCTACGGATCCCGCGGATCCCAAAACAGGGTTCCGCCAAGGCTTATCGTTGGATCCGCCATCCGCCAACCTGCGGATTTGGCGGATCCTAGAAAATGGTTCCGCCTTTTATCCAACTTGGATCCGCAGGTTTCCCAGTAAAATTCTAAAACTTTTTCGACTCATCCCGATTCTTAAATCTTAGTGTTTAGTATCATTTAGGCTTCATTCACTGATCATAATTCATCTTAGAATCATTTAGGAATTCTTAGAAACTTAGGAACAAAATTTCCCACCAAAATTTAATTTTTTGAACTTTAAGTGTGAGTTACCAAACCAATACAAAGAAGGAACCCTTCTTAGGGATCCGTCAAATCCGTGGAAATATCAAATCATCAGATTTTCCACTATCCTCTTGTATTAACTGCATATCCAACACATATTACTCAACCAAAGCTAAATGGATTGACTTCCTTGATATGACATGCACAAATTTTTGTTCCAAATCATTAGTAACCAACATTCTCTATTGGATTCACATCAAATCCAAACACACAGACTCACAAACCTTCTGTCTATAAATTAGCACTTTAGGATTATCACTTCACACAACAACCATTTCCTCTCCTGTACATCTTAGCTATCATACTTCACCATGACCAAGTCACACAACTCTTCCACATCTAGAACTCAAAGAAGAACAGCCCGCATCAGTGTTAAACCTTGTTGTTTTATCAACTTAGCAAACTCTTCATCTGAGGAAAATTCTCCTCTCAATATATCATCACCCATTGCTAGTGAAAATTTCCTTACACTCTCCACCCCAACACCATCACATGTTGTTATACAAACACCACCACCAACCCTTACTCCAATAGCCACTACTCCACCACCGGCTCCATCACAGACTGTTAGATCACCATCACCACCAAAATCACCTAAACTCCAACCCTTGGAATTATTTAGGACTCCTCCTACATCACCACATCTTGATGACTTAGAAGAACTTTCACCAAAATTACCCAATCTTCCACCCATGACCTTTGAAGGTCGACAACCCATGCTTTTTCACCCGGTTTACCCGGATATCCATGGTCCTTTATACCATGATGCACAATCATCCCAACCTCAACCACAAACTCTATCACCCACATCCACTCTAGTTGCCATTGACGAGGCAATGTGGATGAATATGCCTCAAACCCAAGAAGAGATTAGTGAAGAGCTCAATCGTCTCTACACTCTCTCGGGTATGGTTGACCATCGCCTTCATGAAGCAATGGACATCCAAAACATTCTTATGAACTCCCTCCAAACACCACAACAACCATCAAACAACAACAACAACCAACCACCACCACCATCACCACCGCAAAACTTGGAGCCTAATCTTCCTCCCGGGTTCTCAAATCATGATTGCGCACATTGTGAGAGAACGGCTCACTTGGCCCAAAGGACCAACATCTTGGTCCATGAGCTTCAAAATGAGATGAGGTTCATCTTGAACCATGTTCTTGAACGTTTAAACGCAATTTCTCATCCGCCTCAATAAAAGTGTTGTTAGGAACCTTCTAGGATGATGTTGTAGTTGTTTAGGATTTATTTTGTAATGTACCATCATATCATATTTGTGACTTTTGTCACATAATTTTCAATTAATGAATGTGATGTTTTTATGCTTATGAGTGATCAACATATTGCATATTCTCATTATCATTGTGAACTAACATTCCTACATTGCATATATTATATCTTGAATATGATTGCTTTAGGTACAAATAATGATCAGACACTTACTTTGACTTTTAAAAGTCAAACATATTGAAAGGCTTGTTTGGAAGTACAATTCACAAGCATTCTACTTCTTCATTGAAGTCATTCATAACTAACACTTCATTTGCAGCATATTATACCCTTCAAAAGTATACGTTGGTACTCGAGTAGTGAGGAGTATACATCAAGGGGGAGCATCTCATAAGCATTTCATATACTAACCATTTGTTTTGTAGATTCATGCATCATTTCCTTGATTACTCCATTTAGGGGGAGTATAAAGCAAGGGGGAGCTCTTAAAGTTCTCAAAATCGCATTCCGCTACGCTACTCTTTTTGTTTCGACAAAAAGGGGGAGAAAGGAACTAAGTTTGCATCAACTGTGATTCATCACAGTACATACATTTTTTACAAAACTTTTCTTTAATAAACAAACTTAATATATATTTTTAAGAACTCATGCTATATTTATTCTCTTGCTCAAAAATATACTTTATGTTTTGTCATCAACAAAAAGGGGAAGATTGTTAATACAAATAGCGTCTCAAAAACGTTATTTATATTCTTTGATCTTTCATTAGTTTTGTTAATGACAAATAAAAGGAATATCTTTTAGCAAATAATAAATACTAGCTTAGTCTCTTAAGTACACACTTTACACTTCACATATTAACTAAGAATTACAAGTTTAGTAACATGTTTCCTTAAAAGGAAACTTTAATTCATAAACCATTCCATGACATCATTGTATGCATCACATACAATATCTTTGATATATCTTGGTTAGATTTACAAGCAACATAGTTGACATTTGAAGATCTTGGATGATATGGTAAGATACAACTAAGATATGGTAAGAGACAACTATTACATAGCTGTCACATCCCACGGATCCAAGTCTTGTAAAGGACGGATCCCTTTTGAGGGATCCGCCGGATCCGTGAGCTGAAGATCAGCTTGCCTATAAATAGGAAGCTGATCATTTGGCTCTCTCATCACTCATATAGCTTAACACATATATTCATTCAGTACATATCTTACTAACATCATTCATAGTTGCATTTCACTTTGATCTTTCATTTTGTAGAAAAGAGATCAAGCATTCAAGGATCTACAGAACCGTAATCCTTTAGTTGCATTACTGTGTGATCTTGTAGTTTGTTTCACACATCATATCTATCATTTGTAATCAGTGAGTGTGGTTAGTACTTTAGTCCTTAAAGTACAAAGAGTGTAGGGAGTGGTTGTACCCTTGTAAAGAACTCGACATCTAGCTTAGTGCCGGTAAAGTAATTAGGCGACGTCAGGTTGGTTCTACCTTGTGAAAGAACCCGGTGTTTAGCTTAGTACCGGAAAAGGAAGTAAGCGACGTGTAAAGGTTTTCTCCACCTAGGAAAGGAGTTTGTTTCTTTGTGAAAGATAAACTCTCGAGTAGGAAACTCGGGGAGTGGAGTCGGGCAAGGAATAGAGTTCTTGTAGCCGAACCACTATAAACAACTGTGTCGTGTGGTTTGATCTTTCCTCTCTTTATCTTTTGTTTACATTGTGTGATTATTTATTTGTGATTGTTTCCTTTGAATTAACATATAGTAACAAAGCAAATAAAACTTTAAAAACGGTAAAAACTATTCAACCCCCCTTCTAGTTTTCCACAATGACTCATTCTTATCTCCTCAAGTTGATGACCAAATAAACACCGTAGTTACATTTGATGATGATCAAATTAACCCGGTTGTTACATTTGATGATCCTCTTGATGATGATAATAATAATCAACTTGAACAAGATGATCTTTTGCTTGGTCCAGATCCTGAGCTCATGACCTTGCTCTTGACCACCCAAACCCAGTTAGACTCACAGAAATCCCAAATTGATAAATGCAATGAGATAAATAGAAATTTAAAAGCAAGAGTTGCATTGTTGACTAAGGATCTTGAGTGCTATAAACTTCAACTTTCATACTATGAAACAAAAGAAAAACGGGAAAAAAGTTTTGAAGTTACATTCCAACAATCTTATGTGAAAGAACAAGAGTTAGAACATCAGATACGTGAATTAACTGTTTCCAAAAATGACTTAATTTCAAAAATGGAACAAGAAAAGTTAGTTTTTAAAAAACAAGTTGACCACCTACACTCTGAACTTTCTAAAACAAAAACAGAGTTGTCAACTTGTCAAAATAATTTTTCTGAACACAAACAAGCATCAAGGAAACGGGTTGATTCCTATCTTGAGGAAATCGTTGAGTTGGAATGTAAACTTAAAGAGTTTCAAAAAGTCGTATATAAAACTGGTGAGTCAGTAACAACCATTCAGAAATTTACTCTAAAGCAAAATCCCCAAGGATATGGCTTTAATATTGGGGATGACAAACCAAGTTTTTTACATAAAGCACTCAAGGAAAATCCGAAGTTATATAGTGCAGAACATCTGTTTGATGAATCTTTCATGTGTGTTGTTGTTTACAATCGTGAAGAAGAAATGGAACAGGACGAAGAGAGTCGATCTAAAATGAGTAATGTCAAATTTAATAAACCATATGATTACTCTAAAGTACCTCATATTAGCGACACCTTTGTTCCATAACAAGATAAAACAGAACAGTCATGTTTTTCAATGCAAATATATGAAACTTTTGAGGTTGATCCTGTGAACACAGTAGCACAAGTCAATGGTCCTTTACCTAATTCAAGTGTAATTGCACCATTTCCAAAACAATGTCTTGTTCTTAGATATTTCAATACTTTTATGGAAGACATAAAATTTTTGGAACAAGCAATTGAACGAAATTCAGAAATAAAAGTCTCTACTTTTCTTTCTCCCTATGAAAAAGAAAAGAGAGAGGTTTTTCAAAAACAATTTTTGCCACACGTTCAACACCTGCGACTTTGTGCTACACATTGGGAACAGGAACTTCAATCAGAGGTTGCATCTATGATGAACATTTTTGAAGCAACCGAAAAAACAATCTCAAAACAAAAATGTAAAAACAAAGCTTTGCAAAAAGAAGCAGATCGACTCTTAGAAAATGTTCTATGTTCTGATGTTATATTTGTGTTCATGAATTTCATTTATGTGTCTTGTAATGAAATGATTGTTGATGCTCATTCTGTTGATACTGAGATGTTGAGACTTGAAATTGATAATCTAAAAAGAGAAAATGAGAGACTTCTCAAAGTCTATGATGATGTGGAAAACAAACTTTCAAAAGAAATTTTCCAACTCAATCAAAAATTGCAATGGTGTCAGACTCATAGTCTTGACTTTGAGTTAAAATTACAAAGTCAAAAAGAATCATTGTCCTTTCAAAACAGTCATGCTTCCAAAATTCAGAATATTGAAAAAGAAAATGCTGTTTTAAAACATCAAATTTTTGAATATGAAAAGGACATTGATGAAGTTTGCCAAAACAGGAATGACACTGTTCGCTTAAACCAAGAATTGGATTCCAAAATTCAACAACAAGATCACATCATCATTGAATTGAAAGAAAAAATCAAATTACTTGAAAAAGGGAAATTTGTTCACAAGAATGTGATTGCACCAGGCATGTATAAAGTGGATGAGACACCTAAGAAAACATCCCCTCAGACCACTAATGTGAATGCTTCGACTTCTACAGGAATAGTCACCCCTCATAGCGTTAGCAGATCCAAGCCTAAAAGGAACAAAAAGAAGACTAGTATCTGGCAACGTAAGAGCGGCACACCTAAAGACCAAGAAGTAGAAGACCACCCTAGGAATCTGAATAAAAAGCATGTTGTGTCTAATGTAAAATCAAACTCTAAAATTTGTAATTCTAATCGTGATGTAACAAATGCTAAGACTTTGAATGTTATGAATGTTTTGAATGTTGATGCTTCTTGTGTGTTTTGTCGTACAAGTATATTTTCTGGTGATCATAATCGTTGTGTTGCAAAGACTCTTTTGTCACGTAATATGAAACATACATATGGCATTTCCTCTAGGCCCACTACTGCTGCTAAGTCAATCTTAGGAAAACCGCCAAATGTAGTTTCTAAGATTACCGTAGATAAAACCATAGTTGCTACTAAAACAATCTAATCACCTAGTGCCTTTACTAAGAAGAAAGCATAATCTAGTTGGACATGGCAACGTTGGCTACAGAGGAAACCTAGCTTTACTTGGTTACCTAAAATGCTTAATAATTGTTCTACTAACCCAACAGGTTCCACCGTTACCGTCTCTCCATCTACATTGTCTTCTTGTGATGCAGGTGATTCAAATTGTACTTTGGATTATTGATAGCGGATGACCCGACACATGACAGGCAACCTCAAACTTCTAGTAAACTTTGTTGCAAAGTTCATAGGAACTGTCAGATTCGGGAATGATCACTTTGCCGCTATAATGGGCTATGAGGACTACGTTAACGGAAACATCGAGATTAGCCGTGTATACTACGTTGAAGGCCTTGGACATAACCTTTTCTCAGTAGGGCAATTTTGTGATGGTGATTTGGAAGTTGCATTTAGGGAGAAAACCTGCTTTGTTCGTGATCTACAAGGAAACGACCTCATGACAGGCAAACGCGGAATGAGTCTCTACACCATTTCTATGTCGGACATGACTGCTTCTTCTCCAATTTGTTTACTCTCCAAGGTACACTCTACAAAATCATGGCTATGGCATAAACGATTGTCCCATTTGAATTTCAAGACAATGACAGATCTTGCTCATCATAGATTAGTCGACGGTCTTCCATGATTTCGGTATGCCAAAGATCACCTTTGTCCAGCATGTGAACAAGGGAAGAGTACTCGTGCTCATTTTCCTCCTAAAACCGAGCACAGTACTGATCATGTTCTCCAACTTCTCCATATGGATCTATATGGCCCGATGCGTGTTCAAACAATCAATGGGAAGCGCTACATATTGGTAATCATCGATGATTTTTCTAGATAGACTTAGGACTATTTTCTTCGAACCAAAGATCAAGCTCCTTCAATGATCATCACCTTTCTCACCAAAATTCAGGTTCAGCTCCACAATACAGTTAGAAAATTCAGAACAGATAACGGAACCGAATTTAAGAATCACACTCTTCGTGAGTATTTTGAGAAAGTAGGTATTGAACACCAAACATCTATTGCCAGAAGTCCATGGAGTGGTCGAAAGACGCAACATGACATTAGTGGAAGCTGAAAGGATGATGTTAATAAACACTCAATTACCTAATTACCTCTGGGCTGAAGCTGTCTCAACCGCTTGCTACACTCAAAACCTTTGTATGATCAACAAAAGGCACCACAAAACCCCATATGAACTTGTTCACAAACGTAAACCGAACATAAATTACTTTCATGTATTTGGGGCCCTCTGTTACCCAAATAATGATCGTGATGACTTTGGAAAACTGAAAGCCAAAGCTGATATTGGAATCTTTATTGGATACTGTGACAATTCTAAAGGATTTCGTATCTGGAACCGTCGAACTAGGGAAATTCAAGAGACAATACACGCTCATTTTGATGAACTCACCGATATGGCTTCTGAGCAAAATAGCTTAGGACCCGATTCTAACTCTCTGAATTTTCCTGATCAATCAGCTGCACCACTCTCTCTCAACCGTAAGGATTTGGAAGATTTATTTGCTCCACTGTTCGATGATTCTCTCGTTAGTCGTGCACCAGATGTATCCACTAGTTCCGCTACACAACCTGTCCAAATTCCAGTACCTGATACACCAGTAACTACAACAACAGCAGTTGCTGCAGATGCACCTCCAACAGAAACATCATCCACAGTAGGACAAACAGCTTCTAATACTGAGACTGTAGATGAAGATCCCTTACCTCAAGAAGTACCCACACCCTCAAATTATGACGGAAACGCATTTTCAATCCATTTGCTCTGGCTCCAACCGTTCCTGATATTGCTGAGTCGTCAACGAGCAACTTGGATCCGTCAAATATGCTCAACAATTTTCAACACTACCCTTCTACCCACAAATGGACAAGAGACCATCCTCTAGTGAACGTGATTGGTAATCCAGACAATCCAGTCATGACACGCAAAAGACTCCACACAGATGGTGAAACTTGCATCTATGCACTTATCGTCTGTCAAGCAGAACCTAAGAATATTAAAGAAGCCCTAACTTAGGACAATTGGATTAAGTCAATGCAAGAAGAACTTGATCAATTCAAACGTATTGAAGTTTGGGAACTGGTAGAAAGACCTGATGGAGTCTTGACCGATGTCGTTGTACCGATCAAAAATAAACCTAATTACCTTATATTAGATAGGGCAAGTGGGTATCGTATCCACGAGGAGTATGTGGTTTTAATTTAAGTTTTGGGATGATCACTGATCAATAAAAGTTTTGGTTTGTTTAATACTTAATAATAAAACTAATGATTAACTAGAAAGCAAATAAGTAATAAAAAGTAAATAAACAAATAAAAATTAAATAAGCAAATAAAAGCAAGAGTCTAAAGCAGTTGAGTAAAAAGCAATCCCTCCCGGCTCCGGATATATTAATATAACTAAGTTATGGATTATGACTAATGTTTGCTTTGTATTAATTGAAAAGAACAATTTTGGGCACAAGTTATGTTTACCACACGACCGTCTTAATCCCTAACTAGTTGGACTCGGCACGAATCGTTGCCTCGCAATAACTTGTCTTACAATAATCCTATCAATTAATTTAATAATTACTCAAGTGAACAATTATGGGCACAAATTATGTTTAACATACGACCGTCTTAACCCCTATACTAATTAGGCTCGGTACGAATCGTTGACTCGCAATAATATGTCTCATAATTATTCAATCAAATAATTATGTTAAACATTAAAATCAAATAAATGATATGCATTAAAATTATATGAATTAATGTTTGACAAACAAAATAAAATCCATAAACATGATCAAACCAAATATATCTTTTACCGGGAGAGATTTCAAAAAGTTTAGCCGCGCATCATAATCATAGACATCATCGTTGATCTTTGCATGCCGTCCAGAAAATAATACATATCTTGTCTGCTTGGCTCACGAATGAATGAAAAGAAAAAGGCGGCTGAATATTCTATTCTTTGAAAATGGTTGAATGGGATAATTATGAAAGGGGTCGGTTCAGTCTCCCCCCTTTTTGTCTTTCTCTTCACGCTAATAATATATTAAAAACAGCCTTGGGCTTTTTCTTCTTTGTTACTCGTACGATAACAGTAGCCCAACATTATTATTTTTTCTTGGACTTTTAATAATGGATTAGTTGCACAAGGCCCACTGATATAGATGGCTCAAATTAAAGTCCAAATCACCAGCTGAACATTGTGATGGAAATAAGCCTCTATTAACTTTAGATTTTCGTGCTCTTTATCATTTGAATGTGTGGCTCTCTCTCTTGTCTTCATTTTAAACTTGTAATATCGCAACTTTAGCTCCTTTGTGCGCATAGCCTACATAATCACAAAACACCTCAAAGTACATGTATAGCAACGAATAATAATGCAATAATGCGTAATTAACATACTATGAGGTGTATGTAAAATACACCGATCAAACCTCCCCAACTTAACCCTTACTCGTCCCGAGGAAGAAATCTACTATATCCTGAGATGTTAATTACATAGTTTTTAATCATACCATTGAAATTCCATCAAAAAGATCAAATTCAACCTAGCACACTAATAACCATTCTATGTGACCAATAATCCAAAATGATTACCAATATTTTTGTCGTTCTTAAACACTTAACATAACCGTTCCCATTGGTTCCATTTACTTTATGTTTCATATAATTAACCATGTGCCCAACATACTTAGCACACCCCTATAATCAATCAAAACATATATCCAAAACAAGAGGTGAGAATACCTTATACCTTTTATAATACTGGAGTTTTTATACCATAGGAGCAAACTTTTTAAGAGCACATAAACCATCATACATTAACTCATATTTTCACTTTTTGCTCAATTTTTGCACATGAATTTTACTTCATATTTCAAGCATTTTTGCTCATAACATACATAAGCTCCTTTTTTAGTCATCCGGGACCGTTTCTTATACAAGTCATCCCGAATGCTTTATACACTCCATTTAAGGTTGATATAAAGACCAATCATTCGGATGTATGAATATCTATCCTATAGGTGCATACTAAGACACATCGGCACATGGGAACCGGTTAATTTAGTCCATTTTAATTAAATGGGAACAATTATGCTTCGTGCCTACCGGTATATCATATGATGGAGTTATCTACCACATAGTCTAATTAATCAATGCACTAACTTAAACCAACCTTCCTAATTTCATTAACAACAATACAAGGATTGGGTTATTTCACATAAAATTATCTCAGCTAAGTGCAATGCTATCCATCATAATAATTGGCATCTGACCCATGCTAACAACTAAAATATCACCTTGCGCGGGTGACGAATCAGATAGGCAAGCCCAGCATATGACTACCACCAATAATTATGACAGTTCTCCAGCTTTTTTCTATGGCCACCGTGCGCGGGTGACAAGCCGGATAAGATCAATTTAAGTGTCCTAACCCAACTATTACATTATTATATTTCATATTATATCATTTTAACTTTCTTCCCGCTCTAAGCAAAAGTAAGTAGGGAAATTCAATCGGGTATGGTTTGATCATCTACTAATTATACATATGCCTAACTACATGCAAAACATCAAATTAATTTTAGAACCAAATTATACAATGGAATCGGGTGCACCTTATAATCATGGCTGGATCTTCTAGTTTGCTTCAATAAATCATCCACAAGCTAATCTTCAGAATCTGCAAACACTCAACAAATATATGTAGAAAAAAACTTCCACATCCAATTAGCACAAAACTCTTATAATGTGATTTCAATTTTTCTTTATTTTTATTATTATTATTATTATTATTATTTTATTTTTTTCAAAAATCACATTTTGACCCATTTTAACCACAATTTCACACAAAAACATGTAACACATGTGACACCCCCCTCCCCAACTTAAAGCATTGCATTGTCCCTAATGCAAAAACTTTAAGTTGAAATTTTGGTTAAAAATCACTTTGATAAACTCACTCAACACAAAAACCTAACTCACTTTCGTAGGAATCACGGTTGCATTTAGCGTATGCAACAAGCCTTTTAAACCACTCGGTAGCCCGAGTGGACGAGTGTAGTCTCGTGAGGGTTTGTAGTGAACACACCCACAAAGTTTTTAACACACACAAAAATAAGAAAATAAAAAGAAACATAAATTAGAAAGAACATAAACACACACTACAACCCACGGGTTGCCTCCCATGAAGCGCTAAGTTTACCGTCGTCAGCCCGACAACACTTGGTATTAGTTTCATGGTGGTATGATGGAACATTTACCAAACGAGTTACCTAGATGTAATGAAACTTTACGGGTCCATGCCATATCCCTCTTTTCAAACACTTTATGAATATTAGTTTCCCTTATGCATAAGAAGTGCTTATGCTTTGAAACCCATACTCGTCTTTTCCTTTTTCTTCGGCTGGATGCACTACGAACCTGTTTTACACGGGCCTTCTTGCTTGCATCCTTGATCAACTTACCACAATTTGGCACTCCATAAAAGTTCTTCTCTTCTTTGCGCAGGGGTTCTCTCAACTTACGAACTCCTACTCGTGCTTTCCTATGAACTTGCTCAAGAATAATATGAAGGAGTGCCTTGCTAGAGTTCTTGTTACACCACTCAGAAGCATAATGATTTTCTATTAGTAACAACCTTGCTTGTGCTTTCCCCTTGGTATAAGTTGAGTCACCCATACCAAAATTCTTGATTAATACTTGAAGCACATGTGGTGGGTTTGGGTCGATACGGGGGCCTTCGACTTCTTCCTCATTGAGATATTGTTGTTCTTTCAATGAATCTGAACACTCATCTTCATATGGTGAAAGAGCCAAAGAGTCCTTAACTTCATTTGATTTTGTATCCTCAACTGATGAAAGTGTTGTTTCATTTAAAGTTGGGAGATAAGGTGTGGTATTAGTCTCCACAACTCCCTCCCCAACTTTAGGACGAACCAATTCTTCACGATCATCTTTAACCGGAAAAATGAGATCATCGAATGAATTGTTATGAGCATTAATATTATATTCGTCTTCTTCATCTTCATCTTCATCATCAAAATCAAATATGGTGACGCCTTGAGATTCATATGTTTTTTGCCTATTAAATTGATCTGCCAACGGATCCACATGTGTCTCAAAAGCTGCATTACTAACGTATCTTTGATGTTCCTCTATGTTGGATTCTATCATTGAAATGAGCATATCCAATATTTGGTCAAGATACGAGAGATGGTTATCACCTTGTCCTTGGCCTTGATGATCATATTGTTGAGTCGGTCTCTGTGGTTGATTGAAGAAACCAGAGCTCTCATATGAAGGATGATAATATTGACCACCATATTCCCCTCGATACCTCGTGTAATCTTCCATCTCAATATTGTAATTAGGATGATATGTGTTATGCTCATAATCATCATATTGAGATTGATAGTCATATGTCTCAAGTACTCGCTCCTTCCTACTTGCTTTCTCCTCCGGACAATTTTCATAAGAATGAAATGGATTCCCACAAGTCCAACATGAATCCATAGAAGCTCGATCTACGCGTGCGCATACACTAACCTGCACACTCACAACCAACGAAACAAACAAGCAAACAAAACAAGAGAAAAAGAAAAAGAAAATCTTTTTGTATTTTTTTTTTTTTTAACTATTAACAAAAACTTAAACCAAAAGCGCACTCACTCCCCGGCAACGGCGCCAAAATTTGACCGATGTCGTTGTACCGATCAAAAATAAACCTAATTACCTTATACTAGATAGGGCAAGTGGGTATCGTATCCACGAGGAGTATGTGGTTTTAATTTAAGTTTTGGGGTGATCACTGATCAATAAAAGTTTTGGTTTGTTTAATACTTAATAATAAAACTACTGATTAACTAGAAAGCAAATAAGTAATAAAAAGTAAATAAACAAATAAAAATTAAATAAGCAAATAAAAGCAAGAGTGTAAAGCAGTTGAGTAAAAAGCAATCCCTCCCTGCTCCGGATATATTAATATAACTAAGTTATGGATTATGACTAATGTTTGCTTTGTATTAATTGAAAAGAACAATTTTGGGCACAAGTTATGTTTACCACACGACCGTCTTAATCCCTAACTAGTTGGACTCGGCACGAATCGTTGCCTCGCAATAACTTGTCTTACAATAATCCTATCAATTAATTTAATAATTACTCAAGTGAACAATTATGGGTACAAATTATGTTTAACATACGACCGTCTTAACCCCTATACTAATTAGGCTCGGTACGAATCGTTGACTCGCAATAATATGTCTCATAATTATTCAATCAAATAATTATGTTAAACATTAAAATCAAATAAATGATATGCATTAAAATTATATGAATTAATGTTTGACAAACAAAATAAAATCCATAAACATGATCAAACCAAATATATCTTTTACTGGGAGAGATTACAAAAAGTTTAGCCGCGCATCATAATCATAGACATCATCGTTGATCTTTGCATGCCGTCCAGAAAATAATACATATCTTGTCTGCTTGGCTCACGAATGAATGAAAAGAAAAAGGCGGCTGAATATTCTATTCTTTGAAAATGGTTGAATGGGATAATTATGAAAGGGGTCGGTTCAGTCTCCCCCCTTTTTGTCTTTCTCTTCACGCTAATAATATATTAAAAACAGCCTTGGGCTTTTTCTTCTTTGTTACTCGTACGATAACAGTAGCCCAACATTATTATTTTTTTCTTGGACTTTTAATAATGGATTAGTTGCACAAGGCCCACTGATATAGATGGCTCAAATTAAAGTCCAAATCACAAGCTGAACATTGTGACGGAAATAAGCCTCTGTTAACTTCAGATTTTCGTGCTCTTTATCATTTGAATGTGTGGCTCTCTCTCTTGTCTTCATTTTAAACTTGTAATATCGCAACTTTAGCTCCTTTGTGCGCATAGCCTACATAATCACAAAACACCTCAAAGTACATGTATAGCAACGAATAATAATGCAATAATGCGTAATTAACATACTATGAGGTGTATGTAAAATACACCGATCAAGTCTACGTTGTCGGACTTAAATGGATCTGGAAGAACAAATTGGATGCTGATGGTACAGTTATTCATAACAAATCTCGTCTGGTTGCTCCAGTGGCAAGACTTGAAGTCTTCGCATGTTTCTGGCGTATGTTGCCCACAAGAATATCACCGTATATCAAGTAGATGACAGATAAGAAAATGTATGTCTACAGTGGATAAAGTTGTCGCAATTGCTCAAAACTTGTCGAAATTCAAAATTTTCATCGCAATTGGGCATATTTATCGCAATTTCAGATTTCCATCGCAATTGGACATAACTTATCGCAATTCAGATTTTTCCATCGGAATTGGTCAAAAGTCATCGAAATTGGACCTTAAATATGTCAAAATTTGTAAAAATGTCGGAATTGATCAAAATTGTCATCTGTCGCAATTTAACTGTCAAAATTCACTCAAGTCACAAATTGTCGAAATTGTTCATAGGGCAATAACAAGAAATCAACCTTAACCAATTATTAACATGATGTCCAAATATGTTAATTGCTATACTTAAACATGTAATATCAACTTAAGCAACTAAAAGGTCACATGAATGATGTTTCAGATATCTCAAATGGCTGCCCAACAACAACCACTCCCAATGCTCACAAAGGCTGACATTCTTCCACAAGACTATGATATTGAAATTGGCAAGAACAATGCAAGGGTAGAATTTCACAAGGTTAAATGTGCAGAACAACTTGTAAGATAGCTATTGAGGTTCTCAAGCTACATGAGTGCAGGAGTATGCTGGACAAGTCAGCTAATGTTCCTGAACTCTACATTCATCAAATGTGGAACACTATAAAGCTGGATTTAAAAGAGGAATATTTCACATGCAAGCTGGACCACAAAGAAGTAACTGACGATGTAAATTACCTCCGCAAGGCTTTGCTACTACCAGAAGCTCCTGAACCTGCCAAGAAATTATATCCAACACCTACTGAAGAAGAAGTTCTCAACTTTCTCGTAGAGATTGGCTACGATGTGCAACCAGGCAAACCATTGACAAGATTCTCAAGGGTTGAAGCCAAGCTCATCCCACAACCTTGAAGAACGATTTATTACATCCTGGCCCGATCTGTCTCTGGAAAGGAAAGTGGTCATGAGAACCCTCGCCTGTCTCATCTTTAAATCTTCTGGGGTATAGTTAATCAGAAAGAGATTGACTTTGTACAACTTATCTGGGATGATATTGTCTACCAAATTCAAAGCCACTACCAGAAACCTTTAACCAAAATCCCGTTTGTTCGTTACACCAAGCTTCTTATCTGTCATCTACTTGACGACAACACATACATCTCTCCACGTATTGAAGACCGAGAAATGCATCTATTTAAAATGGATAAGACCATCAGATCAGTCTACATTCCGAAAGGCAGCACACGAAAACAAGGGCTGAGACTACCTAAGGGTTTTCTAACTGATAAGGTCAAGAAAACAAAAGCTTACAACGAATATGATAGATCTTTCAGAGAGAGACATGTTGGTTTCTGCAAGTATGATGATGAACCAGATCCAACCAGGACTCGTTCAAAGGAAACTAGCAAGTCAGGCAGCGCTTCTAGCACATCCAAGAAAATCAAACCATCTGCTCATAAAATCGTTAAAAGAAGAGTTCCGGTTATGATAGCTAAGCCCGAACCTGAAGAAGGTAAGATTGTTGAGGAAAAGGGAACCGATTCAGAAATGGAGACCGATGAAGAGGCAACAATCTATAAAGAGGAAATAGCTACACAAATTACGTTAGAAGAGAGCCGAGAGTCCTTTAAAGCTGAACAGAAAAGGCGAAAGCAGATGAGGCTAGAAGAACAAATTAGATTGGAAGAAGAATTCGCTAAGGACTTTGGTGACGACCAGACCTATGATGATCCGGTTAATCGACCCGGTGGGTCTGGTGTAGCAAAAGAAGTTACTCCACCTCACCCTGATCCGGTTAATCAACCTGGAGGGTCTGGGGTAGTAAAAGAAGTTACACTACCTCTTTCTGATCCGGTTAATCAACCCAGTAGGTCTGAGGGTGCAAAAGAAGCTACTCCACCTCAGTCACATCCGGTTAATCAAACCGGTAATGACAAGGAAAAGAAGGAAGATGAACAGGTGAAGGAATTTTATATGGATGAAGATGAAGAAACAGAAAAGGTGTTAACTGATGAGGAAGAGATCAATAGAGCTGCTACAGAACTGGAAATGAAGAGGAAGGAAGAAGAAAGGTTGGCTGAGGAAAAAGAAGCCGACCGATACATTCAAACACCACCAACCAGTCCTCCACATTCTCCACCAATTATTCATGAATCACCACCAGTATCTCAGCATGCATCTCCACCCAAGGTTCAACCACCTCCAGAATCATCCACACACATGTCACCACCACCAACTCAAGCAACAACTAAAGAAACAACTATTAAAGCAAGCAAGAAAACAAAGAAGATAACTAGGCTAAAAAGGGATGATCGAATCACCCAAGCGTCTAAAAGGTGAAAAAGGTCGCAAAGCTAGAACGTGTCAAGAAAGACAACTAGTTACGTGACCAAGTCGAAACCTTAACCATTGTGGTCACTGGTCTTGTCGGACAAGTAAACGAGCTACAATAGTCCAAAGCTCGTATTGATGAGTTCCTGACAGACGATGTTCAAGAACAGATGCTCACTGCAGTCAAGGGTCATACTAAAGAGTACGTGAAGAAGTACTTACCCAAGATTGCATCTAAGAAGATAGAAGAGTATCTTGCTCTAAACATTGAAGATTTAGTCAAGAACATTGTAGCTACGGTTCCACTGGTCTTTAAATCACAACCGACGCAACCTAGAGAAACAACTCTTGAAGAAATCCAACTCCAACTCTTAGAAAGATTAATAAGTCTCACCTCACCAACTTCAGAAGAAATAACCATCACTGAGGCTATCAAGGCAAATGTACAAAATGAGTCGTGCAAAACTGAGGCCGAAAAGGGTAAACGCCCAAGAGAGGACGAAGACGAAGATCCAAACACCCAAGCCAAGAAACAAAAGGGTGTCAGCGGATCTGGTTCACAACTTAAAGAACGAGTCAATCCCTCAGCAACAACAGGCACACAACCACCCAAGGCTTCAGGATCAGGACCTCAAGCAACGGAGCACCAATGTGAGCACACAACAACTGAGGAATTTGAATTTCAACAACAATATGATCAACCAGATTTACCTCCCAAGACCAAAGATACATCATCTAAGTCTAGCAAGAAGACATCCAAAAGACCTACTATTGTCTCCTGGCAAGATGAAGATACGACACAGGGAAATGAATGGTTCGATCAGCTTGCAAGTGCTCAACCTCAGGTGGACAAAGATTCAATGATCGAAGGTAGCACGCTTGAGTTCACACAAAGACTCAAACATGACCAACGTATAAAGAAGATGACTAAAGGAGAACTTCGTCGCATCAAGAATGATGCTTTCAATTTGCTCAAAGATAGGTCGTCCAGTGCAGCTGAGCTCGAGTATCACCTGGAGAACATTGCCCGAGCAATGTCTAGTGAGTTCGGCTGGACCAATCCAGATGCGATTATGGTTGGTAGCACTTCTAAAAACAACCAACCACACATTACGGATTGGACGAAGCCATTGCCAGTGATTAAAGTCTCCGATCAACCTGCTATTCCTTATCAGTTCTTCTTCAACAATGATCTCGAACGATTCGTGCACGGTATCAAATGTCAACCAAAATACGCAACCTCCATAACTTTGATCCCCACAGCAGGTTACACACAACCAGCCATCGAGGAAACTGCTACTAGACTCTTCATCTCAAACAAAGTGCAGTATGACCAAGATGCGCACCTAGGTATTTATCACTGGTTTGAGAAAAGAAAGACATGGTACAAGAGTAAACTCATAAAGAAGTCCTCAACTCCAGTGATGAGTGACCTAAGGATTCTTGTTGTAGTCAGTCTAGAAGGAGAAAAGAGATATGAATATACCTTCTTAACTGAAATCAAGGTTCGAAGACACGATCAACAGCTCTACACGTTCTCAAAAGCAGATTTCCCAGACTTGAATCTGAATGACCTTGAAGACATGTATTTTCTCAAGGTTCAAGGGAAAATGCAACACTTCTCAACTGATTTGAATTACGCATTCAGCACTTCTATATTACACTTCATCAGAAGAAAGATCATACAAGAACGTGTAGAAGACTTGCAGCTTGGGGTCGAGAGCTACCAGAGGAAGATAAATCTAACCAAACCAGTTCTATCTCTTCCTGGAATTAACAATGAACCCCAGTACACCATGAAGAAAGAACCCACATTCGGGTTTGTTTACAAGAGCGATCTTATGATCAACTGCTTCATGGGGTACAAGGAAGTTCACAAGTTCTGCGACCACACGCTCAAGAAAGTTCGTGATGGGTTGGTGATAAGAGTACGAGATCAAGAATTATACAAGACAAGCAAGTGGACAGCTTCTCAATTAAGAGAAGTTCGTTAGTTCATTCTCAAGATCGAGAGAAGGTTGTTTTACAGAGATCAGATGAGGCGGCTAGAGAGTTATGTTGGAGGACGGCCATCATTCCCGATCAGGAACTTCCAGAGACCTGATCCAGTTTACATTGCATTCAGAAACACGGAATTATGTAAGAGTTGAATATTCTTTATTGATTGATAATTGCTTGTGTGCTTGTATACTATGGTTTATGCACAGATAACAGTGCATAACCCGTACTTGTAAAGAAAGGACCCTGAGGTACGCTTCAGTGCCTCAATCCTAAGATAAGGAGCGAAAGCTTCTTACTTTTGAGTAGAATTAACCAGAATTTTCTAAGTTTTTCAAAATTCTGCTCAAAAGAACGAGTACGCCCTTGTTAAGGGAGAGCACTTGAAACAAAAAATCTTTGTTCAAAACAACAGAAGTTCTTGAAATTCTTCCCGTAAACCTCAAAAAGCATATTTTTATCAAAAGTTTATCAAAAACAACATGAATATGCTATTTTTGAGGGGGATAATATGAATGTGATTAAAATATGGTAAGAAAAATATGGAATCTCGCATGAGCTCGACTCAAAAGATACCCTCGAATTGAAGAAGATAAAAAGTTAGTAATCGAAAAGATTGGTTTATGGCAAACATAGGATAGTCATGGAGACATAAGGTGACTAAAGTTAGGAAACCGTCCTATGATCCGCCAGAGCCGGATTGTAACAACCCGTAGAATTCCATAGTCATTAGTGAACGCTAATTTAGTATTAACCCATTTTTACTATTCACTCCCGAAATTTTATTCTACATTCTTGTAAGTTAACCTATTTTCATGATAACACGAGAGTTTGACACTCGTTGGGTCATTTTTGCAAGTTTCGCAAAACCGTGTCTGAGATTTACGTTTATGTTTAAACATCATTTAAACATCCCGATATGTCCATACAAAATTTCAAACAAGTGAAATATGTGTTTTTCACATCATACCACATTTCCAAAAGATTTGGATTTTTCCATTTTCCAGTTTTGCGTTTTGCACGTTTTAAGCCTACGGTTTTAGGTTTTTACGACAATTAAGCACCCCGATACAACTTATCACTCATTTAATATACTTTTTAGAGTATATTGATACGTTTTACACATATTTATAAGTTTTATATTTTTAGGATACCCGGTTTCAAGTTCCTTGACTTTACGACTTACAGTTAGCGATTAACGGGACCAAAACTCACTCCGTAAAGGAAAGATGATTTTCTAGAACTCTTAACCTCCTCCTTCTTGCCCTAGGAAAAAATTTTGATGTGTCATCAAGCTTGGTGGCTTGATAATGACCATTGATCTCTAGGATGTTTACAAGTGTTTAACTTAACCATGGTTAATTATTAACCTAATATATAGTTAACTAATTTTCTTAGCCTATAAATAGCAACCTAAACTCCTCTAAAAAAATGCACCACACCTTCTTATATCTACAAAGACCTAAAACCAAAGGCACTTCTCTTATAATTTGTAAGAAAGTTCATGTGTTCTTGAGAAAAGCTAGCATTTGATCTTATTTTCTCCGAGTATTCAAGAAAGAGCCGTTATAATTTTCAAATAACTTCAACTCTCCAAAAAGACTTTGTTATATTCTTCAAATAGCTTCTGTTTTTCAAGAAGGCGTTGTTATAATCTTCAAGTAGCCTTGGGTTTACGAAGATTACACATTTCACGTCGAAGCTCCACCTATATTCCCTTTTTTTTATAAACAAGCATTCTATATTATGGTAAGTATTTATAAACTTTAAATACTTATGAACTGTTATTTAATTATTTAGTGTTTTATAAAATCTTAATATGTCCTATAATCAAGCAAGTAAAATATATGTTTCAGATATTAAGTACTATGTTAGTAGGGAACTTCATGTGAGGGGCTTCATTTGGGTGAGCGTATCGACGAGTTGCTGGATTTATGAATTAAAGTGTCCTAGCTCCTCGAACGTTTCCTAGATTACCTCTGAATTATGATGGCCCAAACAGTAGTGCGATATTTAAACTAAAAACATTTTACAAGCTAGTAAGCCATTTTTATAATGATATACACAAATATTATAAATTACAAAGTACAAAATCATGATCGATATAATAAACTTAGATAGAATTATTTACATTTTCACTTTATTACTTTAGAACCTAAGACATAACATCATATGCTAGGTTGCACGTAGAGGTTTTCCCAACTTACCCAGCGATTTCATTATATCCTTAAACATCATCCAACTCACGGTGAGTCATAGCCCCACGTACTCTTAATCTTGTATCCATTTTAAACTACTTGGGGGAGATACACGTTTAAATTACTTTACTCGTTTATCAAATACATGAATTGCTTTGTGATGCAATTACTCAAACATTTATACATTTATGATACGCTACACTTTTATACTTTTTGGACATGATGTGTAGTTTTATTACGATATGTCCCTTAATAGGTTAAACCTATTCATATAGTCATTATTTTAAGCAACTGTTTAACTCCTGGATAGGAGCCGGTGGAGATGTATTGATAGTAACTATCGGGCTGACGCCTCCCACCCTTGTGTCTCTCAATTCTTGACCTTGGGTGAATATAATCCAGTTTATATATGATATATTCTTTGCAGTCGGGAGGTTCAGTTTGCTGTTATTCATTACATTAAGTGTTCATATATTCGTATACACAGATGTCCTATTCATACTTTAGCAGTGGGTTGTAAACACACAGGTTGCAAGTCTTGTATAGGCGGGGCTTGGGACTGAGTGGATTTACAATGCCTTTGCAGTGAAATCTATATCCAAATGCTTTACTCTTAAAACTATATGAACTCACAAACCATTGGTTGACACTTTTTAGCATGTTTATCTCAAGTTATTAAGGCGATAATGGATGCATAGATCTTAGAGTCATTGCATACTTCTGGGACTCATATCTTATCTTTATCATTCGATGCACTTGAAAACTTTTATGTAACTTTACTTTGGAATCTTTGTATTAACTTTGATTTTAATAATTCGAATGACAATATTTCAAAACGTCTCATTTAGAGGTCGTTTTCTATACCTTGATCTATATTATGAAGTAATACCCCCTTGACACTACTGTTCCTCTGCGGTAATTTGGGGATGTTACAGATTGGTGATGAAGCGAAAAGTGTACCGCTTTTAAGGGGTCATTTAAGCCTTAAATCGTATTTATTTGATCAAATATTGCCCTAAATCGTTCCTTTTGTCATTTTAGGTACTTTTGAGGAGAAATCTAGAAAAGGAGGCATTTTGGACGTTTTTGGAGCATTAAAGTGAAGAAAACGGCAAAGTCTCAAAAATCGGCTAAAAGTTACTCTTGACGGCGTCAGACTTTACTCTGGACGGCGTCATCCCTTGGCAAGAAAAGTTGGACGTGAAATTTACTCATGACGGGCCAGTGAAAATAGCATGTGAATTCTGACGGCGTCACGCTTTAACTTGATCGAGGGCGTCACGGCTTAAATCATAAGGGGACGGCGTCACGTTCATGGTTCGACGGCATCAAGCCTTGATAAGCCAGAATGGATTTTTGAAGAGCTAAAGAGGGACGGCATCAAGAAGGTCATCCGGGAACCCTAAAAGCGGCGAGGTGACGGCGTCACACTCCATAAGGTGACGCCGTCAGATCCAAAAATCTATATATAGTTTTCTA